>JAMXBB010000004.1:69481462-69947002 GCA_024138015.1 Lumnitzera littorea
CCCAACCCCCCCCCCCCCCCCCCCACACTCTTTTTTTTTCCTTTTAATGTCCATGTTCTTTTTATAAGCAATTAAGGATACAATATTTTTCTACTTTTCAATATTGTAAACACTCAATTTTTTCCTCCTTTTTCATTTTATTTTATTTCATTTCAATATGATAAGGGGTCCTAAATCAAGAAAAACACAAAAAATAGAAAATTAAACAAAATCCAAAAAAATAAGAAATTAAGAGAAAATAAGAAGTTTAGAAAATTACAAAAAAAAATAGAAAACTAGGAAAAAGCACAAAAAATAAGAGATTTACAAAAATTAAAAGGTCACGAAAAATGGTAAAAATTCAGAAAAATAAGGAATTTAAAAAATAATAAATTTTTTAAGTAGTTTAATAAAATAGATTTCCTAATTTAAATAAATTTAAGGAAATGACCATTAGACCTAAGCTTAAATTTGAATTTAGTCTAAGTTGACCTCACTCATATGTACAATTTAAAGGCCAATGACCTAACGGATAAACGTATGGACATAGCATTGGGTTTAACTTAGAGGTCATGGGTTTGAATCCTAGTAAAGGCAAGGAAAGCCTTTTTCTTTTTATAGAGGATACACTGCCACATCAGGTACTACCACATATATGGGTTTCACTGTACCACATGTCTTGACACATAGCAGCCTTTGATTAGTCGACACTGATGTAACGCCACGTAGCATGCCAAATCAGTTGCCACATGTCAATATTGAACATGTGGCATGCTACCACAGGATAGCATAACTAACGTAGTGCCGTGTTAGTGCTACGTCAGCATTTTCCTTTTCCTTCTCCCCTCTTTCCTGCAATTTCCCTCCTTTTCCCCAAGCTTTCTCACGTTGAACAAAGCTAGTCAGGTTACTTTTCAATCAATTCTGGCATCCTTTGAGTTGCAATTTTGCTAAATTAATGGTAAAATTGCAAACTAGGTATGGCCTAGTTTCTATTTTGCACAAAATCCTATCCACATACACGATTAAACGCATTTAAAATCAGATTGAAAAAACTAAAAGAAATTTCAAGTCAAAGCTCATCAATGTCATTCAACTAAGTTTTTGCGTCTTGCCAAGTTTAATTGATGCTGGATTAGTATAAAATGAGTGTTAAAATCATCACATAGTATAAAATGAGCGTTACAAGCTCTCTCTCTCTCATTCAAACTCACTCACTCTCTCTCTCTCTCTATATCCGTAATCACTCTCTCTCTAGCTTGAAGTCGTACATGGAGCAAGTCGAGCAAGGCTAATTACACGACCAACATCACAAAGCCTCAAGCTTTCCAACGTTATGGGTATCGTAACCATTAGCAACCTCCATTGCCAAACCCTAACAGTCATGGCTCTACCATCTAGAACACCACCCACCACCACTTTTAACCAAAATTAGTGCCACAACTAAGCTCGTGACACCTAAAAACCCAAGATCCAACCTATAGCTAACCCCTAGTATCCACTGCACGACACTAAGCTACACCACCGGCAGCTACCAATTTTCAAAACACCAAAAGCCATCACCAAATGCCAAGGCACCACCACCATTAGCATTTTCCCCAATAAGTTTCACATAGAACTTCCTCTCCTTGCTTGATTTGACCACTAGATCACTCTAAAGCACCCCCCTTATGCCACATAACTGTTCTTTCTTCTTCTCCTTGGTGTGCTGTAAACGTGATTTGGAGTAGGAGACCCAACTTAACTCGCTATTCAACCCAAGATCCGCTCTAATGCTCGACCAAACCGTCCCACGCACCTCTCCCTAGTCCGATTCCTTACAATTCAGATTGTTTTCTTTATTATTATTAATTTATTTATCTATTTCTTTTATATGTAAATGTAAACGGAGAAAAAAAAAGAAGAAGAAATGGAATAGGAAAAAGAAAAAAAAAGGAAGGATAGAAAAACAAAAAAAGAGAGAGAAGAAGAAAAAAAGAAAAGAGTAAATCTATTTTTTATTTATTTACTTTTTCTTTTTTTTAGTTTAATAGAAATAAATAAAATAGAATAAGTAATAAAAACAAGATAATATAATAAAAATAAGTAAATAGTTTAGTAAATAAATTTTTTTTTACAATTAGAAAATCGAGTTTTCAAAAATAAAAATAAATGGACCATTTTCAAATTAAGACTATTTAAAATTTTTCAAAAATAAAACCCCGATTAGGATCTTTTAGAAAAATTTCCTTAAATAAATTGAACTGGATAAAAATGTAAAGCCAATCTCTTTTTAAAAATTAAAATCAAATCAACCCACTTAAGTTTTCATCTAAAGAACTACTTACATCTAATCTCAAATAGCGAATACGTAGGTGCCTACAGGGTGATGCTAAAAGAAAAAAAAAAAAAGTTGTTTTTCCTTTTTAGTTTAGGTTAACCAAAAATTAAGTTCTATGTTATAAAATTGACAGGTGATTTTTAAGGTTAAAATTAAAGTTAGAAAGTTAATAGTATCCGTAAAGGTTTAAAAATCCTAATCCTTGGATCTAGATCTCTAGTTTTAAAACCGTTTTACAAAATTGGTTTTATCTTTAGACAAATGGCTAAGTTCTAACCAATCAACCCAATTAATTATAATTTAACTCTTTTTCTCGACTCCGGTTGAGTAACAACTCCAAAGTGTTTTCAAGAGGTTAAAAAACTGGTTTTCTTTAAACCCTAGTCAAGGCTTAGTATTAAATGGGTAGGGTTTAGTACTGATCAGTTTAGAGAAGACTAATTTAAAAGAAACCAGGAGGAAACTAGACTTAACAACATGGCAACTCCACTAGGGACATTAAAAGGGTTAGCCATTCGCCTTTTTAAAATTAAAATTAATATCTAAAAATCACTTTAGTGTAATTAAAATTAATCTCTAAAAATCACCATAGTGCAATTTAATGGTTTAACTATTTTGAGGGGGGAATTCACTCTATGTACCATGAATACAGGATAGATACAGTCGAATCCAGGCCATCTTATGAGCTTAAGGTATGGTGTTGAACTTGAGTATCGTAGATATTTTCTTAAGTCGATAAAACCATATAAAATGAAAACCAATTAAAATTTTAAACTTGAAACTTAAAACGAACTTGAAAGACTCTATTATACGATTTGAAAACCTTAATCATGCACAAAAACCCCAATCCTTACATACAAGTACTTTTAAAAATGCAAACCTAAACTTAATAGAAATCATAAATATCAAATTGTAAAAAATTGTTAAAACTCTATAATATTATTTTAATACTTGAAAATCCATAAATCAATAAAATGATCATTAATTATGTGAAATCATATAAAACCGATAACAAATGAATCAAGGATAATTTCAAGTAGTAATAAACAACAAAACTAAACTCATTAAAAGAACAAATTAATAAATTTACAAAATTAATTTTACTTGTGTACATCAGTAGCCCCACAATATGTATATATATATATCATACGATAGATTAAGAAAAGAGAAGGGAATTGCTTTGTAATATATACATATACATATATATATATATATATATGTTGCATAATAAAGCAATAATCTTAAATAATTAAGTAGATTAAACCTTAAGTTTCTAAGTATAAGTCAATTACTTCCAAATTAGTGAAAAACCCCTAAAACATACTTAAACTCACTTGAACCCTAAGCTTTAGGATAATCAAAGACTTATGACCCTAAATAAAAAATTAAAAAATATAATTTGAACAAATTTTATTCAACTCTAGAAAATTCTACAATTTCTTAAGAAGCAAATCACAACTTACAAATTAATTTGAGAACCAAAACCCTAAAAGAATTAAATACAAGACAATTCCCTTATTTTCACTTATAAGCCATGTTTGTAAACGCTATCTTTTAACGAGCTTGTGAATCAACCAAGAATACTTTTCGAATGTTCTCAAGGATCAACTAAACTAAGAATTTAAGTTTACATCTAAAAATGTATTTAGTTTTATAATTGAAAAGTTTATTATCGATAAAACTTGAATGCGAGAACAATAGACCTTAAGTTATCCAAAACCCTAAACCTTAAAACAATTAAAAACTTGTAACCCTAAGCAACTAATTGAGAATTTAATTTGAATAATTTTATTTAACTCTATAAAATTTCATAATTTTGTAAGGATTAAATCATAACTTACAAAATCAATTTAAGAAACAAACTCTAAAAAAGTTTCATATAAGACAATTCCTTTATTCTTAATACATAAGACTTGTGCCCATTAATAAGTAAACCATCCAATCACCTTAGATAACTTATCAATTGAGAGTTTGAATCATTTATCAAATAATAACTTAACAAAAGCTAATGATAAAACACTTTCTTTATATTACTATGACTTATACTACATATGGACAAGTTATCATATTAGTTTATATATTCAACTTTTAATTAAGTGACAAGACAACTCAATGCCCAAAAAGGACACCCTATGGCCGGTTGAGAAGAGAGCCTAAGGGAGGCCATGCCTTGTCAACTTTCAATCACTCAATTGTTTTACATAACAAGTATTCACCCCTTAATACTTACATCATCTAGCCTTATCAAATATTAGCATTTGTGCAAGCTACAAGACAACAAATGAAGCTTCTTAAACACACTTCCTATCACGAACTGAGGATAGCCTAGTCGTGGCAGACCCCGTATACTGTACGAAGAACCCCTGATTGGTTACCCTTCCAATCAAGAACTCTTCACACAATATACAAGGCTCTACAACTACTAGTTTCCAAAGAACATCCAGATTCACATGATATCATCACACAAACATATTTATATAAAATTTAAGTTATAAAGCTTACAATACACAATGTTTAAGTAAGTCTAGGTCTATAATAATAAGATAAACAAAAGTACATGAGTAATAGTCCACTTAAACTATTCTCTCTCAGTACAGAGGACAGCTCGCTCTTGCCCAAGTCCCCAAGCTAACCTATGGCATCCCACATCCTGCCTCTACGAACAGGCTATCCTACAAAAAAAGTCTAAGGGGGTGTAAGCCTAAGCTTAGTGGGCCAAACCCTCAGCCACACCACAAGCAAGTTATAAGTATTTTATATTCACGCATATGAATAAATGATCAACCAAAATGCCAAACAATACGTATAATTAACTAGTTCATATACGTAACTCAGATTTAACACCCTCCGAAGTCAGGGTTGGAGTATACACGGCACCAATCAGATCCGAGTATTATACTAGAACTTACTTTACTACGGAACTCCACGTCCCACACTTATATCAAATAATTTCTTTTATTTTCAGAAAAACCCAAGTTCTAGTATAATTGTGAGTGGGCCCCCGCAGTCCACACTCACCCCTAAATGGAGGCCTCTAGACTCGACCCTTAGCCAGGTAGTTGGCACCTCTAACACCTAGTATTCCTGCGGGCCAAGGTAAGGTCATTTTGTACGAGTGCACCGTACAGAACCAAATAAATGAATAATATCAACCCCCGAATGGTCTCTCCTTACCTCCGTGTGATGTGATGACCGGAATAGTATCCATGCTATGCATGTTAATGCATGTCCCAATTTCTTTTTATAGGCCGAGTATAATTAATTTCAAACTATGCTATGACCATCCAATTGTACACACAATCATTTCCTATCCTACCATGCAACAAACATAGCATTATCGATACTTAAGATAAGTTCACAACTCAAGACATACCAGCATACACAGGCATTTCCCAAACCCCACACAATCATCAATTAACAATAATATTTAAGTCCACTATCTACAATCACAAAACAAGCATGGAGTCATTGGGTAAATACTCACTCGGCCATAGCGACTCGTCCTAATCGTAGTAGTCGATCGGGAGGTCCTCACGTACTTCAGAGTCGCTTGATCATTACGATTTGATAAGGCTAGTAAGTACTTGAATTAACTAATAATTCTAAACATCTAATTACCTAATTCTACTTAGACTATTATCAACTTTTACCCGGTAAGACTTTAATTTCAATCGTATGTAACTTTTTCGTTTTATTTTTTATATTTATGAATTTATAGTCGTTTTTCATCGTTTTCGAACATATATTCACACGGTAATGTTTGTTTTGGATGTTAAGACCCCTATTTTACATTATGAACTAAATTTATAGAAATTTTTAGCTATAACACTTAAGTATTCTTATTACTTATATTTATATCCTTTATTCCTTAAATTCTTATAGTTAAAGGAATTTACTTTGCTATTACTAATTCATATACTGAACTAGCTATAATCTAATTTAGAAGGTGTATTAAGATTTACTGATTTTAGTACCTAATTACCTACATTTTTCTTATTTTTCTCATTTTCTAAAACTATGCTTATGTCATCACTTACATCATCTTTTATTTATGTCATTGCTTATGTCATCATGTGTTTATGTCATCACTCACCTCATCATTTGATTACATAAACATTACCTTATGCTTATGTCATATGTACATGTCTTATGTACATTTTGTTTCTTACCTTATACTTATGTACATATGCCTTATACATACATATACTTATACATCTACCTAAATTTATACCGTATTTATACATGTATACCTACTCATATACCTACTCATATACCTATACGGTTGGATACGTATTTTTATACAAAAATTCGTATGCCAAATTTTCTCTTAAGAAAATCCTCTCAATTTCATCCTTTTGTATTTCTATGTATGTATTTAGTATAGTATACACATATATAGTTAGATATGGTCTTAATTCAAGTTATGTACATGATAAATACTTATGTATAAAAGTTCACATACTTGTATTCCTTTGGTATTTCTTTTTGTATACATACCTAAGAGTACATACACATGCATTTCTTCCATCTCCTTCATGATTCTTCACTTTCTACACTTAAAGATGAAAACTTTGTTCCATCTTCTTTATGACAATACTAAACACCTAACTACTTATCTAATCTACCTAATTAACTAACTAATGAATAACATAAACCAACATAAAGTAAGTTAAGTACATACCTTTAGATGTGTTGAATTTAAGGAGACAAAAGTGAAGAAATGAAAGTGAAAGGAGGAGATGAAGCTTACGGCAATGGAGGGTATGTTTTGTTTTGTTTTTTTTGTCTTGTTTTCATAATGAAAGGAAGAAAATGGTGGGGTCTAGAAGGGGGAGAGGTGGACAGCAACAATTAAGGGGAAGGAAAAAAAGAAAAATCAAAAGAAAAGAAAAGAAAAGCCATCATTAAGGAAGAGATATTTTCCTTATCTCTTTAGTGTATTTTGTTGACCTTTCAAAGTGTTGACTTTAGTCAACATATGTTGACTTGGCCAACCCTTTGACTTTGGTCAACATGCATTATTTTAGTTAACATTCCTTAAGTATGTGCAATTTTGTGCACATAATGTTGTAACTAAGGGAAATTAGGGGAAAAATAAAGGAAATGAGGGGAAATGAGATATTTGATGAATTGATTAGTAAACATAGTTGATGAGATCTTACTTTAGGTCTTTATAGCTTATATATCTCATTTGATAAACCACTTTGGATAACAAATGCAAAAAAGTACTAATTTGAGTATTAAAGTTCACTACATGTAACCTAATCTTCAACTATAACCCTAACTCTAAGTGAGACTATCTTAATCACTTACTTAAGAAGTAAATATCATCTATAACTCATTATCTTAATTTCTAATGGATTACCTAAGGATTCGAATCATATAAGCATAAATGAGGGTCATCTCTAACCTTTTACTAATGATTTGGCAAAATATGAGCATTATTTTATCAATTAAGGTTTTAGGGTATATCATGTTGGATTAGTGCACATATGTCTTTAAGATAATCATTTTTAGGGTTTCTATCACCTTTGAATAAAATCTTTAGCATTTAGAAACATTTAGGGTAGAAAAGTTTCTTACGTGATTGAGTATTTCTTTTAGGATTTTTACTTTCATTAGCCTTGTCGACTCCTAAATTGTCTAACATAGTTGAGTCTATTTCAAAAACTAGGTTGATAAGTTTAGGGGTTTACACTTCCCCACCCCCATACTACCAGCCACTCTCTCCCTCATATCCCTCACTTTCACTTTCATTTTTATTTTCATTCTTCTCACTTTAAAATCAACACAAAAGAGGAAACACAAAACCCCACAAAATCAACATTGCTGCCATTTTCAACCTCCCATTCTCATAGCACAAAAACTCTATTTTGTGTCTTCCATTTGTCAACCTTCAAAGAAACTTTTAGGATCCTTAGAACACTCTCTAAACCCCACTTCAAAGGACGAAAACTCAAGTTTCCAAAAAGGTTGCAAGAAGGAGAAAGTGAAACAAGAAGCTTAAGTAGAAACTTAGTGTACAACCACTATACTTTTGCTTTATAGACGAATAAGTGTTTCTTTATGTTAGTAGCTTAGTATTCCATGTTAGGAGACCATGTTTTTCTTAAGGATATTAGTATGAGCATAAGTTAATTAAATATCTAAGACTGCCCTAAGAAGCAAACTTATTATACCCTTACATGAAAGTTGAAAAATGAGCATGTAAAGTTGATGTTATATAGAGATACTTGTTTAACACTTAGAATGGAAGATTTTAAGTTGAGAAAATCATGAAATGAGCACTTGAATAAAGAGATAGCATATTGGACATGAGGAGTTGTAGGTCATGTAGATGTCATTTTCACTTCTATTAAGTTAAACATGCTTAAATCCAGACTTAGGTAAAGAAAAATCCATTACATGAAGCTCTTATAAGGAAACCAACTTTGTAAGACATGAACTATGATATCAAAGTTATGATAAGTATGAGATCGATTATTTTCATGTAGAGCATAAGCTAAATAATCACCTCATGGAAGAGAAGTTAAGTTGGACTTAGAATATGAGTAGTATAGGTTCAAGATCTAACACCTAAACTTAAAGAAATGATAAAACAAGTTGAAAAACCAAGTTAGAAGCCTCCACACCAAACTATCTAGATCTAGAACAATAAGAAAATTCACTTAAAAATATGATAAAACCAAGTAAACAAAATGAAAAGACCAACCAAGGCAAGCATAATAAGTGTATAAAGGCTAAAACTCTCAAGACAGGCCTCAAACTCTAAGTTAGCTTTCGTTCATTTTTTAATTAGCAACTTAACTCACTAATAAAAGTTGTTTTAAGACTTAAGAAACCTACAAAACACTCCCTAAGCCTAATAAAGTGACTATCCTTGATTTGAATAAAAAACAAACCTGTTTGATAACTTAAGCCTACTTAAAAGCCCAATTAGTTGTTGTTAGCCTTAGGAGTGTAAATCAAAGTTGGAAATATAATCTTAAGGAGTATTTTAAGCCTAAAATGAGATCCTAAGCCCAAGCCCAAAGGACTTTCCAAGTTATCAAAAAGCTCAATAACCAAACAAAACCCAAAAGCACTCCAAATCATGAAGATCACTACAATTCTAACCTATAGGTAGATTTACGTGCTCATCTTGAAAATCTAACCTCACCATGTTAAATTACACTTGAAAACAATGAAGATTGACTATAAGATCATAAAAATCGGATTTCAAATGAGAAAGTTATACGCGATTGAACTTTTAAGTAAAACCAGGAAAAATGCGAAACCAAGTCAAAAGTATAACTTAAAAGGTTTTAGCTTAGTTTTCCAAATTCTATTTCAAATCCTTATAGTATTATATTTGTAATGTCCAAGGGACTCAGCTTTTGGAGACAACCTGCTCTCGAATTATTTTGATTAATTCACAGGGCTAAGTGAGTGAATTCCTAATGACTCCTTACTTGATTTTTATTGTAGAATAGATGCATTTAAACTCATATATGGAATTTGGATGCTTATAGGATATGGGAAATGCATGTGTGTGAATTTATGATTGAATACTATGACTTATTAATCAAATGATAATGGGAATTGTTTGTAGAGATATATATGTGGAGTTGTATAGAATGAAATTGTCTGATTGCCATGAAAACTAGATTAAACACTTATACGATTAAGAAATTCAATGAATCATGCATTTCTCATAATTACATCATACGACATTGACTGCCACTTTACATAGAAGATGGGAAGGGACTTATAAGAAGAGGACCGCCTATAAGATTAGGCACTAGCTATGTCATCATTTGATTGAGTCTCTGTCCTAAGCTAATGGACTTATTAGGTGCTGAAAGACGCCAATCATTGGCGAGGAGTTGTATCTTGTGGCTTTTGCTTAGGGCGTATGTTTATAGATTACGGAGGCCACCACACTGCTAGACTTAGGATTTTAAAAATAATTTGTTGCTCAAAATGAAAGTATATTATATATCTTCCATATATGTATGGTTTTGTTTTGACTTAAGCACAATAGTGCGATCAATATAAAACCCAAGTGCTAGAACTTGAATTTTGGTTTGTGTCGATTAATTATCTCCAATCCTAACTATAGGGGGCATAATTCTGAGTTGCATGCAATTCTTAGGCTACTGTATATATTGTTTGGCATACTGATTGATCCTGCATTCATAGGTTTGTACATTAAAAAATTTTTTGTCATGCAGTATTGACAAGGAGATTTATATCACTAAGCGTAAGCTTACACCCTAATAGTTCTTTTCCTTGCAGGTTTATCGATAGTTAAGATAAGGATAGGAATCGAGTGCAGAGTACTACCATTAAATCAGTATGATGAAAAGCTTATGTAGTAAATTTGGAATGCTTTGGGAAACAACTAATATCTCAATTAAGTTTAGTATCTTTAGTAAATTTAAAATTTTCTGGAACTATCTATCTTATTTCACTATTTTGGTAAGGGATATCGATCCTTTCTAGTTTTAAGAAACTGTGGAATATTAGATATTCATAGTTATGTATATTATACAATGAGTTAATGAATTAAAAACCTTAGCAATTAACTATTCAGAATCTTGCAATCTTTGACTAGCAAGACAGTTTTCTTATCATGAGTGCACATGTGATATGAAAATTTTAGGCAATGTTACTAGGACCCCTATAGGGTCCTTACAACATTCATGAACCCTTCTACCACAATTGGAAAATTGACACAATGTGGTAAAATTTTTGAAGTTTCCTAATCCTTTCCCTATAAATGTTTTCTTCCTTTAAAATATCAATGTAATCCTTATGTAAATAAGATAGTTCTGATGTAATTTTCTTTTCATCTTTTTTGTAGAAAATGGTTAGGTCCATTCTTACATAAGCCCTTTTTAAAGAAGTCCATATCCACGAACCTCTAGAGCTCAAGGGGATACTTGAAAGATGGTTTCAATTTTTCAATCTAGACCAATAGAAATTCATTGAAGACAAGATTAAGCCCGTCCTCTCATTACTCAAAGTCCAAACCAATATCACCATGTTACTGGCTTTAGTCCATTTCTAGGACCCTCAAAGTTGGTCTTTTCATTTTGGCCCATATCAATTGAGCCCAACCGTTGAAGAATACTCCTATTTATTAGGAGTCTCGTCTGTTGGAAACAGAAAATATGTCCTAAATATCACGGCTAACCCTGCAAAGATTTTCAAAAAACTCTTGGGCTTCCATGAATCTAAAATATGCAAAGTGTGGGTAGATCCCTAAGGAGAATCATTAAGGCGGACAATCTTTTTACTTAGTTCATGACCTCGTCCAGCTACAACCAGAAGCTCTTTTATGGTAGCTTTGAAGATTGGTAGCAATATAAGATCAATGCCTATATATTGGCAGCATTTGGAACTAGTTTATTTCCTAATGGAATATTTCACATACATCATAGGATTGTAGAGCTAATGACCCAATTCTTAGAAGGGAAATCTTATGTCCCAACACTACTAGTAGCATAGGCTAGATCGCTCAGTTGTCTACAAGAAGAAAAAAATAGAGAATTAAAGACCAATAAGGCCTTACTTATGGTTTAGTTTATCATCCATACTTAAAGCCATAAACTTGATTTCCTTCATAGACAAAGCATCCAAAAGATGAATCCCATTGATGTGTTTGCTGTTGTCATTGAACTCCTTAAAGGCATTGCTACCTATTACTAGGTTAAAGCTTTCCAGAAGTTCTACATTGAAGATATCTCCCAAGTTGCTAGATGGATCAAGGAAATTGAGCTAAAGAAAAGAAATAAGATCAAAGAGGAGCAGCCAAGACATCATAAGAAAAAGAGGATCTAGACTTTAGGGTTTATTTGGAATGAATTTTTAAATAATGTAAGGAAAACTTCAAAGATGCAATAAAAATCTTTTTCTTGCCACATCGTAGTCAGTTTGCTAACTCCCCTCTCTACATCCACATATCCTCATATTGCATTTTACCTGTAAATATTCATTAGTTTTTATTTGAACAACATCAGGAGAGTCATATCCTTAAGTCCTTTTTTCTATACCTTTTACTCTAACTCTTTCTAATCTCTTCTCCTTTTTCTTAGGCCCCTGATCTCCTAGAAATGTTTTTCTACTCCTTTTTCACAACTTATAAATAAGTCTTATCCTTATATTCCATTTTT
Organism: Lumnitzera littorea; assembly: GCA_024138015.1. Lineage (NCBI taxonomy): Eukaryota > Viridiplantae > Streptophyta > Magnoliopsida > Myrtales > Combretaceae > Lumnitzera > Lumnitzera littorea. The sequence goes on from JAMXBB010000004.1 coordinate 69,493,919, forward strand.
CCTTTTCTCTTTCTTAAAAAGAAGAGATTTCTCTGTAAAAAAAAAAAAAGGAAAAGAAAAGAAAATTTGCTAACTGGTAAAGAATTCTTCTAATTAGGTTCACATAGCTAATGACATAATCGCCTTCTTAGAAATGATGATGCATTAAATGGCCTAACAATGGCAGATCTTGTTCCTTATAATCACCACTCTCTAAATATCCTAAGATTCAAACCTAGAAAGGAGACTCTCAAAATATAGAAGAAAAGGAAGCCACATTACAAAAGAGCATTATAGATCTAAAAATGGCAATGAGCCCAATATGTAGAAGATTTCAATAGCCGACATTCAATGCTGATCAAATGTTAGTAAGTCCAAACAATGATGGAGGCCCAAGGAGAAAAGAGCCAAGGAGGAGTAAGAAAAAACAAGCCCTAAGGACTCATAAGGGATAATTCACTCAACTGAAGATCTCAATTATCCAAATTTTTCATCATCTAAAAGAAGCAAGGATTATAGCTTGTGAAGCCCCTAATCTGAATTACAAACCACACAGCTTTGACCTAAAAGCATAATGTGACTATCATATGGATCAAAAGGGGCAATTCACTGAAAAATGCTAAAGATTGAAGAATAAGATCCAATACTTGATCGATGCAAAAGTCATTCAGTTAGAGCTACAACAAGTCAGTCTTTCTTTAAGTCATGGGGGTAGTTCAACTAAGTCACCTAAAGCTCCATTTCTTTTGAGTATACCAATGCCTTCTGATAAGCTCACGGGTTGTTTTAAGTAGTTGGATGCTTGAATGGAGGAAGTTAAGATAAGGGCAAAGAAAAATCAAGTCGTTTTCAATAAAGTCTGTAGCAGTTGGAATAATATAATCTTATCGCCTTTTTAATTGAATGATCATAGTATTATTAGCATTAGAGCAAATAAATTCTTCCTTAAGAAATCGGTAACTCACTTTTAAAAGGTTTAGAATGAAAAGAGGCAAACTATTTTTCACACATTAACCTGAAACACTTTGAGAGTTGAACGATATAACGGTAAGGATATTTTGGACTCATTCCTTAAAGGAGGTCTACTTTGAAGTAGATTAAAATGAAGTTAGGCATTCATTTTCAAATTCTAAACACAATCATCTCTTGTTCACCTCGTTAGACCCATTTGGAGAATTTTCAAAATTAAAACCTTGTCAAGAACCACCCTACAATAAGGTAATTCAGAGGTTAAGGTCATTGATGAGAAGAGAAGGATAAAATTGTTTTGTGCTTGCTTTGGTAATGTTAAATTCAAAGGAAACTTTTATTTTTGATAAGTTTTTTTTCTTTTGAAATGAAGAACAACCATATCCATTTTAAACACCTAAAGCTTATGCTTACGTCACTTGAGCTCATAAAATAGAAATCCATGGATTAAGGGCCTTGAATTGCTTAAAAGGAGAAAACTTGGCAATAGAGACAAACATTCTTGAGGTTAAAAGAAAAGAAAGAACAACAAGAGAACAATAGGGTAAAGTAATAAGGGTATTTGAAATCACAAGGCCTCACCAAGCAGCTCAACATCAAGGCTAAGGAGAACACAAGAGGCCCTATGTGATTATCAAGGAAGCATTCTTTACCTGTTAGCAAACTACTATATATATATATATATATATATATGTAATAATAAAAAAAAGAGAGAGAAAGTATCTTTATTCTCAATCCATGTCGGCGTAAGTAGCCAAGTTTTCAATCCATTTCAAAAAAGTTAACCACAATAGTTAAAGTCATTCTTGTTGTGAACTGTGACCAAGAACAAACAAAGCCGGTCGTTGGATAGGTCCAAGCTTACAGAAAGCTTGAAAAGGGTTAATGGGGAAAAGTACGAAAGAGTGAAAGTAAAGAATGAAAACAATAAGCAAAACCTATGAATAGCTTGAGAGGATATGACGCACCAATAGAACTTCTAAGGACTTACAGCACAATTCGATATGACACACGAATTGGTCTAATGAGGTTACTCGCCACCTAACCTTGCTTAAGGGGAAGGATAAGAGCGATATCGAAAGTAAATAATGTTTAAGTAAGGAAGAAAGCACTCAAGTGTATTGAAGGTAATCTGATCTCTTACAGCTGCAAGTATAAGGGTATTTATATCCGTAAGTTAGGGTAACTTGCCTAAAAGGGAAAAGACAATAAGGACATTTATTAAAGAAGCAATATACACGATACAAAAGGGTAAAAATGAATATACAAGGAAAAAAATCATTGATGCTACAAATTCTACATATAATACTGTATACGTGGCGATGCTACATTGGCGAGGTTATTAGGAGATGCAGACAAAAAGTACGAAAAGATGGGCTTGTCTGACTAAGGATGGCTTAATTAGTCTGGATCCTCTATCTCTCGGTAAGGATGATGCTGAGTGATTAGTCGACTCGACATTAGAGAGTAATTATTAACTCAGCATACTATAGAATAATGGACGGTCATACGGTATGGCATTAAAAGCGACTCGGTAAGGAAGTACTCGGCCTTGGCAGGGGTTGGTTGGAACATAAGAATTCATCATGCCAGTCCCTGACCCGAAGCTAAGCCCAAGGACTATAAGGGCTGGTATAATGAATCTTTATGTTCCAACCAACCCTTGCTAAGGCCGAGTACTTTCTTGCTGAGTCACCTTTAATGCCGTACCATATGATGGGCCATTATTCTGTGGTATGCCGAGTTGATGATTACTCTCTAATGCCGAGCCGACCAATCACTCGGCATCATCCTTATCGAGAAGCTGAGAGATAGAGGATCCAGATTGACTAAGCCATCCTTGCTCGAACAAACCCATCTATCTATACTTTTTGTTCGCATCTCTTAACAACCTCGCCAATGCAGTATCATCACGTATACAGTATCATATGTAAAATCTATAGCACTAGTGATTGTTTTTCTTGTATATTCATTTTTACCCTTTTGTATCATGTACATTGCTTGTTTAATAAATATCCTTATTGTCTTTTCCCTTTAAGGCAAGTTGCCCTAACTTATGGGTATAAATACCCTTGTACTTGTAGCTGTAAGAGATTAGATTACCTTCAATTCACTTAAGTACTTTCTTTCTTACGTAAACACTGTTTACTCTAGGCATCACTCTTATCCTTTCCCTTAAGCAAAGTTAGGTGGTGAGTAACTTCAATGGACCAATTCATGTATCATATCGAATTATGCCATAAGTCTTTAGAAGTTCCATTGGTTCATCATATCCTTTAGAGCTGTTCATGGGTTTTGCTTATTGTTTTCATTCTTCACTTTCACTCTTTCGTACTTTTCCCCATTAACCCTTTTCGAGCGTTTTCCAAGCTCGAACCCATCTGACAACCGGCCTTACCTATTCTTAGTCACAATTCGCAACATTAAGGTTACTAGTCCCCGAGAAAGGCTCCTTCCTAAGTTAGTAAGCCTAGAAAGGCATGACCAGGTTCTTTAGATTGATCCTAGCTTAGGTTTGCTAGTCCCCAAGAGACACTTTCGCCTAGGTTAGTGAGCCTAGGGAGGTACAACCAAGTTCTTCAAATCAATTCCAGTTTAGGATTGCTAATCCTCAAGAGACGCTCCTGCCTAAGTTAGCAAGCTTAAAAAGGCACAACCAAGTTCTCCAAATCCAATCAACATAGGGTTGCTTATCCCTTAGAGATACTCCTGCTTAGATTAGTGAGCCTAGAAGGGTATGACCAAGCTTCATTTCTCCTTTTAGCCCTTACAACACTTCCTCTCTCTTACACCTCTTCACCAAATCCCTAGTAAATCGACTCTAAGATAGCTAGTTAATTGTCATAAAGTCATCCCTAAGGTAAAAATAGTGTCTTTTTGTTTTTTAGTAAAGTTTTATTTAAACTTCACCATAAAGAGAAGCAATTATAAACACACAATTTTTGCCTCCTTTTTTATTTTATTTTATTTCATTTCAATAGGATTAGGAGTCCTAAATCAAGAAAAAAAAATAGAAAATTAAAGAAAATCCAAAAAAATAAGAAATTTAGAAAAAATAAGAAGTTTAGAAAGATAAGAAAAAGCATAAAAAAAATAAGAAATTTAGAAAAAATGCAAAAAAAATGGGAAAATTTTGAAAAATTTTAAAGTTGCGAAAAATGAAAAAAATTTCAAATATAAGAAAATAATAAATTTTTTAAGCAGTTTAATAAAATAGATTTCTTAATTTAAATAAATTTAAGGAAATTATCATTGGACCTAGCATATGTGCAATTTAATTGTATATATAAACAAGGCAAAAGGCAATAGTTTAATGAATAAGCACATGGACATAGCATTGGGTTTAACTTAGAGGTTAAGGGTTTGAATCCTAGCAAAAGCAAGGAAAGCCTTTTTCCTTTTATAGAAGATACACTATCACATTAGGTATGGCCATGTATTAAGATTTTACTGTACCACATATCCTAAGACATAATAGCCTCTTATTGGCTAAGTTGGTGTAGCTCCACATCAGCTACCACATGTCAATATTGTACACCTATCGCACTACCACAGGACGGTACGATTGACGTAACACCACGTTAGCGCTACATCAGCATTTTCCTTTTCTTTCTCCCTTCTTTCTAGTAATTTCCCTCCTTTTCCCCAAGCTTTCTCGTGCAGAACAAAGCTAGTTAGCATACTTTTCAATTAATTTCAACCTCCTTCGAGCTACAATTTTGCCAAATTAATGGCGAAACTGCAAACTAGGTATGGCCTAGTTTCTATTTTGCTCAAAATCATGTCCACATACATGATTATATGCATTTAAAATCAAATTGAAAAAGCTAAAAAAATTTTCAGTTCAAAGCTCATCAATGTCATTCAATTGAGTTTTTAAGTTTTCCCAAGTTTAATTGATGTTGGATTAGTATAAAAGGAGCATCAGAATCATCTCACAAGCTCTCTCTCTCATACAAACCCACTCATTCTCTCTCTCTATATCCACGGTCACTCTCTCTCTAACTTGAAGTCATACATAAAGCAAGTCAAGTAAGGCTAGTTGTACAGCCAACATCAAGAAGCCTCAAGCTTTCCAACGTAACCCCCTTCAATCAGCACCGTGATAATAAGCAGTCTCTAACACCAAACCCTAATAATGGTAGCTATACCGTCCATAACACCACCTACCACCACTTTTGACCAAAATTAATGCCACAATCAAGCTCATGACACCTAAAAACCTAAGATCCAACCTACAGCTAAACCCTAATAGCCACTACATAATGCCAAGCTACACCACTACCACCCACTAATTTCCGAAAAACCAAAAGCTACCACCAAACGCCGAGGCATCACCTTTAGCATTTTCCCCAATAAGTTTCATATAAAACTTCCTCTCCCTACTTGATTCAACCCTTAGATCACTCCTAAGCCCCCCTCCCACCCCTCCACCCCCCAACTCTCTATGCTGCCCTACTGTTCTTTCTTCTTCTCCTTGGTGTGTTGTATACGTAATCTAGAGCAAGAGACCTAACCCTATCCATCATTTAACTTGAGATCTACTCCAACACCGGACCAAACCAACCCGTATGCCTCTCCTTAGTCTGACTCCCTTCAATTCGGATTGTTTTCTTTTTTTTTTATTATTGTTATTATTTATTTATTTGTTTTTTATTTTATTATGTAAATGTAAATGAAATAAAAAAAGAAAAAGGGGAAAGGAAAATGAAAAATAAAAGGAACAAAAGAAAAACAAGAAAGAAGAGAGAAGAAGAAAAAAAAGAAAAGAGTAAATCTATTTTTTATTTATTTATTTACTTTTTCTTTTTTTAGTTTAATATAAATAAATAAAATAGAATAAGTAATAAAAACAAGATAATATAATAAAAATAAGTAAATAGGTTAGTAAATAAAAAAAATTTTAACACTTTTTCAAAAGTTAAAATAACTAGACCCTTTACAAATTAGGACTATTTTAGATTTTTCAAAAATAAAACCTTGACTAAGATCTTTTAGAAATATTTCCTTAAAAAATTGAACTAGATAAAAATATAAAGCCAATCTCTTTTCAAAAATTAAAATCAAATCAACCCACTATAGTTTTCATCAAAAGAACTACGTACGTCTGATCTTGAATAGCAAGTACGTAGGCACCTATAGGGTAAAAGTAAAAAAATAAAAAAACTAGTTTTTCCTTTTTAGTTTAGGTTAACTAAAAATTGAGTTCTATTTTATAGAATTCAAAGGTGATCTTTAAGGTTAAAATTAAAGTTGGAAAGTTAATGGTATCCGTAAGGGTTCAAAAATCCTAAACTCTAGATTCAGATCTCTAGTTTCAAAGTCATTTTACAAAATCGGTTTTATCGTTAGACCAGTAGCTAAGTTATAACCAATCTACCCAATTAGTTATAACTTAACTCTTTTTCCCGACTTCAGTTAGGTGACAACTCCAAAGTGTTTTCAACAGGTTAAAAAACTGGTTTTCTTTAAATCCTAGTCGACGCTCAATATTAAATAGATAGGGTTTAATATTGATTGGTTTAGAGAAGACTAATTTAAAAGAAACCAGAAGGAAAAAACCAAGCTCAACAAATATTATCTTTGTAAATTTCACATCCCTTTTAAGTTTTAATTATTGGGGTTTAATATTAAAATAAAAACAATTCAAACCATGAATCGAACCGTTTAATTTTAGGTTCGAAAAATTTATGAACCGAACCGTATGATTAGGTTTGGTTTATAAAAAACAAAAAAAAAATCAAACCATTAATTTTAGGTTCGATTCGCTTAAGGGGGTGAGGCGAACTATATCGAACGGTACCATGCTCACCCCTAATGCCCATGTCTAATAATCTTCTAATGCCTAAAATATCTTCTAATAAATTCGAATGAAGAATATCCACGTAATGTTATGGAAAAGAACAAACTTCATCCTTCAAACCCCCTAACATCTTCAATAAAAAAACATAAAATATAGATGTAGTCAAAAGTATTTTGATAAATCTATCTTATAGGCTGCCTTATCATTCCATTCGACGATCCAAAAAAGATTATTTAAACTCTTTCCTATTTTATGTGACACATATTTAGCTAGCAAGTGTTGTCTATAAGGTTAGAGTTTAACTTGAACCCAATCGCTTAATTGATATTTTATTTCGTTACAATTGAATCTACAAATAGTTTCGTCCACCTTGTAGCAAAATGCAAATTTTCTCTAAAGTCTTCGCCACTATATCACAAGCCCTTAAGCTAGATTTCCATTACCTTTATAGGAAATGAGATGGTAATGTAGGTACAGGCCATCTAGGATGACTCCAAAAGGTGCTAATTTAGTACTGGTATGAAATGAAGTATTAGAAAAAATTTCAACCTCTTGTAAGGGTTTTACCTAATTCTACGAATTGTCCATTGAATAACATCTCAATTAATGCCATAAACATTCATTTACTACCTTAAATAAATAATTACTTTGAATATGGTAGTCATTGAAAAGCTTTAAGGTAACTTCATTAAGTTAAGGTAATTCACTCCATCTATAATAAATGAAAATCGGATCATAACATAATACTCTTAGGGAAACCATAGTGCTTATGTAGAATATTAAAAGAATACTATTACCACTTTAGATGTTATAAATCGAATACTTAGTGGAGCAAAATGTTTATATTTGTACATTTTATCTACCACTATGGTATTACTCTATACTTTTGTGAAAGGGGTAATCTAGTAATGAAATCCATTGATACTTCCCCCTATATTAACTATTGCGACTATAGTGGTCTCAACTATTATGTAGATTTCAAAATTTAATATTTCACTTGTTGACATCCATTGCTCTATCTAACAAAAGTGAGAATATTCTCCTTCATCTCCATTTAATAATAACTGTCCTCATGTCTTCTATATATTTTAAAGGAGCCATTATAATACCTACTAAGGAATTATGGAACTTATAAAGGATATCACCAAATGTCCAACCACAACTATTTGCCATTGATAATAAATCAATACTTTAGTAATAGACCACTATGAATTATCTTTGTAATTAGTATAATTCATCACTTCATAGTTTCATTGATTCATCATTGTATAATATTGATGTAATCAACATTCTAAGTCCAAAACTAGCTTAGATAAGACTATATCCAAAATCTTCAAATTGCCTAGATAAAGCATCTACCACCATACTATCTCACCTTAACTTATAAGAGATCCTATAACTAGATCTTAGAAGTTTATCCAAATACTTTAGCTACTATAATGTTGGACTAACTTGAGAAATAAGTTTCTTTAGACTTCCTTAACTTATGTGTATAAAAATAAAATGCTTGTCCTAAAAATATAGATATTATTTTTTCATTACTTGCACTATGGCATATACTATAAAACCATATATTGGTTATTTCTACATTCTTAAGCTTAACTTTTTATTGAAAAATGCAATTGTATGTATCTTTTGATGCAAAACAACCCAAATATTAGCATCAACTAAAACCTATTCTTGAAAATTCAGTAGTATTAGAACTTAGGCAAAACTTACTATCGATTTAAGTTATTTGAAAGCATTTGTAGCCTTATCTAACCATAAAAAACTATCATTTTTAGAAAATCTATCACGAGGGCTACAATAATGGCACAAAGTCATACAAAATGATGATAACACCTATGTGAAACTTAAAAACTTACACAACTATCTTATAGAAGTGGGAATAGACCAATCTACTATTTCTTGTGTCTTTTAATCTTTAGTTTTTAGCCTAATCACTTGAGTCAATGTATCCTAAGTAATATATAGATTGCATAGCAAAGGAAAGCTTTATCTTCTTGAGATATAAGTTGTTAACAAATAAACATTGCAACTCTTGTCTTGAAAGATAAATGCTTTCTCTATGAGATGGCTATATACCGATATATCATTGGAAAGCATAATGATGAGTTTGTGCAAATATGACAAAAAGTTTTACTAACAATAGCTTGAAATGTAGATAGATCACTTATTAGATGAGAAAAAAGACATTTGAGAAAAGAAGAAGATAACTAAAACTAAGAAATAATAGAATGTTATGAAAATATGTTCCTTAAATAGGAATCATAATAAAGTCCTTCACAAACTCATGATTTTGAATTAACATAAGAACATTGCAATTTTTCTCCATTTCCTATCATTGAATGGAATATTATTGAAGGGATTTTTATTAATGTTAAATGTTTCACCACTATTATGTAGACAAACTCGTGGGTTACTACCATTGTCAACCAAAATTTTCACCTTAATTACTTTTAACCTTAGCATGTAGACAAAAAGTCTTAAGAGTGTTATATTTGCTAATACACAACAGTTAATCTCTATCACTTCATCTTTCGTTAGGCCATCTATTGTATATATTGCACTCTCCTCTTTATCTACATTTTCCTCTACTCATCGTCATTAATCATTATTAGGAAAGTTTTGGTTTAGCACTTATGATTGTGATTATATTTCTCTCTATGATAGAAATGAATGCCTTAGACATATAGGATCCAAGGAGAAAAACATCAAATTGAGTATGCAAATTATTAATTATCCCTTCCAATATTACCATATATGTATTGATAGTAATATGCCTTGTCACTTATGGTAGTGGTAACAAAGGATGTGCTTACTTTATAGACCAATAAATGGATTATATATATTTGTCTCTCAATCTTTCTACTTAACTTTGCCAAACTTATGACTTGAGAAAATGTTTGTGGAATAAAAGATAGTAACTTCCTTCAAAATTCTAGCATATCACCTTAAGTAAACAATCTATAAGGAATTTATCCAAAAGTCTAGTAAACATACTCAAGAGTGCCTTAAATTGTGATTAGTATTTTTTAATAGAGGAAGAATAGCTAATTTTGATAATTTTCCTTATAGACTCTCAAATGCTAAACTAATCCCAATATCAATCAAAAATAAAGTCTAAGATTGTAATTATGCATTTACATCTAATGATACTAACTAAAAGCTATGCCTCAAATCAAAAGATCTAATCATGACTCTTTTCTCATCAAGCTCCTAACAAAATTCCATAAATGGCACTGCCTTAAAGATCCATCCAATAGGGTGAGTGCCATTGAGTCTAGGAACCTCTAGCTTGAACTAATAGGAGTAACTATCTCTAATGAAATCTAAAGTAAAGGACAATGATTTTTCCTTATAAGGTTGAGGAAATTTACAAGAAAAGAAGGGTTCTAAGTCCATTTATACCCCTTATCTTACTCTTATAGAGGATTCATTTGTTGAACCAACTTTTGCATTAAATCTTAAATTTGTGTTTTTTTATCTTACATAGAAAACTAAAGTTAATGCATCATGGCTAATTCTTGAACTTGAGTTTGCTTAGTTGAAAATTCTTCATAATATTTTAATCATCTAGTAAGCATTTCCTCCATTTCTTTCCTCAATTGTATTGTTGAATCTACCATTTATTACTCACTTTAAGAGTCAATAAGAGTAGTAGTGATGGCATTATATACCACTTTGTTATTAATACAAATGATATGTACTATGTTGACTACTACTGGTTCATAATAATATTGGTAGAAAATGGATTTTAATAGCTTTTATGCACTTTGTAACTAGGGAATGGAAAATAGATAAAAAGATTTGAACAACATCCTTTACAAGGGTAACATACCCTAAGAGAATCAAACTATACTAACTAATTACGATATGATGCATGCAATAAGTTAGCAGTTGATTGCCATAATTCTTAGACATAATTGATAAGATCTAAAGGTTTTGAATAAAAAAAAAATCTCAAAAGAATGGCACAAACTTCAATAATAGTCATCATAATTCTTATAAACCCTTAATAAGTCATAATTAGTGCTAAACTAAGGTAAAGACATAGCAATAAGAAAGTTTAACAAATAAATAAAAAGAAAAAAGAAAACAAAGTTCGACATTCCTACTATTGAGCATCTGAATGTTGGCAACATGTGGCATCCTAACACTAGTCCATAATTGGTTAGTGTCTAAATGGTAACCAAGATCACGATTTGGATGCTACACACTTTTGCCCTTGGGGTAATTTTGGTCCCTTGTGTCTAAATTCTAACTTTATTATCCGAATGCCAAACACCTAAAAAGTGATCAAAAGCTAGTCACTCTCTTCCCATCTAGATGTTATAATGGCATCCAAACACTAGCTATACCTCCTATAGGCATTCATCTATCAATGTTAACTTATCCTCCTATACTCTAAGCTCTTTAATCCTATAGTCATTCATCCGTTGACTTTAACTAGTTTCTACTATGAGTGCTACTCTACCAACATAAGCCAAAATGTGCAACAAATAATTCTTCATTAAATCTACCTCATCTATAGTAGGTTCTCTAAACCATATCCTCACAACAAAATTTCACCAACCTTTGTGTTTTAGATTGAGTTATGACTCTCATAGCCAACACTCCATAATCACTTTCCCCCGTTTCTTTTGTTTCTAAGGTTTCTTTTAATATTTTAGTAACAATGGGTGACAGTATTCTACCTAAATAGTAAACATAGGTAACAAATACTTGGTAGTTCGATCTTATATGCATTGTGATTAATTCTTTCATGTACCCTAAAATATATTATCTGCTCTGTACACTAGCTTTTAAGCCTTAGCTTTTAGGAACCTCTCTGTTATCAAATGAATACAATATATATCCCCTAACTTGAAAATCATAGGCTTCTTACTTTTGCTTCCCATACCTATTGTTTCCTAACTCGCTTGGTGAGGTGCTTAGATACTTTCATTTAGATCTTCTATTTTTGTTGTACTTTGTCAACACCACTCATACTCCCATCTCTAACAGTGGGTACATTAAGCATATTTGTAGGCAAATTTAGGTTGAAATTGTAAGCCAGTTCTATTCTAAGCAAACAAATATCCCAATTATTTATGTTTTTCCCAATTTTCACTTACAACAAAGCTCCTAATGTTTGGGTCATCACCTCTATCTGACCGTCAATTTGTAGGTGGAAAGCTATACTAAATAAGAGTCTGGTGTCAAATATTTTCTGTAAGGTCTTCCCAAAGAAGCTTAGGAATTTCACATCTCTATCAGACATGTTGCTTTTGGGAACTCCATGTAGCTTGACAATTTCCTACCAAAATAAGTTAACAACATATAAAGTATTGTCCTTTTCGTGACATGGAACAAAATGAGCCATTTTGCTAATTCGATCTACTACTACCATAATGGAATCTTCGCCTTTCACCATTGTAGGCAATCCCAACATGAAATTTATAGAAATATCTTCTAATGTCAGGAAGGAAAAGGTAGTGCCATATACAAACCATATGCATTACATCTACTCTTAGCCTTCCTTAAAGTAGTGCACCTATTTACAACCGAAGATATATCTCATTTCATACTATGGTAGAAGAAATGTCCCTTTGAAATTTTCTTAGTCTTTTCCCCAAAGTACCTAGATAATCTACTTGGGTAACCCTTGTTTGCTAGCAATACCTTGATAGTCCCTTCAACCCTACCTAACTTTCCCAATTTGAACAAGAACCTATCAACTAGATAATAATTATCATGAGAATTTCCTTTAGAGCATTAAACCACTATTGGAGAAAAATGTTTGCAATGCTAATACTATTCAATCATCATTTAAAATCTAAGCAATCTAGATTATAAAGTGGAAATAAGTTGAAACGTGCATGACAATGCATCTACCACTATGTTCATACTATCTTTCTTGTATTTATTAACATAATCAAAACACTCTAGAAACTCTATCAACCTGGCATACCTCTTAGATAACTTGTTTTAAACCTTTCAATGCCTTAGCGACTCATGGTTAATGTACATAATAGTGGATTCCCTTAGCTATAAACAATGCTACCCTATAATTAATGCCATGTCTAAAGAGTACAACTCCTTAGCATAGGTATAATAGTTTAAGGTTACACCATAAAGCTTCTCACTAACATAGGTGATTGGCTGCCTGTCACGAACTAAGGACGGCCTAGTCGTAGTAGACGCTGTATACTGTACAAAAAATCCCTGATTAATTACCCTTCCAATCATAAACTCTTCACACAATATACAAGGCTCTACAACCACTAGTTTCCCAAGAACATACAGATTCACATGATATCATCACACAAACATATTTATATAAAGTTTAAACTACAAAGCTTACAATACACAGTAATTTAGTATATCTAAGTCTATAATACTAGTTAAAACATAAGTACATAAGTAAGAGTCTACATAAACTGTTCTCTCTCAATACCTAAGACAGCTTGCTCTTACCCAAGTTCCCAAGCTAACCTATGGCATCCCTCGGCCAACCTCTACGAACAAGTTGTCTTGCAGCAAAAGTCTAAGGGAGTGTGAGCCTAAGCTTAGTGAGCAAAACCCTCAGCCACACCACAAGCAAGTTATAAGTACATTATATTCATGCATATGAATGAATGATCAAACAAAATGCCAAACAATACGTATAATTAACTAGTTCATATACGTAACTCAGATTTAACGCCCTCTAAAATCAGGGTTGGAATATACACGGCACCAATTAGATCTGGGTATTATACTAGAACTTACTTTAATACGGAACTCCACGTTCCGTAGTTAAATCAAATAATTCTTTTATTTTCATAAAAACCAAGTTCTAGCATAATCATGAGTGGGTCCCTACAGTCCACACTCACCCCTAAATGGAGGCCTCTAGACTCAACCCATAGTCAGGCGGTTGGCGCCTCCAACGCCTAGTATTCCCACGGGCTAAGATAAAGTCATTTTGCATGAGTACATCATATAGAACCAAATGATAACACTAGTAAGTAATTGAATTAGCTAGTAAGTAATTGAATTAACTAGTAATTCTAAATATCTACTTGCCTAATTCTACTTAAATTACTATCAATTTTTTTTCCTGTTAGACTTTATTATTAATCGTATGTAACTTTTTCGTTCTATCTCTAATAATTATGAATTTATAATCGTTTTTCATCGTTTTCAAACGTATGTTCACACGGTGATATCCGTTTTGGACGTTAAGACCCGTATTTTATGATATAGACTAAATTTATAGAAATTTTAACTATAGAACTTAATTAATCTTATTACTCATATTTATATCCTTTATTTATACTTAATGATTTAGTTAACCATTAAATTCTTATACTTAGAGAATTTTACCTTACTATTGCTAATTCATGTATTTAATTAAGTATAATCCAATTTAGAAAGTGTATTAGGGTTTACTAATTTAGGTACCTAATTATTATACACTTTTCTTATTTTATAAACCTATGCTTATGTCATCGCTTACATCATCATTGCTTATGACATCACTTGCTTATGTCATTGCTTATGTCATCACTTGCTTATGTCATCTTTTGATTACCTCATTGCTTACTTCATCATTTGATTACATATACCTCACCTCATGCTTATGTCATGTCTAAAAAGCTTATGTACACTTCACTTAATCTCTTATGTACATATGCCTTTACTATACTTATATGTATACTAATATACCTATACATATACTTATACTTATAACATATTTATACTTGTATACATACTCTATACCTATACGGTCATATACGTATTTTTATACAAATTTCGTATGCCTAATTTTCCTCTTAAGAAAATCCTCGTAATTTCATTCTTTTGTGTCTTTAAGTGTGTATTTAGTATAGTATAGGTATGTATAGTTAGGATTCGTCTTAATTTAGGTTATGTACATGGCAAATACTCATGTACAAGGGTCCTCATGCTTGTATTCTTCTAGTATATTCTTATTATGTACACATACTTAAGGGCATATACACATGTGTTCCTTTCCTCCTCTTCATGATTCTTAACTTCCTACACTTAAAGATGGAAACTTTATGTCCTAATCTACGAGATCATACATAACATTTATCTACTTATCTAATCTACCTAATTATCTAACTAATGAGTAATATAAAGTAACATAAAGTAACATGATCACATACCTTAATTTGTGTTGGAATTATGGAGACAAGGAGGAAAGTGTTGAAAGTGAAAGGGAAGAAGAAGGGTCACAGCAATGGAGGGGATTTTACTTTGTTTCTTTTTGTTTTGTTTTGATTATGGAAGAAATAAAATGGTAGGGTCTAGAAGGGGAAATGAATGGACAACAATTAAGGAGAAGGGAAGGAAAAGAAAGACCAAAAGAAAAGAAAAGAAAAGCAATCATTAGATCCTTAGATATTTTCCTTATGCATTAGTGTCTTTTCTTAACTTTTTAAATTGTTGACTTTAGTCAACATGTGTTGACTTGGTCAACTTTCCTTAAGCATATGCCATTTTGTACACATAATGTAGTAATTAAGGGAAATTAAGGAAAAAATTAGGGAAATGAAAGGAAATGAGGTATTTGATGAATTGATTAGTAAAAATAGATGATAAGGTCTTACTTTAGGTATTTATAGCCTATAAACATCATTTAGTAAACTATTTTGTATAACTAGTGTGAAAAGTACTAATTAGAGTATTAAGGTTCACTACATTTAACCTAATCTTCAACTATACCCTTAACTCTATGTAATACTATCTTAATCATATACTTAAGAGATAAATGGAATCTATGATTCATTATCTTAATTTCTAAAGGACTACTTGAGGATTCAAAACATATATGCATGATTGAAAATCATCTCTAACCTTTTACTAATGATTTGGTAAAATACGAGGGTTATATTATCAATTAAGGTTTTAGGGTATATTATGATGAATTAGTTCATATATGTCTTTAAGGTGATTATTTTAGGGTTTCTATCACTTTTGAATGAAATCTTTAATATTTAGATACATTTAGGGTAGAAAAGTTTCTTACGCAATTGATTAATTTTTTTAAGGTTTTCACTTTTATTAGCCTTGTCAACTCCTAAATTGTCTAACATAGTTGAGTTTATTTCAAAAGCTAGATTGAAAATTTTAGGGGTTTACACTACCCATCCTACATCAATACACATCAACAATAACCTTAGATGCATCATAATCTTGCTTAAACGTTTTATCTAAGTTAGGAGGGGCATTACTAGTATAGTAGTGAACTTCTAGTCAATCAAATCAAAGCTCTATTAGGTCTTCTCATTCCCTTTAAACTTCTACTCCTTCTTAGACAACTAGTAAATGGTGTAACCATAATGCTAAAATTCCTCACAAATCATTAGTAAAACAAAGCTAAGCCAAGGAAACTTCTTACTTTTGTAGTTTATGTCAAAACAAATCACTCAAGGATAGCCTTGACCTTCTCCTCATCTACCTATATCCCCTTTCTAGACACTACAAAACCTAAAAATATCACCTCATTCTAACTAAAGACGCATTTAGTAGAGTTCCCATATAGCTTCTCCTCTCTTGACACCAAGAACACTACTCTAAGATGCTTAACATAACTATCAAAACCTAGACTATGTATCAAAATGTCATTGAAATAAACAAGAAGAAACTCCTACAATATGTTAAAGAATGTTACACTGACCATTGTACACCACATGAAGATTGAATAACCATAGCTTCCCAAATATGATGTGTTAGGCTTTCATAGGTACAGCTTACATAAGACTTTATCTTGGTATGCTCTAGAAACAAAAATAGGAACTTTCACCTATTTAGTGACATAGACTATGCCTTTATCACTAAATCACTGCAATCTATATGGCATAGGGTAATTGCTAGGAAGAAGCTTAAGTTGTTCCACCATAGATGTTGACGCTACATTTGTATAACCTCTCCCTTCAATAATAACTACACATATTGCTCCTTCAACTTGTCATTTACTATGAAAGAAAATTTTCGACAACTCATTCTAGGGAGTAACATCAAATTGGAAACTCATTGAACAATCAAAGCTAGTGGATTGCATTCATCCCCATCAATCCTATTGATATCAAGCAAGTACACCTATCAGTTTTAATATAGCGGATGTGAGTCCAAGTCGATCCCTCAGAGACTTCGAGTACTAATATTAACCTTAGCTCTATTATCTAATCGGAAAATCGTGATGAGTTGAATTAATTAAAAATACTAAAATTAACAAACTAACCTAATTATGAGACTTGATTAAGCAATTTAGAAAGCAATAGAATTAAGAACGACTTCAAGAAAGCAAACAACGTATTTAGGAATTATTTCCCCTAGTGTTTAACATGTGACCGCTTAAAATATATTCAATTCAATTTCTATTATTCTTGACTAGAGGGATTCACAATTAAAGTCAATACCTTTCTCAAGCATATTAACCCTATTCTTAAATTATTTACTGGAATTTCTTCACTTAGTAATATAATTTAGAATCGCATTAATGTATAATGAATTCCCACACAAACAATCAACTTTCCAGAAAAAACATATATCTTATCTCTAAGTATACATATAATTCTCTCCAATTATGTAAAGATCTAATTACATATGTAATTTTTCAAACATCAATATCATAGATTGATACTCTAAAAATATCATAGATTGATACTCTAGAAATATCAATTAACAATTAAACAACATAATTGAATCAAGAAAAGATAGAAACTTTATTGAAAATTATAAATCAGCCCAAGAGTCACATGAAACCCTAGGTTCCATAATCCTAAATACACGAATTCTAAGCTATCATAATGAAACTAAAAACGAATTCCATTAAAAACATAAAAAACCCCTTTTTGTTGATGATAAATCTCTTCAATCTTGAAGTTGGTGTTACTTTCGCCTTTTTCTTCTCCTTCTCCTCAAGTTTCTTCTCTTCTCTAGTGTCTCATCCCTTTTCGAAACCCTAATATGTCCTTTTATAATGTATTGTAAGGTTTCTATTTTCGTCACCAGACACAGTCGTGTCCCCAAGTCATGTAACTTTCTGACCTTAGCAAATTTTTCTGGATGGACACAGCCTGGGGACACGACCGTATCCCAAACTGTGTAACTTCAAAACTTTATAACTCATTCATTTGAACTCCAAGTTGAGTAAAACTTGATTCCTTTTCTTCGTTTTCAATCCAAGAACACGTTCAAACCTTAAAATCAAAATTTTACTCAATTAAGTATCAATTTCTTAAAAGAAAACCAAAAAATGTAAGGGAAATACTATAAAATCACCATATGAAATATGTTTAGAGTAAGAGTTATCACCTATCCCTACCGTAGTCATATTATTGTAACACCACTTTAATATCATTAATCACCTCTTCATCTTCATTCTCCATCTTGTCTCTTACCATCACCATGACATAGCAATTTAGATACTAATCGACTATGTGCCCATAACCAAGACATTTGATACATTTAGTCTCTTCATTGCATTTTTCCACCTGTGTTTGTTTGGCTCCTTCATTATTTGTATTAACAACAACTTTCCCCTTAAGCTCATCTTTCTCTCTACTCATTTGGAATCACTTATATTCATTTCTCCTCTATCAATCCTCTTATTGATATTTTAGTTTACCGCATTTACCCTTTCCTTTTTATCAATTGTAATTTTACTCTCTACCTCTACAACCTACCCATTTTCCTTCATCGTCTCTCATCTTTAATAGAGCCACACACATTAACAATCATCTAAGAAGTAATATTTTTGTAATATAATATTATAAAGCTTTAATTCTTAAGGAATGTTTCTCAATTTGTGAATTAGTGTTAGTTGGAAACTTCAATAACTATTACTATTATCAAGAAGAACATGGTATCTATAAAAAGTGATTTGTACCAAACTAAATCGCATTTGAAGTGGTTCGACTCAAAACCTTGAACAGTTAAAAGCATTTTGGTTTATTAATGTTTGAATAAAACTATTTCAAATGCAATTTGGCTACTAAAATGAATTGAATCGAACCATGAATGCTTATATCTACTAATACTCAAGATATAATTTATTGTGATTGATCACTTTTATAAATATTACACTTGATTATTTCATATCACACTTGAAATGACATGAATTTTATCTAATTACTTAACTATTTTATGATATTCTTGTAACCACTATGGTTGCTTTTTCTACTTTCTTTGATCAACTATTAGACATAACTCACCAAACTACAATAACTAGCATAATCTTGTAAAGTGACAAGACCAAAAAAATTATAAGGCATTGTGATGAACTACCAACCATCGATTCCATTACTTGTGTACAGCTTCAAGGACTCCAATCCCTCACCCAAAGAATCCTCTCTCGGTAACCTACTAATGATGAGAAACTTTACACCGAAAGAAGGTGGCTGAACTCCTTAAACTCCCCATATTGTTATACGTTGATCCATACCCTCGATAGTGATGTTGCCAACCATTCCCTTACTAAAGACTGTATGCCAAGCAATCCAACCAATTATTACCGAGAGGTTCTTACGGAGTGACAAGAGACTCACTTATCGGCTGAGTAGTTTTCTCTCAACATGCTAACATTTCTCTCACCCCAGCCCCTTTATTGCCATAACATCTTAATCCCTTTCGCCTGCTGTGTCCAAAGAATCTTCATACTAGACCAATATTGCATCACCACCTGTCTACCTCATCCGACATTATACTACCTTTCCATTTTTCTCTTTTATCCTTTCTACCCTTTTTCGTATGTACTAGGAATTCCCCTTTTATATATACTTTCTTATAATTTCTTTATTTATAATGTTGCTCTAAGAACTTACTATAAATAGTCCCTTTCCCTTATAAGCCACAAATAACTTACGATTAAGATTGAATATTCTGTTCTTGTGTGACAATCCTCTCCAACTCCATCTTTCATACACTCTTATCTAATCTTATTGAGTTACTTAGGATTAGTGGTGAGTGGACCTTGACATCAACTTGTACGTCATATCAAGTGAGGTATCAAGTCATGTTGTGTTCATTGGTGAGTCACATCCTCTAAGCAGCTTCACATCAACTACTCTTGTTTACCTGTAGACCATTTCCCTCTAATTTCTTCAAGTCCTAGTGATAACTAAGCTCTTAGGTACACCATATAATCTTGATATTAGAGCTTAAGGTTGAGACCAAGAGTTGTGTAGTAATAGTCAGTCTACTATTTAAGATACTTGTGTATGTTGAAGGCATCTATGTGAAGTATATTTACTGAAGCTTTGGGTTGAGAATATCGAACCTTAGTGTATAGAAAGAGATTAACGATGTTAAGAGTAATGCTCATGGTTATGATCAATTTTCCCAACAAACACCACATACTACTTGAGAGCAGATATAAGATCTTGCTACTATTGTGGCCAACTTAGCTATCTCAGTAAGTAGAGTACTAGAGGCTGGATCGCGTAAGAAAGTTGTTGAGCAGGGCCAAGAGATGAGAGATAAGTTAAAAAGACAGATGAACGAGCGAGCTCTGGAAGCTTTTCCAATGAACCAAGCACTACCATGGCATGCCAACAGAGTCGCGAGAAGGAGGTTGGAGTTAGACGAAGTGGAAGAATACGAAGAAGAAGAAGACCAATATGTTGGGATTGATGAGTGTGAGTTTAGAGCCCCAAGAGGAGCCAAACATCTTAAGGTATAGATTCTGAGCTTCAACGAGTCTGGTAGTACTGATGACTACCTGGATTGGGAAGAGAAGATCAAAAAGATATTCGACTTCTATGATTATGAAGATGTTGTCTACATTCGAGTGGCCACGTTAGAATTTTTTGGGTATACGGCAATGTGGTGGAAGAAACTACAAAATGTTCGCTTAGGGGCCCAACGTAGAGTCCAAATGTAGAATGAGATGAAGAGAGTTCTTAGAAGTAGGTTTGTTCCTGAACACTACGAACAAGACAATTTTTTATGACTCCAAGACTTACGGTAAGGTAACAGATCCGTAGATGATTATGTCCAAGAGTTTCAGTTGCTCATGATATAATGCAATGTCAACAAACCTAAGACCTGAACAATAGCACAGTTCATCTCTAAACTAAGGGTTGAGATTGGTAACATCGTAGAACTGCAAAACCTCACAACTCTGGATAAAACCATCCGTATGGCCTAGAGAGTTAAAAGGCAACGGCAAAACCAGGTTAGTCGAATGCCTAGTAGCCAAACATTAGTGCCAAATAGGAGTAGCCTGTTGAACCAACCAGTAAATGATAGAGCATCAAACAATTCCAAAGTGGAATGCCGAGGTCAAATGCTAAGCCGAACAGAAGAAGGCTAAGGCAAGAGCAAAATAGAGGATCTTGTGTAAACCCCGCGAATTTAGCTTTTTAAGTATAGAAACAAACGTCTAAACTGTAGATAAATTCCCGAACTTAAAAGAGCCAGTGAGAATTAAAACCAATAAAAATCTCAATCCAAAACCTAAAGTGGATACGAAGAACCTTAAATCATCAATTGAACCCCTAACCGCAAACGAAAACCCCAAAACCTCGAACCTTATCAAAACCTTAAGATGACAATCAAAAATTTAATCGCGTAAGAATATATGAAACCCTAAATGTGTAAAAACATTAGAGATGGTGCCTTAAAGTAATAAGAACCCTAAAACCATAACTTTAAGGATATAAAAGCACTAATTCACCATAATATACCTTAAAACCCTAATTGATAATATAATGCTTATATTTTTCCAAATCATTAGTAAAAGGTTAGAGATGACCTTCAATCATGCATAAACATTTAGAATGCTTAAATGATTCCTTAGAAACTAAGATAATGAATCATAGATTACATTTATGTCTTAAGTATATGATTAGGATAGTCTCACTTAGAGTTAAGGGTATAGTTGAAGATTAGGTTAAATGTAGTAAACCTTAATACCCTAAATGCTATTTTTCATCTCAATTATACTAAGTAGCTTACCAAATGATGTATATAGGATATAAATACCTAATGGAAGATCTCATTACCTATTTTTACTAATCAATTCACTAAATTTCTTATTTCCCTTCATTTCCATAATCTTTCTCCAAATTTTTCTTAATTAGTTCATTATGTACACAAAAGGGGCTTTATTTTTTTGAAAGTTGACCAAGTCAACACATGTTGACTAAAGTCAACAATTGAAAAAGTCAACAAAAGTGTCTCTTTCATTAGGAAAAAAATATCTTCCTTCTCATGATT
This sequence comes from Lumnitzera littorea, assembly GCA_024138015.1. Lineage (NCBI taxonomy): Eukaryota > Viridiplantae > Streptophyta > Magnoliopsida > Myrtales > Combretaceae > Lumnitzera > Lumnitzera littorea. Next base: position 69,515,883 of record JAMXBB010000004.1, read on the forward strand.
TCTTCCCTTTTCTTTTGATTTTTCCCTTCTTCTTCTTTTCTTTGCCGTCCACTACATTCATCCTCTGGGCCCCACCATTTTCCTTCTTCCATAAGCAAAACAAATCAAAGGAAACAAAACAAAAACATCCTCCATGCCGTGAGCTTCATTTCCCTTTCATTTTTCTTTCATTTTCAACCATTTCATCCATAATCAAGGGCAACTTAAGGTATGCTATTATGTATTTATGTCTTACTTCATCCTCTTTACAAGTTAGAAGGAGAAAAAGTTAGGTTATGTGTTGTGTTTATATATATGTTGATTTAGGCTTAAAGTTTCAATCTTTACATATGGAAGTGTAGAATCCTTTAGGCAATGGAAGAAGATGCATGTATACATGTCTTTGAGTAGGTATACATAAGGGTATGCTAGAGATATACATGTATAAATACCTTTATACATAAGTTTTGATTATGTACATAACCTCAATTTGAACATCTACTAACTATACATACATAAGCCATGTCAAATATACCCTTAAAATACAAAAAGAATGAAATTGTGAAGCTTTCTTAAGGGGGTAGATAATGCATACGAAAATACGTATAAAAATACGTATGCCACCGTATGTGAATATAGGTATATGTATTAGTATATGTATAAGTACATAAGTGTACATATTAGTATGTTATGAGTGTAGGTAGGTATATAACATATGTGTATGTATAAGTACTTAATGACAAATATATTTACATGTAATAAATGGATTACATAAGCCATGACATCATCTAAGCATTACATAAGCCATGACATCATCAATTGGTTACATAAGTGATGATGTAAGCGTAGATTTATAATAAAAGAAATAATAAGATTACATAAGCACATCACATAGATATATACATGTATTTAGAGGTCGAAAATCCCTTAAACCTTAATACACTTCCTAGATTGAATTAAACTTAATTAAGTATGTAAATTAGTAGCACTAATGTAAAATTTCCTAAGTGTAAGAATCAAATAGCTAATTCAATCATTAAATCCTAAACTAGGGCATAAACATAAGTAATAAGAGTAATTAAACTTCAATAAGATAAAATTTCAATAAATTTAGCCCATATCATAAAACACGGGTCTTAACGTCCAAAACGGACATCACCGTGTGAATGTACGTTCGAAAACGATGAAAAACGACTATAAATTCGTAAATATTGAAAATAAAACGAAGAAGTTATATACGATTAGCAATTAGGTTTAATCGAGTAAGGGCTGATAGTAATCTAAGTAGAATTAGGTAGATAGATATCTAGAACCCTTAGTTGAGTCAACTACTTATTATCTCTGTTATCTCGTAATGATCAGGTGATCCCGACGAGGGCGAGGATCTCCCGATCGATTATTACGACTAGAGCGAGTCGCCATAGTCAAGTGAGTACTCCCGATGACACTATACTTGTTTGTGCTTGTAGTTAGTGCACTTAAATTGAATATCAATAACTTGATGTATGGGGTTTCGGGATATGCGTGTGATTGATATTGATTGATTGATTGTTATAAGAAATATTATTGAATACGATAATTGATGATTTGATGGTATGATTGATTTTTATATGATTTGGATGGTTTGCTGATATTGATTGATCACCTCATAATCTGACCTAATTATATTTGGCTTATCTTGAATCAAAAGGGTCATGCATTATCCATGCATCGCATTACTTATTCTGGCCGTCACTTCACGCGGTTGGTAATGAAAGGCCTTAGAGGGATGGATTCCCACATGATTTGATTAGTACCGTGCAGGAGCATGGGTACAACAAGACCCTACCCTTGGCTCGCGGGTTCTATTGGCGCCGGAGACGCTAACTGTGGGTAGCTGGGGGTCGCGTCTAGAGACCACCACTGTAGGGTGTGAGTGTGGACTGTGGGGGCCACCTCACCGCTAGGCTTGGGATTTTGTGAATTATTGGATTTTTAGAAATGGAAATGTGTTTTTGTGTATTACGAAATTCAAAGTTATGGTTAAAAACCCAAGTGCTAGAGCCCGGTCGTGATTAGTGCCGATGATTCTCCAACCCTTATCTCGGAGGGCGTTAAAATCTGATATTATATGCAGTACCGGTCAACTGCATATATTGTTTGGCATTCTGTGTGTACATGCATTCATATGGTTGTAATAATTTGTTTGATAACTTGTTTGTCAGTATGGTATGAGGGATAGCTCACTAAGCTCTTGTAGCTTATTCCCCAATAGTCTTTCTTTTGCAGGTTTACATACGATGGGATTGGGATAAGTTTCGAGTGCTGAGGGCGAGATGAAGATATGTGTATTAGTGTTAGAATTAGTTGAGATTTTTATAGGTAATACATAAATACTCTTTGTAGAAAATATTCACATGTTAGAATTTAATATAATTTAATTCTACCTGCAGTTTTATAATGTTGGTAATCCTATCTTATTATTTGGTAGGGGATACCGATTCTCTGCGGTTCTGAGAAACTGTGGGATATTGAACATCCATAGTTATTTATAATTATATCTTATGTCATGTTATAATAAATTAATTACTTGAAAATCATTAATCTTAGTGATTTATTATTTAGGGTCTTGTAATCTCTGACTTGCAAGACGGTTTTCATATCATGGGTGCACACATGTTATGGAAATTTTAGGTAATCCTACTAGGCCCCCTTTAGGGTCCTGACATCTTGAGATCCAAAGAGATCTAGGTAAGAGTTCAGGAAGGAAAACCTGAGAAATCAAATGTTTTAAATGCCTTGGCTATGGACACGTAGCTAGTCAATGTCTGAACTACTGAGTCATGACCATAAAGGGAGATAAGCCCCGATTTGAAGTTGATAGTACGAGTGAAGGAGAAGATGAAGTGGCAACCAATCAGATGCTGGAAGAATTTCAAGAAGACCACAATGTCAAGATAGCTCATGAGGGTAGAGTCAAGTATTGCTTTATTGTTCAATGATCTCTCAACGCATTTTGTGATTAACGAGAATGAGCAAAGAGAGAACCTCTTTCATACAAATTGCTGGGTAAATAGCAAGTTATCCGCTGTGATCATTGATGAAGGGAGCTATACTAATGTCATCGTATAAGAGGTAATTAAGGCCATAAAATTACTAACCCTTCCATACCCTAAGCGGTACAAGATTTACTGGCTGAATAAAAAACACACGTTGCCAAGCAAGTCAGAGTGCTAATTATCACTGGTGATAGGTATAGGGACGAGGTGCTATGTGATGTCCCTCCCATGTATGCATCTCACGTAGTACTCAACCGACTATGGTTATTGACTTGAGAGTGTTATACGATGAGTATAGAAACACCTACATATTCTAGAAGGATGGGAAGAAAATTATACTAACACCTATGAGTCCTAAGGAAGTGCAAGAGGCCTAAGAAAGGGTTGTTAGATCTCCATAGCAAAAGTCCTTAGTGATTTCCCGAGCTCAATTTGCTAGAGAACTCAAGGCTGAGGACTATCTACTCCTATTAGTCAAGAGATTCATAGAAGTAAGAGAGGCCGAGAACTTACCTGTCGTAGTGCAGTAGTTACTTCGAGAATTTGCTGACCTATTCCCTATTGAGATGCCGAAAGGTTTACTTCCCTTGAAAAGTATCAAGCATTGCATCAACCTCCAACTAAGGGTTGCCTTACCAAACTAACCCGCTTATAAGCTCAATCCAAAGCAATCAACTAAACTGAAGAAATGGGTGGATGAGTTAATGAATCACAAATATGTCCATTAGAGCATCAGTCTTGGTGTTGTACTCGCTATGCTCGTGCAAAAAAAGGATGGAACGTAGCAAATGTGCATTGACAGCCAAGCTATCAATGAGATCACTATCAAATACCAATACCCAATTCTACTACTCGATGATATGCTTGACGAGTTACATGGTGCCTATATTTTTCTAAGATTGACTTGAAGAATAGCTACCACTAGATACAAATGAGACCTAGGGATGAATGGAAGATAGCCTTCAAGACAAGGGATGGTCTATTCGAATGGTCAGTGATGCTGTTTAGTCTAACTAATGTGCTTAGTACGTTTATGCAGCTGATGAATCATACACTCAGATCATTGATCGACAAATGTGTTGTGGTTTATTTTAATGATATTCTAGTTTATAGTGCAGACCTCCTTGTTCATGGCGAACATGTGAGATTAGTGATTAACATACTTCACGACGAGAAGTTATTCGGCAACCTGAAGAAATATACGTTCTATCAAAGTGAGATTACATTGCTCGGATATGTTGTTTTAAGGAAGGGAGTTTAAGTTGATAAGGAAAAAGTTAGAGATATTAATGAGTGGCCTATACTGACTAATGTTATCGAAGTCAAGAGCTTCCATGGTCTAGCTTTATTCTATCGAAGATTTATTTGAAACTTCAATTCCGTAACGACGCCGTTGACTGAATTGATCAAGAAGAACGTTGAGTTTAAATGGATAGAAAAAGCTAAGAGGAGTTTTGAAGATGTGAAGTCTAAGCTAACGTCTACTCTAGTACTCACCCTACCAGATTTCGAGAAGGTATTTTAGGTTAAATGTGATGTGTCTAATGTCGGCATTGGTGCTGTCATTATGCAAGAGTGTCGACCCATTGCCTACTTTAGCAAAAAACTTCGAGGTGATGCCCTAAATTACTCAGCTTATGACAAGGAGTTCCATGCCCTTATCCATACACTCTAGAACTAGCAGCATTTTCTATTGCCAAGAGAATTCATCATCTATTCAGATCATGAATCTCGCAAGCATCTACACGGGCAACAGAAGCTTTCTCAACATCACACCAAGTGGGTCAAGTTCTTGGAGATCATTTGCTATGTCATCAGATATAAAAAAGGAAGCAACCAACACAGTAGCTAATGTACTTTCTCGCTGTCATACCTTCATCATAACATTATAAGCTAAGGTGCTTGGATTCGGCACTTTACTTGATCAGTATGAGCATAACCTACGTTTTGGGCCTTTAGTAGCTCAATGCAGTGCTAAAGGAGCTATGAAAGGGTTTTATTTGAGTGAGGGGTTCTTAATGAAAGGCAAGCAGATGTGCGTGTCGAGTGGTTCTACAAAGGAGGGAGCTACTCATTCGAGAAGCTCATGCCAAGTGTCTAGCCGACCATTTTAGGGAAAAAAGGACAATTGAGATATTGAAGGAGCATTTTTACTAACCTAGGATGATGAAGGATGTATACTAAATACTTGAGAGATACAAAGTGTGTAAATATGCAAAGGGGAGGAGAGAGCCCTATGGAGAATATACACCACTACCAATTCTAGAATGGTCGTAGATAAATCTAAGCATGGATTTCATGCTCAGCCTTCCCCACATGCTAAGAAGACACAACACAATCATGGTGATGGTCGACCGGTTCAATAAGACGGGCCACTTCATTACCTACCACAGAACTAATAATGCTTTATTCATCACTAACCTCTTTTTGTAGGAAATTGTGTGACTACATAGAGTGCCAAGAAGTATTGTGTCCAACCATGATTCAAAATTCACAAGCTTCTTTAAGAAGATCCTGTGGAGGAAGCTCGACACTAAGCTCCTAGTCAATACCTCTTGTCACCCCCAAATAGATGGCTAAACTGAAGTAGTGAATAAAACCGTCAATAACCTCTTATGCGCCACTATTAGAAAGAACTCTTATGACTGGAATTTATGTCTACCCATCATTGAATTTGCCTACAATCACTCTAACTCACAACTCAACTAGAACATCACCCTTTGAGGTTGTTTATGGTCTTAACCCAAACTTACCCTTAGATTTAATTAACAGTCCAACTACACAATGAGAAAGTCAATCCAGCCTACAGCGTATCGAGGAGTTCCAAAGGTTACATCAGAAGATTCCTAAGCAATTGGCCAAAACTGTAGCCTAACAAAAGGAAGTTGGGAAACCGCCAAAGGAGGCAAGTTGTTTATACCCCTAAGGACCTTGTCTGGGTCCATCTTAGCAAGGAACACTTCCCTAGCAAAAGGACAAATAAACTATCTCCCAGAACGAATGAACTCTATAGGATCCTGAGGCACATTAATGATAATGCCTATGAGATTGAGCTACCACAAGGTTTCGATATGTCTACCACATTCAACGTTATTGATCTAACTCCCTATGTGCTCGATGATGACGAAGACTAAGGTTTGAGAGCAAATCTTCAGCAAACCCGAGGAACTCATGAACTACCAACCATCGGTTCCATTACTAGTACACAAATCTAAGGACTCCAATCCCTCACCCAAAGAATCCTCTCTCGATAACCTACTAATGTTGAGAAACTTTACACCGAAGGAATGTAGTTAAACTCCTTGAGGTCCCCGCATTGTTATACATTGATCTATACCATCAGTAGTGATATTGCCGACCATTCTCTTACTAAGGACCCTATGCCGAGTAATTTGACTAATTGTTGTCGAGAGGTTCATGCCAAGTGATAAGAGACTCACTTATCGGCTGAGTAGTTTTCTCTTAGCATGCTACCATTTCTCTCGTCCCGGCCCCTTTATTACTGCAACATCTTAATCCCTTTCGCCTACTATGTTCAGAGAATCTTTGTATGGGACCAATGTTGCATTGCCACCTATCCACCTCATCTAACATTATACTACCTTTCCATTTTTCTCTTTTGTCATTTTTACCCTTTTTCATATATACTAGGAATTCCCTTTTTATATATACTTTTTTATAATTTCTTTATTTATATTGTTGCCCTAAGAACTTACTATAAATAGTCCCTTTCCCTTATAAGCCACAGATAACTCATAATTAAGATTGAATATTGTGTTCTTGTATGACAACCCTCTCTAAGTCCATCTTTCAGACACTCTTATCTAATCTTACTGAGTAACTCAGGATTAGTGATAAGTGGACCTTGACATTAACTTGAGCGTCATATTAAGTGAGGTGTCAAGTCGTGATGTATTCGTTGGTAAGTTACATCCTCCAAGCAGCTTCACGTTGGCTACTCTTGTTCGCCTGTAGACCATTTCCCTCTAATTTCTTCGATGTTTCGAAAGACCTATTTTAGTTCGGATTTACTACAGTAAGTCCCAGTGATAACTAAGCTCCTATGCATACCACACTGCCTATCTCCATAAGACTACTCTACAAAGACTAGTATGCTTAGAACAAAATTTTATGATAACTATTGCTGTTTACCATATCTAACTTTCATATGCTTAATTGTTAATGCACATAATAATAATAAATTGACAATTTGAAGGAACACAAATTTGATAAACAAGTTTTACACAAATACTCCAAATACTAAGGCCAAAGAACTACAAATAAGTCTAGATATATCCATTTTAGTGTAATTGCAGAAGTATAAAGTTCTTTTAATAGAGAATTACATTCAATTGAGGAACTACCAAAAGTACCTTATGCATATAATATAGTAGGTAACATAGGCACCAACCAATATCAATACAAGGAACTACCAAAATGATAACCTACCAAAATTTGATTCAACAATTGAGAAAATTTGCTCATCGATTGAGAAAACTAAGGAGTCTTAACCCTACCAAATTGGTCAATATAGTCGGCAAACCTTAGGCAATTGGTCTTAACATACTTTGATCTTTATTTTACTTTAGCTAAACTTTAATTAGTTAGATCTCAAATAAGTTCAAGACAAATTCTATAAAGTATATGTAGGTATCATAACATATGAGAACTTAGATGGAGTCATCATTTCTAATTGTCTTACGAAACACAGGCCATATTTTGGAAAAATGTAAAATATAGACTATGAATTGAAAAAGGTCTTACTAATAGGCAATTTTAAGGCTTTTGTTGAGGGTTTAAAGAAGGAACTCATTATACTTTTCAGTATTCAATGCACACTTTGTCATACCCTAAACTCGAGGAGTCGAAACAACCCTATTATGTAAACCAACCTAAGCTAAAAGCTACCCTCCTTAACTACTAACACAGGTTTCGTCTCCATAAGGCGAACAATGACTCATCCAGCTTTGAAGCAGTCAAATAGGTACCTATAGTATATAAAACCTATGGAGTAACACTTTACAAAATATATCTTCACATGTCTAAAGATAGTTTAGATCTTTTACATAGTGTTATGGACATCAAAAGTTGGAGAGTTTCCAAAAGATTTGTACAACTCTATAAGAAGACTTCCTTACATGTAGTAGATATATCAAAGAGCCAACGAAAACTATAAGGCCTCTTAGAAAAACAAAAGTAACATGAGCATAGATCTACTCATTAGACTTCGATACTTTTCTCCCTGGCCCATCGGAACTAACCAACAAATAATTTTAATGAAGCATCTCTAAGTACTACTCTACACTTATAAAACAATCTATTGAGATGTGAGCTTAGCTAGCTCATTAAGAAGGGACAAAGTAATAAGAGTACATTAACAGGTATAGTTGTTCAATCATTATTTAAATGCAAATGTAGCAAGTAAATGATAGATCATCGCATAATGTTTAATCGGTTCATTATAAAGTTAAAGAAATTTTATCCGCTCCAACTTGGATTGAGGAGTTTCAACGCGACACCATCAGACCAAATCAAAGCTCATGCAATGGATAGCACCCTCCTCCCTAAACATCATTCAAACTATAGTTTCCTACCTTGCTATGATCCCCTCTCCTATCACTTAGTTCGGCTAAAGGAGGGAAAAGGAGCATTTCTGTTATCCTTGTCAAAGTGTCGGTATTTAGTCTATCAACCTAACCATTACCCTTATTGAGTTATTATGGATGTCAAGTTAGGTCTTAGTTAAATTAAGATTAGTCTGTATTATAAGGTGAATAACCAAGTTCAAACACACTCAACATGATATGTTCAAGTAGACAACAGCACTCGAAGCTCAACTCCTAATCATCAATCAATGTCACAAGCATACACATAGCATACTCACAAACAATCTACATACAACTACAAATAGGAACTCTTAATTCTCTAACTATCCTGATATGATACTCCAACATGCCCTTAAGCATTGATCTTAACTTACTAGTAACTACTCCTGACCATTGTCTCCTCGACCTTCAATTATCCCTAAAAATATACAATAAATTAGTTTTTCAAGCTTTGAATCATTAGCCATTAGTTTGTTTTATACATTTTTTATTGTTTCGCCATAGGTTTTATAATGATTTCTACTTAAAAATCATGATTTCTTGACCCTTCATTGGTTTTTATAAATTACACTAAACTATCAAATCCTCTAAGTTAGGTTTCGAGTGGATTTATAACAATTTTTTCTAGTAAAAAATCCTCTGAGTTACTCTCTAAGCTATACAAGGGTCATTTGTGATATCAATTCTATCCTTTGAGATAACTTCTAAATTTCTCCAAGTTAAGCCCCCTATTAAACTAACCTCTAAGCTACCTCTAACCATATTATCTCTAAAATTTTGTCACATCCCAACTTAGCATGGAATGCATCATTACAAAAGAATACCTATTGAAAACTTAACTCAATCTGCTCATTCATCAAAAGACAACTTTATTTACATGATAAAGGGGTTACTACATCGGAGTTCAGCTGGATATTTTGTTATAACTTATGCGTACAACATAATATTTACATCAAAATGTGAACCAACTTTTTCTTTTGTTATCTTCACAATAGTAGGATTCCCAACTTAGTAAAGCTTCCATACAAAAGTCACTGACTCTGACTCATACTTTCAATAGACATCACCCTTAGTGTTAGGCCCTTTACAATACTATTAACCTAAGGATAAAATATTTTATCCTCTCAACTACTGAAGCTGAGTGAGAATGGTAACAAACAATACAATATAAACAATATTATAACTAAAACATTTCAATCATAATTAGTAGGTTCAGCTCCATACATATATTAGCCTAACAAGGCTTTGATTGCTAGTAATGTAACATGATATACTCATGCACATAGCATGTATAGGTATCGATATCTTGTGCCCTCCAATATTTACATCTAGTTAGTTGACATAACCAAACATTTAGATATAACATCCAAGAACTTAAGGTAACAAAGAGTTACTTAGGAGTAAGATCCCTAAATTTGTCTTACAAACTTTGGATTATACATTGTAGTTCACCAAATCAAAGAGGCAACAAGGCCAAATTAGATTACAAACTATAGTCTACCAAATCTGAGTATCAAAATAGTCAAGATGTTTGGGCAATGCAAATCTCTATGCTTCCAAAAACTAAGTTCATAAAATTATGATTTTTCTTAATCACTTAGAAGCCTCATTCTGAAAGTTATGACCATAGTTCCCTTTAATGTCATGCCATGCCATGTTGTATAGTAACAATTCAAAAATATCATTCAACACAACCAATCTTCAAGTTCTATTCAACCTAGTTATCTAACTCTAATTTTCAAACTCTCCCTAGTAGAGATCTAGCATTTCACTTAGGGTTCACTTAGGTAAACACCTAGAAGATTGAGTTAACAATCCTTCAACTTTCCCACTTGTACAATCATTCGTAAACACCACATCAAAACCCATCATAATAGCATAATAGTTTAACCAAGATAAAACTACCATCATTCAAAATCACTACATCAGCATCCACTATAATAGCATATTAGTTCACCCAAGATATAGCCATATTCAATCAACACAATATCAAACAGTATACAGTGTTATAAGTAGCAATATATCTACTCCAAGCATGGGTTAAATCCACTAACCTAAGCTTAATAATAGCGCAAAATCCTAAACTTAATGACATGTTCCTTCATTACATATCATTCCTATGAAAATATAACCACAATCTTCAAGTCAAGTATGGGTCAAACTCAAACTCTTATAAACTTTCATTACCACATTTTTAAACTTCATTCAACCATATCTTACCCATTTCTTATCCAATTTCAATAAAGTTTATATCGTCACGATCATTATTTCGAGTACTATTAAGATATCTTTAGAATCAAGACTAATTGATATTGTTAAAAGCTCAAAAATACCTTTTCATACTACCGACTCGATCATATGTTATTATAACTCTATAATTGACAAGAATAAGCTTTAATACTAAACTAAATACCCAAAAAATCACACATTCTAAACTTGCCCAACAACCCTTAATATACCCTAATGTGCCCATTTTACGTGAATTTGATAAGTATTTACTAGTACTAATTACTATATTATATATTAAGCTAATATATAGGTTTATACAAGGAAAATACATACTAAATAGTATACGAGCCTAATTAATTTCACAAAATATCCCATGGACTCACAAAAATACATATTTTAATTATTGACTATCAATTACACTAAACTAGCTATAATCGATTTTTACCAAAATAGCGACTTTAGTTCGTAATTATAGAAAATTAGGGAAAATAAATGAATTTAGGTGTGAGATAAAAATTAAGTACTCCAAATATCTTTATAAATCTCCAAAAGTTAAAATATGTAGGGCTCATTTATTAATTTCATCAAAAATTAATTATTTTAACAATTCAGTAAAATTGAAAATTTTATTCAAAATAATTATAAAAAAATAGTAAAAATGCTTAATTTTGAAAATTATTATTACCACAATTAAATATATACATAAGGAGTATTATATACAAAAATTGAGCTTGAAACAACATCATCTAATATTTATAAAAATTATTTTAAGTTTCATTTAAACATGGCATTTTTGTAAGGATACTATATTTCCAATCATTATTTCACTAAAATAAAATTACCATGTTATTCTACACATAAAATAACTCAAGAAAACCAAATTGAATAATTGAATAATATTATTTGATATTTTTTGAAAATTAAACAAGTTATGAGAAGAAAATTAGTTCACCTAAACCAACCGCCTCCATTCACCATTAAGCTGCTGCACCTTATCTAAACAACCAGACGTACGACCTTTTCTTTAACCCCTAAGCCACTCCAAGCTAGGTTGCAATTAGCCTATTAAATCGCCCTAGACCTAATTCACCCCTATTTTTGTTCTATTTTTAATTTATTTTTTTCTAATTTTTCTAAATTTTGTTCTTTTATTTTCAGAGTTCTAAAATATTGTAATTGAGGATTTAAGTCTTATTTATAGTTTTTCAAGTTTGTTTGATTTAATAAAAATTGGATATATGTTTGCCACATATCATTTTTCCCATTTCCTTAGGCACCATGTGTCATTCTCCAATTAATGAGGTATTGACTCATGTTTTCTAATTAATCTTAGGATACCATATTATTTGATGAGTCATCCATTCATTTTTTTTAATTAATTTTCCACTATTTTCCTTAATTTGATAATTTATTATTATATGTATATATTTAATACATATAATGCATATCACATGTAAATACATGTATATTACATATAATTCAACTCCATTTATTATTTTTTAAAGTTAATTAACTTATCTCTAATACCTTGTTATATCTAAAAGTACGTTTTCGATAATTATCGACTTTATCGATAAATTGACATTTTTCTTGAATTAATCTTTTTATATAGCTTATTTTGGAAAATTGACTTTGTTAGAATTACTTCGTCTAATTGTTCTAACCTTGCTATAGAGTTTGAAATAAAATAGATAACATAACCTGATACCCTAAATTTAAGGACTCGAATCTTAAGGTTATCAAATTAGCTAAAAAACCTTAAGGTATTACAAATTTTTAAGAAAATCACCCTTTGACCAAGCTTTCTAAGTCCCATGATGTTACATTTTCTTCATAATTTTTGCTTCTAACTCAATCTTTGAGTATTATCTTAGTGCACAACTCATTCATAGAACCTTTGAGTTATCCTTCGCCCTTAACCAATATCTCATAATTAGTTAATTTACTTACTTTTCTTCTTAGTTATAATTATGGGGTCAATTTAAAACAGTAAATAACACTTCAAACAACCTTCCTCAACTTAATTACTTCCTAACTAGGTGTACATTACATCATTGTTCATCAATTTATCCATGTCCAACAAAGTAATAAAGTTACCAACTTCACTTTTATAGACTAAGTTACAATTTTCTATAACTCATTACTCTATTACTCAATTCAACCACTCCAAAATAGTATAAATACTTCAATAATTAATCAAGCTTAGAATCTAAGCGAGGTTTTTAAGAGAAATATGTTATTTTTCACTAAAAACATTATTTTAAACTAATTTAAGGCTCAAAAATCAAATAAAAATTTAGAAAATGATTTCAAAAAAAAAATTACATAGAAATTCAGTATTGATTTAGGATAGTTTATAAAAAATTTTGAAGTGGAAACTACGTCATTAGCCTTATTTATTTCAGTATCGAAAATTATCCGATTTCATCAATTTCTTAAGAACGTATATTATAGCTACTAAATTTATTCAAAATAATATTTTTCCTAGATTCTATACATGAAAATATGTGGAAGTAAATTTTTTTCATAATTATTTGGGCATGTTTTATATTTTTACAAAATTATGCAACTTTGGACTAAAATTGGACCTTAATGAAAAATGGTGCTCTAGCTACCTATGGTAGCTCTCACCTTGTCAAAACCACTAGATGTTGGGTGTGGCTTCTAGTAGCAGTCATGGTTGGGCTTCAACAACCCCCTAAGCTACCATATCCTCAAGTACCCAATTTACGCCTAATATTTGTAAATTTTTTCCCTAATTTATTTCTTTAATCTCTAAACCCCACACTCAATTTTCCCATATCCTAACATGCATGTAGCATCTAGTAGAGAGTGTTTCTAAATTTATCAAGATTGTAAAGTGTAGAAATGGATTTTCTTTCTCTCTCCTCAAACTCTTAAGCTTAAATATCAAGTTCTTTTGTATGTTTCTTAATTCCTAATCGCCTCACAGCTATCCAATATGATCCACACACCCTATTAAGATGTAATCTAACTACCTTAAGTGTTCTTAAGATTCTTTATTAAATTTCATTAATTTAATTAGCTTAATTCGACTTAAAAATGCTATTTTTGAGTATTTTATTTAGCTTCGATTATATGTATATGCATAAAAATTTCACACAACACATATGTATATATTTCACATATTATTTTATGTCTCATAATAATTTTATTACATATATAATTTATCTTTAAAAGTTTATGAACTATCGAGACCTATTTTTATGTGATTACAATAGATAATAAGTCGTATAATTAAATTGTACTATTTTAGATATATTATTATTTTATTATATTTTCAGTATCCAAGTCAACGAGGTCTCCTTGACTAATGTCCAGAGCCCACTCATAAGTTTTTAGGTTAGTTGAGTTAATTTCACTTATACCCCAAATTTACCTACTCAATTGCTATTCGTCAAATATAGGGCTTACATACTTTACTAGAAGATAAGTGTATAAAAATATATAAATTTTTTTTATTTGATTTTTAATATGCTGCCATAATTAGTCATTAACTTTTCCCAATGAAAAATTAGGTAAAACTTAACATATGTTGTCATAATATAAGACTTATTTTTCATAATTTCAATTAAAAACATAGTTAAATATATATAATAGAGGTTCATTAAGACCTTTAGACTCTAAGGATTATAAACATTGGTCTCTCAATAAAATGGATCTGATAGATTCCCTCATCCCCAATAATTATTAAGAAAAATACATAGTAAAGGTTCTCCGATTGATCAGTTACCTACAATATTGAAACATAAACAAGAAGTATCTTGATGATAAATTGATGCATTTCCACTATTTTTAAGCAAGCCATAGAAAAGACTGGAAATTTGTAGCCTCGTTGAACATAGTGACTAAAAATTGAAAGCAAAACAATGATAATGTAATACTATTGGAGACAAAAACAATGTATTGTTCTAACATAGCTAAAAGCTAATGATCCATCACTTGCAAAGCCTAAGGCATTATGTAGTCATACATGCAAATGACTAGAATTTAGAACTTAAATAAGTACAAAACACATTTGCACTTTCTTCTACTACATTGCTTTAGTACAAGGAATCTTCATCTTAGTATATGAAGTGAGAGACAACATATAGGTATAAAATAATGGTCCTTTTCTTTACAGTGAATTATGATGGACGTACAGAATGGTAAAATTTTAATGATGTCATGAAGCATACGCCTATATATACATATGCTGGATATATTGAAATAGAAAAGTAAAAAAGTTGGCATGCTTCCATTGTAATGTTAAACATTGCTAATATAAGCTTGTACTAAATAATTTTACCAACTTTTAAGTACCACAAAACTATTGGCCAATGATATTTTAAAAAGCAAAAGTATCAAATGGTAATAATTCATTATTGATATGCCTAAGATGCAAAAGATATTGTAAGACCAATACTACTATGGTATCCATTAAGTTTTATAATATAAATCCTTTACATATGAGACCTTCTTTGTATAACAACTATGATTTCATCATAGCTCTAAGATTGAGAATGTGCAATGGGGAATATACCAGAGACGAGTGATATATTAAGAAGTTGCTACACCAAGAACATACCATGAGACATATTATAGCTATTAAGCCCAATTATTTTCCTTTTTCATTTAATCTTGACTTATATTAGGCTTTGTCCACTAATATAGACCACTCTATAAAAATTAAAGGAAGCTTTTTTGTTTTTTTGAAGATTAAACAATATTTTCACTCAACAACTAGACTAAATGGAAAATCAAAATTTTTGTTCTAGTGAAATAGATCTTTATAATACCTTGGGTTTTTCCAACTAATTCAATAAACCTAGGATCCAAACCCCTGATTTGGGACGTTAGGCTATGTTATATGTTTTATCTCAAACTTTATAGTAAATTAGAAAAGTTAGACAAAGTAATTCAAGTAAATTCAATTTCTCAAAATAAGTTATATAAAAATATTAATTTAAGAAAAACATCAATTTATTGATAAAGCTAATAAATATCGAAAACATGAAATTTAAGCTTTTATATATAGCGAGATATTAAAAATAAGTTAATTAACTTTCAAAAATAATAAATGAAGTTAAATTATATATAATATACATATATTTACATGTGATATGCATTATATATATTAAATATATACATATAATAATAATCAATTATCAAAATAAGGTAAAATAATATAAAATAATGCAAAATTAATTAAAAAATGAGTGGATGAGTCATCAAATGATATGGCAACTTAGGATTAATTAGAAAACATAAGTCAACACCTAATTAACTAGAAAATGACATATAGCGCTAAGAGAAAAGGGAAAAATGATATGTATAATTTCACTTTTTGACATGTAAAAATCCAAAAGCCTATAAAGAGGACACCAAACATCAATTGCAATATTTTAGAAATCTTAAAACACAAGAACATAATTTTATAAAATTAGAAAATAATAAAATAAAAATAGAACAAAATATAGGGGCAAATTAAGTTTAAGGTGGTTCAATAGGTTATCCACAACCAAACTTGCTAGGAGTTAGAGGTCCAACAAAGGGTAGCTAGAGAAGGCTTTTTTATAAGGTGTAGCAGTTCAATGATGACCGAAGGTAGCTAGTTCAACTGAACCAATTTTATGCCCATAACTTATTTAATT
This sequence comes from Lumnitzera littorea, assembly GCA_024138015.1. NCBI lineage: Eukaryota > Viridiplantae > Streptophyta > Magnoliopsida > Myrtales > Combretaceae > Lumnitzera > Lumnitzera littorea. Next base: position 69,532,389 of record JAMXBB010000004.1, read on the forward strand.
TTCTAAAAATAGCAAATGTTATTAATTAATTATAAAATTTGGTTTTCTTAGGTTCTTTTAGGTGTAGATTAACATAGTTATTTTATTCTAATTAAATAATTAGTGTAAATATAGGGACCTTAAGAAAAAGCCCTATTTGGGGAAAAATTAAATAAATTTTTATAAATATTAAATAATGTTGTTTCAAGCTCAATTTTTGTATATAATACACCTAATATATATATATATATATATTTAATTTTGGTAATAATAATTTTCAAAATTAAGCATGTTTACTATTTTTTATAATTATTTTCAATAAAACTCTTAGTTTTACCAAATTGTTGAAATAATTGGTTTTGATGAAATTAATGAATCTGCTCTACATGTTTAGACTTATGAAAGTTTATAATGATATTTGGAATATTTAATTTTTATCTCACACATAAATTTATTTATTTTCCTTAATTTTTTGTAATTTTGAGCTAAACCTGCTATTTTCGTAAAAATAAATAATAGCTAATTTTGTGTAATTCATAGTCAATAATTAAATTATATATTTTTGTGAGTCTATAGGATTATTCATGAAATTAATTGGGCTCGTATACTATTTACTGTGTATTTCCCTCGTATAAACATACATATTAGCTTAATATATAATATAGTAATTAGTACTATTAAAATATTTATCAAATCCATGTCAAATGAAAACTTTAGGGTATATTAAGGGTTGCTAGACAAGTTTGGAAAGTACAATTTTTAAGGTTTTTAGTTTAATACTAAAGCTTATTTGGGTCAATTACGGAGTTATGATCACATACGATCAAGTCGTGGTGAGAAAAGGGTATTTTTGGACTTTCATAATATTGATAGACTTGATTCTTTAAATATCTTAATAGTACTTAAAATAATGATCGTGATGATATAAAGTTTAATGAAATCGAATAATGATTGAGTAAGAACTATCAAATGAAGTTTGAAAACGTAGAAATAAAAGCTTATAACAGTTCAGGTTTGACCCATACTTGATTTGAAGACTGTATTATATTTTCATAGGTGTAATAAGTAAGGAAGGATTGCATCATCAAGTTTAAGATTTTGCGTTATTACTAAGCCTAGGTAGATGAATCTAACCTATGCTTAGAGTAGATATATTGCTACTCATAACTCTACATGTTGTTTGATGCTATATTGATTGAATACAAGTATATCTTGGGTAAACTGATATGCTACTATAATAAATGCTAATGTGGTGATTTTGAATGACAATAACTATATCTTGGTTAAACTGTTATGCTACTATGTTGGGTGATGATTCGTGCTTATGAATAATTGTGTTAACTAAGGAAATTGAGTGATTGCTAACTCAATCTTTTAGGTGTTCATCTAAGTGAACCCTAAGTGAGATGCTTGAATTCTGCTATGGAGAGTTCAAAAACTAGAATTAGATCACTAGTTTGAATAAAATTGAAAGATTGGTTGTGATGAGTGATATACTTAAGTTGTTATTGCATAGCATGGCACAAAAAAAGACTTATGGGCCGAAATTTTTAGAATGAGACTTCCAAGTGATCAAAGAAAAATCTTGGCTTTATGATCTCAATTTTTAGAAACACATAGATTGCATTGCTCGAACATTGTGACTATTTTGATAGTCAGATTTGGTAAACTATAATGTATGGTCTAATTCAACATTATTGCCTTTTTGATTTGGTAAACTACAGTGTGTAGTCTAGTTTTGTAAGACAAAGCTGGGGTTGTAACTCCTAAGCAGCTCTTATTGCCCTTGTTAATATTAGTAGACTATAATATATAGTCTAATTTGGTAGGGCTCCTACTCATAGGCAGCTCCTTATTGCCTATAGGTTCTTGGATGTTGTATCCAAATACCCGACTATGTTAACAAACTAGATGAAGATTGGAAGGGCATAAGATATATATATCGATGCATGCCAGGTGTATGAGCACAGTATGCTGTATTACTAGTAATAAATGTCTAGTTGGGCTAATGTATATGTGAAGTTGAACCTACTGGTTATGATTGCAATGTTTTAGTTGGGATATTGTCTATATTGTATTGTTTATTATCCATTCTCACCCAACTTCAGTAGTTAAGGGGATAAAATGTTTTATCCTCGGGTTAACACCATCGTAAAGGGCCTACCACTAAGAGGAATGTATATTGAAAGCGTAAGTTGGAGTCAGAGTCGAAGACTTTTGTATGGAACTTATACTAAGTTGGGAATCATACCAATGTGAAGATGACGAAAGAAAAAGCTAGTTCATGTTTTAATGTAAATATTATGTTGTACACCTATGTTATAACTGAATATCCAACTAAACTCCAATGTAGCAACCCCTTTATCATATAAACAAAGTTGTATTTTGATAAATGAGCAAGTTGAGTTAAGTTTTCAATAGGCATTCCTTTGTAATAGTCCATTCTGTGCTAAGCTGGGATGTGACATCCTTTAGGTAATATCAAAGCATTAATTAGGGACCATAATCTTTAGGCATGTGTGAGATGTGTGGGGTACTTAGTTAATGAAGAGTCATAGTATGGCAATACAACTGTAATGGTTATATATAGAATTTTATGTGATGTTTATTTAGAAAGATGATTTGTAGGGGATGTAGAAGATCACCAATGAATAGAGTATCTAAGGAGAAAAAAGAGGAATTACCACAATAGCCTCAACCTAACCTTGAGCAACCATGACATATGGAGGAATTAGTATAACAATTTATAGCTACATTGGCAAGAGTTAGCGAAAATGGAGATAAGTTAACTCAAGTATAGCAACTAGCAAAACCATTTGACAGAAAGAACACTAATCCTTTGATGGTAGAAGAATGGATTGACTTGTTGGAGAAAGTTTTGAAATTCATGAGGTTAAGGAACATAAGAAAGTTAAGATAGTTGCTATTCTATTAGATAAAGGTACAAGTAATTAGTAGGAGGCAAAGAGACAAAATTTACCAGTACCTATTAGTTAGGCTACATTTAAGGATGCATTTTTGGAATATTATTTTCCTAAGAGTGTAAGAGAACAAATGTGTGAAGAATACTATGAGCTAAGGTAGTAAGGTAGGATAATTGAAGAATATAAGAGGGATTTTAATAGGCAGTTGAAGTTTGCTCTTGAAGTTGTGCAGAATAACGAGGTTTCTAAAGTTGAGTGGTTTAAGGCAAGGCTTGATCTTTATTACCAGGTAGAGTTGAAGAGGAGTAAGGTTAAAAGATTCACTAATGTTGTTAATGAAACTTGTCTGATCAAACTAATCCATAATCTTTGATGAGTTGCAAATGAGATTAAGAATAAGAAAAGGAAGTTGGATGTTGGTTCTAGCAGTAAAAGTAATATAGCTAAAGGAAAGAAGTTCATTCCATCCACAAATGGAAATAGAAGGCATCTATAAAAAATACAACCTTGTTGGAAGTATAATGGTAAGCATCGAGCTTAGGAATACCCAGAATTGAGAGGGAAGTGTTATAGGTGTGGAGAAAAACAAACATTGTGACATAGAGTAAAGGATGGGGAATGTGAATCTAAATACTCATGAGATGATTGTAAAGTTGGTTATCTTGGATATAAAAGGATTAAATGTGTGTAGTCCAATTTGGCAAGGGTCTTACTCACAAGCAGCTCCTTATTGCCCATAGGTTCATGGATGTTATATTTAGATACCTAGCTCTGTCGACTAACCGGATGTAAATTGAAAGGGCATAGGATATCAGTACCGATGCATGCTACGTACATGAGCATAGCATACTGTATTGCTAGCAATAAATGCTCAGTTAGGCTAATGTATTTGTGAAGTTGAACCTATTAGTTATGATTACAATGTTTCAGTTAGGATATTGTCTATATTTTATTAATTGTTATCCATTCTCACTCAACTTTAGTAGCTGAAGGGATAAAATGTTTTATCCTTAAGTTAACACCGTCATGAAGGGCCTAATACTATGAGGAATGTATACTGAGATCATGAGTCGACGTCGGTAACTTTTGTACGGAACCTGTATTAAGTTAGGAATCCTACTAATGTGAAGATGATAAAAGAAAAAGCTAGTTCATGTTTTGATGTAAATATTATGTTGTATACCTAAGTTGTAATTGAATATCTAGCTAAACTCCGACATAGCAACTCCTTTATTATGTAAACAAAGTTGCCTTTTGATGAATAAGCAAGTTGAGCTAAGTTTTCAATAGGTATTCTTGTATGATGATGCATTCCATGCCAAGCCAAGATGTGATAATTTTAAACCTTAACGTTAAGTTACTTGAAGATAATTTCAGAAAATAAAATAACCTTGATTGTTTAGAAAAGGAAAAAAAAAAGGATGAAACTATATTCTTTAGTAAAATTTTTATTACTTATTTTTTTTTTATTCAAAAGTGTTTTTTAATTTTTTATTTTAAGAAAAAATTCTCTTTTTTTTATTTTATTTTCATTCCCAAAGATTCCCCATGTGCTTGTCCATTAAGATCACAATGTCACTACTTACTCCTTTCTAGAAAAGTTTTAATTTTATGGTTAGTTTTTATTCCGAAATTTCTGGTATTTATATTTCTTCTCATTTCTCATTTTTGTAAAAAGAATACTAAGAATGCCCTAATTTAGGATAATGCCACATGAAAATCTCTAAGAACTTTAGCCCACAATCTATACATTTAAAGGAGTAACGAGAAGTGTATAAGATAAATATGGGAATAAGATCATACTCTCGAGATCCTCCCACGATCAACTCTAAGATGAAGAGAGATCCATTGGAACGAAGGGAAAGAATTTTGCTTGCCAAAGTCTCTATGTAGCTTAAATCCTTTGGCATCAATCTATCCATAAGTAATGCCTATCATTGTCGATAATTCATTAACAACATTTGATACCCATTGTATACAACTTGAAAATGAAATGATGAACGAAATATACATTAATATCTAACAACCTCCCCCTTAAATTATTTCTCCACCACCTAATGTGAACAAAGAATAACAACTCTCACAAAGGGGATAAAACTAAGATGATGACTATTTTACTTGTCTAAACCAACAAATGACAAAGGTTCTCCAAGAGAACCAACACCTTAAGGTAAGGATGGTTACCCTTCACTAACATGAAAACAAGACTACACCAACATGGCATAATGACTAGGAGGATGATAGCTACTCCATCTCATCAATGATGCACCACAAAGAAGCAGGTAGAGCAATTAAGCTCCTGCTAAATAGTCTTAAGCCTCATAACCATGGTGGCTACTTGATGATATCCTCCTTGATCATATTGATAATATGATCAAGTAGTTAACTAACATCAAAGGATCCAAATAGAATGATCCTTTGAAGCTCTCTACCATCAAGTAATCTAATCTTATCTAGCCAATTCAACATGAACGCCTTCCTACTTAAGTTTGGGTCCCATAATTAACACTATGTAATGGGATCACCAACTTCACAATACATCCATCCTACTATTGCTCTCAAATGGAGCTCTCCGGCATCTTCAATGCTATCACATATATGGTCTTTCTAGCAGCCATACAAAAGCTACTTAGACATGGTACCAAGCTCTCCAACCGAACTCTATCTCTAACTTCAAGAATTAACAAAGGTATTCCTTCAACACTTCATCGTAAGTAAACAACCCGTGAAGGAGCCTTGTCCTTAACACCCATTTAACAAAGTCTTGACCAGACATGTTAGGAGTATATGGCTTAGTTCAATGCCACTATTATTGATATCTCAAACCTTAATACAAACATCATGCTCAATGCTACAATTGTGGGAGTAAAAGACTACTACTAGTTCTTCTACTCTATCAAGAAGATGAGGTTGCAAGATTTTGCGAAATTCTAAACCTAAGCGACAAAATACATCAACTAGGAAGATAAAATCCTAGGAAGAAGGTAATCTAAATAGCTACCCTCAAAAAAAAAGAAAAAAGGAAAGACACAAAATTGACTAGCTTGGATTACCCTAGCAACAACAAGCCAATTCAACGTAACAACCAAAATCCACCAACCAAAGTACGAGATTCTACTCTTTAAATAGTAACATTAGCTCTTTAAGCCACCAGACTAGATCCTATTAGAGATTAGGGACTAAGATAGCATCACTTAGTCTAAGAAGATGTAGGATAACCCTCACCAAAACTCTAACAAATGCTATGTATTCCATTGAAACAAGTTGTGCAGTATTGTAGAATGTATACAACTCAAAAATGCCCTGAAGTATATAATCTGATGTAGATATAAACAAAGTTGCCCTAAGGAGGGAGTAAGGACCCTAAGGACCAACACCTAAGCAACCTATGTGGTGATCGACCGAGACATTATTACTAGAAGCAATGCCAAACAAACTATGAGCATAGTAGAATTTGCAAGTTATAGTGGCCAAAAAACTATAACTAAGCTATCAATGTACTTGAAAATTTAGAAGTTAATGAAATTACATATTTCACTTTCCTCTTCTTTCGTTATTAAGCTTATAATGCTTAGTCTTGAATTTCAAACAAAACTAAACTCAACTTAACTTCATATTAGCTTGGTCACTCTTCAACAACTCAAAAACTAAACTTTAATCTTAGCTTACTTTGGCTTAACTTCTAACTAGCTTGATCACTCTTCAATGACCCATGAGCTAAATTTCGACTAAATTCACTTCCCTTCAACTTCTTACTAGCTCAATCATGCTTTAGTGTCTTACAAGCTAAATTTCAATTAGATTCACTTTAATCCAACCTCTTACTAGCTTGGTAGCTCTTTAGCAACTCATAAGCTAAATTTTGATTAGATTCACCTCAATTTAGCTTCTTATTAGCTCAATTACTATTCAGCAACTCACAAGCTAAATTTTCAACTGAATTTATCTTAGACTAACCTCTTACTAGCTTGATCTCTCTTCAGCAACTCACGAGATAAATTTGGATTGAATTTATGTTGGTCTAACTTCTTAATAACTCAATCACTCTTTAGTGACTCATGAGATAAATATTGATTGAATTTACTTTGGTCTAGTTCTTATTAGACTAGTTGTTATTTCATGACTTATGAGCTAAATTTTGACTAAATTTACTTTAGTCCAATTTCTTAAAGGTCCAAATGCTTTTTAACTACTTATAGGCTAAATTTTAATTGAATTTACTTTACCCAGCTTCTTACTGGCTTAGTTACTCTTTAAGAATCACATGTTATCAAAGCCTATACCTTATAACAAACAAGTGAAGCAACCTTTACCTCATAATAGGTAGATGAGGTAACGTTAACCTCTTCAACAAGTTTACTAGGTACCCATACCTATTAATAGGCTTGAGTATGGAGTTCTTCTATCTACACTTATTATCCCATGAGAACTCATCAGTAAAGCTTGTATCCCATACTAACAAATTGGGATGTCTGACTTATTAGTCCAACTCCTAACAAGGAGGACATTCCCAATGGGAAGAAGGATCCTTGGTTGCCATAAAATCAAGACTCTCCATAATCAAACATACATCTAATTAAAACTATCAAAAGGGTCAACCCTCGTACTTGTTATGCCATATATAGCTAATTCGTATAAAAGAAAAACAAACAACATGGCATTTAGGAGAAAATTCCATTATATACTGAACAATGCTTAGTAACACTTGCATGTATAGACCAGTATGATAATTAACACTTATACAATTATAAAAGAACATGTACAATTTATAAATAGAAAGAAAAAGAAATGGCCTTCTAAGTGCTAAGTAGATGGAGAAATAGACTCCTTAGCTTACTACTAAAAAGGCTTAGTCTTTAAAGAAGCCTTGGCAATCAACATATCAGCAATCAATGGTGATCCTTAAGACAACAATTGGTCCTTAAGAGGATTTTCTAAAGGAGGAGGAGGAAGAGGAGTGTTTCACATAGGCTCAAATATCCCTATATAGTATTATCATCACCCATTGTCGTAATCTCCAACAATTTAGCTTAAGAGACCTTTAATGTCAAAGTACTAAGGGGAGTTATAATTTCCATCCTCCTTTTTAGCTAGCTAAAGTTATAGTTTAAATCCCACTTCTAAATCCACTTCTTAAGATATTCCTAATAGACTTCGTAATGTTTAGCATGCCCTAAACTTTAGCCACTTTGCCTTAGCTTCAATAGGCTCTTTCAATGCTCTCTCTCTCTTTCTAAGCTACCTTTAGGTTAGACAACAACCTTCTAAACCTTTGATTTGTTGCTTACAAGTCTCATCATAGACAATTGACTTTAGCATTAGCAACCTTAGCTCTCCTTTATGCCACCTTAATCTCCTCTTGAGCGGTACGTAGATTATCCTTGGCATTAGCAACTCTTGCTCACTTACAAAGCTTATAATCCTAGATATGAGCTTCAATTACATTACTTTACAAAAGCTTCACCTTGTTTAACTTAGTCTACTGACCTAGCACCTAAGCATATGTGTAACCAAGCATCTACAAAAGTACAAATGAAAGTGAAGCTAAAGAAGAATGAGTTTTGTAAAAGAAAACTAAGATAAGCTCTATCAATGGCATCATAAATGCCTACACAAAGGCACTCCTTGACCGCTTCCATAGTAATGTCCAAAGTATTAATTTCCATACCTTACCTATATTTAGGAAGCATTACCCTCAACAACAGGCCAACATACGTTGCCCCATTGCCAAAAGCAATATTCCCAAGGAAAAAAGCTGTATTCTGAACCAAATGTAAGGTCCTTGTTAAACACATAAGAGATAGAGGGATTAAATCTCCACCTCAACTTTACCACTTCTTCTTATAGCAAGCCCTTATGCAATCTCCTTAGCATTCATTATCTTTGAAGTCATCTCTATAAAGAAAGAAATTATGGTCAATTTGCAATAGTAAATAGATGGAAGGTCATTTCATACTAAAATAGGTTTCTAAGGTCCCTAAGAAGTCTACTCCCATTTTCTCTCTTTATGGGTCCCTTCTAGTATAACATCAAGCACATGATATGAACATCTTTCCCCCCTCTCTCCTATAAAGCATTGTCTCATTATTCAACACCCTTGAGGTCAAAGAATATGAAGGTGCTAAATAAGTAGGCTACCCTAAGCAATTAGCTCAATGCTTGAGCTTAGTCATTCTACCTGAGCCTCAAGTCTACAATGGCTCCATGTTCTATCAATTTACTCCCATTCTCCTATGTATTCTAAGAGTTGAATTCCACTTCCCAAGTATTCAATAGCCTTATGGTTCCATTCGAAACTATCATATATGCATCATATGGCATAATTAGAGACTTGGCACCCTACTCCTACACTTGTGCCATTGTTCTCCATGCTACTAGGGGGCAAGAACTCTTAGTCACTGTCTTTACTACTATTTATAGGGAAGAATAGGATCTTAGGGATTCCTTAAGTAAAAAAAGGGAGAACGAAAAAGGATGCAACTAGTTTCGTGCCTAGAGAATAAAAGTTGAAATATTTTCTCAAAGAAGAAAAGTTTTAAAAAATAAAGAAGAGAATAAAAATCCATAATGTATAAAATGTGGAAAATTTACTATAACCTCCTTCTTATAAAGAGGAAGAATGCTCAAAAAAAGCAAATATGTGAAAAGGTACAATTTGTATGTCATAGAGCTTAAAACATACTATTGCCTTAATAGTTCTCCACATGTCTTTGCATAGAACATGAATGGAAAAAGCCACTCACACTAACATAGTGAAAATATAATGTACCTCTACAATCATGCTCAATCCTTGGTTGATATACATCTACAACATCTATTATGCATAATGATGTGTACAAAATAGAATAAATCAAGCCTTACTATAGGCTAAACAGTTAGAATGTCATATGTAACACTTAATAGTTAATAGAGAAAGCACAACTATTGCACAAAACATGCCCAATAGATTCCTTCCTCCACATTAAACTAAGAAAGCTAATTGATGTCTATGTGTTGCTTCGAACATGGCCTACTTTGCCTTATAAGTAGTTACAATATTAGTGAATTACTATAGTTACAATCTAATTTAACTAAATCTGCAACTAGTTTAGGATCTTTGTTAATATCAAGTTTTTTAAATCCTAATAGTTAACAGTAATACAGACCCCAAAAGAGTCCCTATAACTTAAGATATGAAAATGGAAAAAATTTTCTTATGAAACTCATGATCAATTGTCCTTAGTCATCCCTTATTGTTCCATCAATAATTGCTCGATTATCAAAACAAGTAAATGGTCATCAATATTCAACTTCGTTTATCCTTCAAAAGGGAGAGACTAAGAAATGAGCTATTTGTGAACTATAAACATCATTTTCCTTCTTTTCATTGAACATTAGTATTCATGTGCAATGCATCAAATAATTTGGGTTAAATAAAGAAGTTTATGGATTTACATTCCCCTAACTTGTTAAACCTGAATTCCTTAAGCCAATCATAACCCTAAACCAACTTTATCCATAGAGGAGAAGCACTAAGAGAAGATATTAATTTTGTGCTCAGTGTTTTCTTCTTATATTTAGTTTTGCATAGCTCTATCCATGATATTTCTCTTGTTTTGGATTCTTATGCTCTCTTGATTTCCTAAGATTTATTCTATCTTAATAGGTTCACAAGTCCAAGCCCTTTAAATTCTTTATGCAATGTAATTTGATCTTAATAGATCTAATGAGTTTTATTCAAGTTAAATAGTCCATTTCAAAGAAAACTCCTCACTAGTAAAGATGTTGATTACAGGCAAAATGTAAAGATTGCATTTAAAGCGGCATTAACAAAAGTTACTTCATTGCCATACTCAACAAATGCCCCTTCGTCCATAACATAACATAACAGTCTAGGTTATCTACTGCTTCATGTTATTAGCTACTTTATGTTTTTGTATGACTATTATTGATTGAGATTTCTAGATTGGAATGTATTTTCTTAACTAAGATCTTGCTAACAATTTTGTGAAAAGTATTACATAAACTAATAGGCCTAAGTTGAGAAATATCCTTAGCACTCAATAACATTAGGATCAAAACTAAAAGAATATGATTAATAATTTTAGGCACTAGTTACATATGAAAGACTTGAGAAACTAAGGTTTTCCTATACACTTTAAGGAAATGTATGTGTAGTCTATCTTTTCCAATGACTTCCGATGAACTAATTGGACAAACAACTTGATAAATCCCTTTATGATCGAGAGATCAATTTAGAGAAGACTAATGTAATATAAAATGACCTCCTCTAAGTTAAAGGGAACTAAGCGTGGTAAGGATGAGCTGCAAGCAATTTAAAATAAAGATCGAAAGTATTGATCAGCCAACGACTTTAATTAACGACTCAATGATCCAACTACCTATATTATCTTATAATGGTGAAATTTTGTTTCTCTCCTTTGACGTAAAATTGAAGCATGGTAAAATTTACTATTCCTATCATTATTTCTTGCCTATTAGCCCAAATTTATTCTTCATAATATTTTTTCTCTATCTAAGAGTATTGCTAACTTTCCCTAAGAGCTTTTTCCAATTCAATTGGCAAAGTGTTTGCGGTTAAGCATAAGTTTCTTTCAATACTTGCTAATTTGACCAAGGGTATTTGTTTTTCCTTACCAATAATATTACACACTTTATAGTTCCATTTTCTAGCTTAGGAGCTAAACTTTAAGGTCACTTGGGTGAAGACATCGTCATTGCTATATTAGACTTTTTTAACTAAAGAAGGAAAACATGAACATGAAAGCCTCATTAGTTTAAACTGAAAATTTCTATTGTTAAAAGAAGACGTAAATTCAACATGTTATCAACAAAAGTAGGTAGTGATCTAAAGTTTTCTCTTTAAAAAAAAAAATTGAAAAAGCAATGCTTAGGGATATAATATTTTCTAAGCGTAATTCTGCCATGCTCTACTAATTCTAGACTAAATAACTCTATAATCTATTGTAATGTGAAGTAAAAGATTGTCGATTTATAATATTTTCCAAGTATAATTTTACCATGCTCTACTAATTCTTAGGATAGCCCTGTGATCTTTTGTAATATAAAGTAAAAGGTAATAGGTTTTAGGTATTTCATGAGATGAATTTTTATAAAACTTGATGGATTTTGTTGAAATTTGGTTTTCATGAGTTTTTTAAGGATTGGTCATCTTTGAAAAGATTTAGCTTATTGTGTACTTCATTTGAAAGGTGATTAGTTAATGTACAATTTTAACAACATTTATTTCTTGAAGATGAAAATATTAGTAGGACTAGTGCAACCGAATATTATTTAGTTTCTAAAGCAATTTAGACATTGCTAATACTTGCAAGAAAATGGGGAGTTGAATGTTTTCAAACATTTTTGCTAATATGTCACTAAACTAATAAGTACTTTAATGAATTATTAAATCTAACTAAATTCACTTTTACAAAGCATGTTTTATGAAGCCCAACACCATGAACATCGTATGGATACTACTTATAAACTTTGGTTTTGATAATTGCTAATTTCCTAAATTTAGTTTAGCTATTAGTGATGAATCTTCTTAATTATTTTTATTTGTTGAACAATGGAATTCATTACTCATAATTTAGTACATTTTACCAATGTTCCTATGGTAAACAATAATCTAAACTCTTGTCCATCATGTTACTAAATATAACCCATACATTTTTGGAGTTTAGCTATTCAAAGCTCAAGTCTCTTAATTTGTGGAATGAAAGTCTTGTATCACACCTCCAATGTCAATGATCTTTGCTTTATGGAATCGACATAGATGAAATATTGTGTTTGATTCCTTAATTATTCGACAAATGACCTTAGGTTCAATTGACTAAATTGGAGTTGTTTTGATTATGAAATTTTCTATGATTGTTCACTTAATTGAACTACTATATTCATTAATCGAAATCCTTGTTCTAAGATTAGATGAGTAGGTTGATAAGTTTTTAATTATTGATAAATGCTTGAACAACATGATGGGACCTATCCTCTAATGTATGGTAGGGCACACAAATCATGGACTAGCCTATTATTGGTCATAGAAGTCAATCAAAAATTTTGGATATTGTGGCAAGGTAGGGTTATGGAATAAGATAGGTGATCCTTCTACTTAATGTGGGATATGTTATGTTAGTTATGGACTAAGTAAAGAAGGCTGTAAAAGTGAGTCACAAAGTTAGGATAAAATAGTTAGGATTTCCCTCAAAATTGAAGTCTAACATTTTAGATTAGATAGTTTACAAAATAGCTAGTGATGGTTGTCATAGGGCCAAAAATCTAAAGTAGCCCACCAAGTTCCTTAACCATTCAAATACATGATCTATAAACCAACTATCACTAGCCAAATTAGGTTGACAAATTGGAAAGAAAAAAAACCTAGTTATTAAGCAAGAACAATTGAAATTCATTTAAATCAATGAATTGTTACTTCTTGTTCTATATAATTGCTCGTGCATTTAATATATTATAAGGTTATGAGAGTGCAATGCATTAATATGTCCTTGAAGCCTATATAGTTGAGTTTTTTTTTTTTTTTTCAATAGAAAGATGCATTACTTAAGAAATTATGTACATGATAACTAGCACAAGGCTAGTTATGAAAAATGGAGCTAGTAGCTTGCTAAGTCTCACCTAATTTGGGTTTCCAACATCCAAGCATTAAAATATTAGAAGGAGTTCTCATCTCGTCACAAACCTAAGGAAATATTGTCTTTGTTCAAAAGAGACAAATGAAAAATAAGAGGATAAGGAAAAGTAGTATCATCATGATCTTTCTCTTGAGTACAACTAGTAAGTGCATTGGTGATAGGAATAAAACTACTAGACCTTTAACCCATAACTAAGCCCAAGGCCTAAAAGGACAAATAAGGCGAATCCTCCTACTCCAATCAACTCTTGTTGAAGCTAAGCTGATCCTTGTTGCCAACTAACTTCTTATGCTAAGCCAAGTAACCATAACTCTCTCAAAAGTTGTGTGCTAACTTGTCAATTGTCCTACTAACTGCCCATCCCATCACACACTCTTACTCGACTCTAACCGAGCTAACCTCTAAATCAGCAACATTGGTGCTAAGAGCTCTTGTACATATTTGTACCCATTCTTTCTTGGATGAACCTAGGCTTGCTTGGCACCTCTATTCGATACCCCTGCTTAGCCCTCCATCATGACCATACTATTTCGTCTATTTCTACTAAAAGCATCCCTAATATGTTGTTGCCATGTATCCTAGACTTACGTAAAGGAATATATAGCACAAATTATTAATTTACCTAAATTATCATTTGTACCCTTTATTACTCTTTGTATACTGCTTCTTTTAAACATTACTCTTTTAGTCTTTTCCATTTTAGATAGATTACCCTAGTTTCTCTAATATAAATACACGTTGTACACATTGTCGCATAATCACTTATCCTCTTATCATCAATATACTAAATACTCCCTTTTATGAACATTGCTCTTGTTAGCTTGTTTGCTCTTTTCACTATTATCTTAACCTTAAAGTAGGATTAGGTGACAAGTAACCTTACTAGACCATCTTGTGTGTGATATTGAGTTGTTCCATGAATCCTTAGAAGTTCCTTAGTATGTCATATCCTCAAAGTTGTTTATGGGTTTGCTTACTTTACCTTTACTGTTTTCGCATAATCCCATCACCTTATTCAAGCTTGGATCCATCTTAGTGACTGGCCTTGTTTGTCCTTAGCCTTTGTCCACATAATCTTGGTATCAAAGCGGAGGTTTCATTTAGGTAAGTTATGTTTGTGTTTTTGTTTTGTGAAGTAATGCTTATTGTAGTAGTGTGTCAGAATTGTGAAGAGAATCACTGAAGTGTTTGATTAAGTAATAGAGTGTGGTAGTTGTTTTAGAGCATTCTCTGTTTTGCCTTATTTTGGACATCTAAGAACAGAGTAAGTTTCGGTATAGTGATTTATTCAACAATATACTTAAAAGTGTTTGTGAGTTAAATGGAAATTTGTGTGGAAAGTGTGTGTATTGTTTAGGTTAAAGGAATAGTGTTAATAATATCTTTGAAACCAAATTTGTCAAAGAAATGACAAACCTAAGTGTTAATTCTAGCATTAGGGATGATAGCAATGGTATTATCCACCATGGCCAATAGCCCCAAGGCACCCCAAAAGCACAAATGAGAAATTAAATGAGGCAGGTAACCTCTTAGCTAACCTAACTAGAGTTGTTCATGCAATGGCCTATCAACCTACTAAGGCTATGCAAAACACTCCATAAGATACCCAATATGTTAGGGGTCAAAACCTAGCTCGATAAGTTCAAGGTGGAGGAGTAGAAGAATGAGTGAGAAGAGGGAATGATTTGGGTGATATGGGTGGTGATGAAGAAGAAGAGTACGAAGAAGAAGAAGAGCAAGTTAGAGCACCTCAAGCTGTTGACCATATGAAGCTGCTGACCATGTGAAGCTTTTGATTCTGAGCTTTAGTGATTCTAGGAGTGCAAATGATTATTTAGATTAAGATGAGAAGGTTGAACGTATGTTTGATTATTACCAGTATGAGGATCAAGAGAAAGTGAGAACTACTGCTGTTGAGTTCTTAAGGTATGCCACCATTTGGTAGAAGAACTCTCAAATTATGAGGAGACGAAAAGGATACAAAGAGGTTAATACTTAGTTTGAGATGAAAAGAATAGTCAAAGACAAATTTGTGCTAGATACTTATTTGAAAGAAACTTTTTCTTGGCTTCAAGAACTAAGACAAGGAAGCTAAACTATTGACAAGTATGTTCAAGAGTTCGAAATACTCATGATTCACTATAAAGTAGAAGAGCTGTAAGCCCAAACAGTATCTAAATTCCTCACTGAATTAAGAAGTGATATCCGAGATATTATAGAACTTCAGCAATTTACTATAATGGATGAGGCTATACAAAAAGCCTAATGAGTGGAAAGATAAAGAAGGAGTAGGATGCCAACCCAACAACCAACCTATCCAGGAAAGCTAATAGATGTCAGGAACGAATAAAAGGGCCAACCTAATGGTAACGTGCCGACCCGAACATATGAGAAGGGGCAAGGATTTAGGAAGAAGACAAGCTAAATCAAATGCTTTAAATGCTAAGGGTTTGGGCACATGGCTACTCAGTATCCAAATCAATAAATTATGGTCATCAAAGGAGATGTCCCGAAGATTGAAGTGAACGGTACTAATGAAGAACCTAAGGAAGAGGTTATTCCCAAGAAGGAAACCACTCAAGAGGATGAACTGGTCGAGGAAGAAGTATTTGCTGAGGACCTGGATAAGTTAACTATAGTTGTCTGATGTGTAATAAGTTTGAAACCTTCACCTAAAGAGGAGCAGAGGGGGAACCTATTCCACATCACTTATAAGGTGAATGATTAAGTGTGTACACTCATAGTGGAAAGTGAGAGCTACACCAATGTGGCATCTACTGACCTAATCAAGAAGCTAAAGTCAACTATCACACATTCGAAGCCGTACAAGTTGCATTAGTTGAATGAGAAAGGAACATTACATGTCACTCAGCAAGTCTTATTGCCAATCTTTATTGGGAATTATTCCAACGAGATTCTCTATAATGTAATACCCATGTGTGCATCCTATGTGCTACCTAGCCAACCTTGGCTTTCAACCAAAAAGTTATACATGACAGATTTAGGAACATCTATGTATTCAAGAAAGATGGGAGGAAGGTTACTTTTCAAACCTATGACACGGAATCAAGTTAGAAAGTTATAGGCTAAACTTACCCAAGGATCCAAGAAAACTGTAATCCTAAGAAGAGCCGGGCTATGAGAAGCTATAAAGGCCAACATGCTAACTTTTATGTTGGTTAGAAGGCTATTAGAATTAAGGGAGCAAATTAGGCTACCCCTTGAGGTGAGAAAGCTACTGGATGAATATGTCAACTTGTTTCCTAAACAGTCACCCAAAGGATTATCCTCATTCAAAGGCATTGAACATCACATCGAGTTAATACCTGATGTTGCCTTGTAGAATAAGCTAGCTTATTGGATGAATCTTGAGCAAGCTTCTAAGCTCCAAAGACAAGTCAATGAACTACTAGAGAAAGGATATGTGAAGGAGAGCCTTAGCCCTAATGCTATGTCAACGCTCCTTGTGTCGAAAAAGGATAATACCTGGTGAATGTACGTCAATAGTCAAGCCATAAACAAGATCATCATCAAGTACCGATATCTTATCCCTAGGTTAGATGACATGTTAGATGAACTAAACGAAGCTAAGGTCTTTAACAAGATTGATCTGAAGTCTAGCTAAGATCAAATCTAGATAAAGCTTAGAGATAAGTGGAAAACTGCATTTAAAACTCGACATGGACTCTATGAGTGGATGGTAATGAATGCCTTTTGGCTTGTAAAATGCCCCAGGCATGTTCATCCAACTAATGAACCATGTATTAAGGAACCTAATTGGGGAGTGTCATGTTTGTTACGCCCCGAAGTCGCAAAGTCACAACAGTCCCGCTGTGTAAACCATTCTATGATAGTAACTGGCCTCACAGTGCCTACCATAGACATAATCTACATAAGGCGTCGACGACTCCTCGCTTTGAAGTAAACAGTTCAATTAACAATTATACTACAATTATGATAAATATTACAATTTCTCATAAACATAGATAATTATAAGTAAGTCTATAGAGTTTCCCAGGAAGTTTTACATAATCACCACAGTCTACTAATTTATAGAATAACTATCAGTCTTTAATCTTTAACTACAAGGTCAGTCTAGTTACACATTATACTAAGTAACTTAATCCTCACGCCCCTAGCTTCAAAAGGACTAACCTCTGGGTAATTGTAGAGCGGCATAGTACTTGAGATGTTCAGAAATCAGAACCTGCAAAAGGATCTATAAGGGTATGAGCAACTACAGCTCAGTAAGTTGAATTGGAGACTCATGAATGCATATAAGCACAAACAGGGTTATCAAACAATTATTTTCATGCAATGCAACAATCAAGTGTCATCGCACAACGTAGTCTGATCCGTTGTGAAATCAAAGAAATTTCACCCGCTCCAATCCGGGTTGAGGAGTTCCATTTTATGCAGCAGCTCACAACCAAACCCAGGCTTGTGCAATGGAGACCTCGCTCTTCCCGCGACTACCTTCGAACCATTAACTTCACCTCCGCCACGACCTCCTCTCCTGTCACTTAGTTCGACTGAGGATAAAAAAGGGACCATTTTGCAATCCTGCGCTATCCCTTTCGAAGGGGTCGGTATTTGGTTAGAGAATCCTATGATCCCCTAACGGGTTACAATGCATGATATTTTTGGTTATTAGGGTCGACTAAGATTAAATTTCATTTAGGGTGTTCAAACAATTTCATACCAATTCAATCAGTCACAAAATCATTCACCATACAAATTTCAGCACGAATTCAGATACATCAAACACATGCGCAAACTACTTACAATCACAATCATATACAAGCCTAAGTCTCCGAGTACTACAAAACTAGTACTCTATTACAATAAGTAATAACCCAACTTACTTAAAATTGCTCGATCGCTCGATTCCTTAATTGCAAGCTGATGTATCTCTAGGTATCCTATAATACTATAATTTATGGTTTCATATTCTAAGTTATATTTTAACTCATTTTTTTTTTCGTATATACCCATTACTTCCTAATGATTCGTTGTACTCTATTTCGGTGTTCGAATCTTAAATGAAATTTTAAATTTTGATTCCTAAGTCTTAAATATGCTTGAATCCTAATGTGGAATTAAGCTCGAGTGTCCAAATATCCTATTGGGTCGTAATTTGGTATTTTAGACTATTCGGTGCACGCTAACCCTAATTGAGGTATCAGATTTATTCCCGATGTGTGAAAATCTTACATTTTGAGATATTTACTTAAAATTTAATGTTATTTCAGATTTATTATTTTTCTGATTTCTCTTATAATATTACCTAAATAACTCTAACTTTGTAGATTTATTAATTTACAATTTCACTTATTACTAATTTCTTACATTACTTACCTAATTTCCCTAATTAATCATACTTAATACTCCAAAGGCTAGGATTAAGGTTCCACTTCAGAGATTAACATCCCTAAATATCTAATTAAGATCTAAATCAGTAATTAACATCCTAATCACCTAATTAACCCCAAATTACCCAATTTTTCCATCATTTTAGGGCTAAAAATTAACTTAAAAATTTCAAAAATTAATTTTAAAAAAATGGCTTCATAGCACTATTCTACATCATATGAGCATCCTATAGAAAAATTTTGAGCTCCAAACTACACTCCTAAGCCTATTTATTTTTTGGTTTAATCATGCTCGGTTTTGAATAATTTGTTAAGGACCTTATATTTTTAGACATAATTAAACTAAATAAATATTTTTCCCTAAATCTACATACAATAAAACCTCAGAATAACAAGTTTCACAATTTTCTAGGCAAAATAACTAATTTTACAAAATTATTCAAAAATCGGGGTGAATAAATGACTAACCGGTTCAAAGCTTTCTAGCCGTCCAAACCCAGTCCAAGGTTGTCGGCCGGTCCAGGCGGTAGTTCTAGTGTAGGGTGGTGGTGGTGGTGGTGGTTCGGTCCCAAGTGGTGGTGAGTGGTAGGTTTAGTTCACTTGCATAATTTGTACAGTTTTCCCTTTTTTTTTTTATTTTTTGGATTTTCTCTCGATTTTTTTCAGTGTTCTAATTTTTCTCAGATGCTAAACTGACCAAATGACTTCTGGAAATTTTTCCCCTATTTATAGACATTTTTTGTAATTAATATGCATTAATTTGACAAGACTTGGCTCATTTTCCTTGATTTTTGGCTTTTAGGTTATTCAAATTTTATTGGTTGATTTTTCTTTTTCTGATCTAGACCTGCCACGACCTAATCTTGATTCAGTTTATCCTCGTCTGATTTTTTCATAATTATTTTATAATTTTCTTTAATTATTTGCTTAGTTTTTGGCCAATTTAGGTAATTACGCGTATTTTTATCTACACGTAAATACATGTAGGGTATACGTGAACATTCCTAATTATTATTTTGGTCATTCTAAAATTTTTAGTATATATATAATCTATCTCTAATAATTTATTAGTTATTATATTACACTTTTCGCCTTTTTGGTAATTAGCAATTATTATGCTTAAAATTTGAAAATTTTATAGTCTCCTATTTTACTATTTATTTTCTTAAATTTAAGTTTACGGCGTCATTTTTACTAATATTTCTCTCAATAGTTTTTAATTTGAGTTTGATCGGATCTTTTAATCAATCACCCTAAACCTTGGGTTCTAGGTTCAATCCTACAGTTGCTTGACTTGGCTTTAGGGCTTACAATGTTGTACTTTGATGACATTCTTGTGTATAGTGCTAACCTTGTGAACCATTATGAACATCTCCATGCAATGCTCAATGTACTTTAAGCTAAGTTCAATCCTACGGTTGCTTGACTTGGCTTTAGGGCTTACAATGTTGTACTTTAATGACATTCTTGTGTATAGCGCCAACCTTGTGAGCCACTATGAACATCTCCATGCAATGCTCAATGTACTTTAAGCTAAGAGATTATTCAGCAATTTAAAGAAGTATTACTTATGCTAGGAGGAAGTGATATTTCTAGGTTATATAGTAAGTAGAGGAGGCTTACAAGTGGATGATGAGAAGATTTGAGCTATTGTCGAGTGGCCAACTCTAACCACTTGTACTGAAGTGAGAAGTTTCCATAGAGTGGCATCCTTTTATCAAAGGTTCATTAGAAACTTCAATGCCATTATCGCACCCTTTACTAAGCTAACAAAAAAGAATATTGAATTTAAGTAGGGAAAAAGAGAAGAGAGGAGTTTTGTTAAAGTAAAGGAAAGGTTGACTTCCGTGCCTATATTAGCCTTACCCAACTTTAAGAAGATTTTTGAGTTGGAATGTAACGCCTCAGGCATTAGTATTGGCACTATCTTAATGCAAGAAGCCTGACCAACTACCTACTACAATGAGAAGCTCATAAGACCTTGATTGAACTATTACGTATATTAACAAGAACTCTTAGCCTTGATCCAAGCACTCCAAGTATGGCAACACTATCTATTGATGAGAGAGTTTGTCATCTATATTGATCATGAGTCTTTGAGTTACCTTAGAAGCTAAACCGAGTTACCATAGAAGCTAGACCAAGTTATCAAAGTGACAAGTGAGGTGGGTTAAATTCTTAATAGGATTTAACTTTGTGATAAAGTAAAAACAAGGCAATAGCAACATCGTTGCTGATGCTCTATCTAGAAGACATGTTCTCTTGACCGAATTACAAACTAGATTGTTTGGGTTTACAAGCATCAAAGAACAGTATCCAAAGGACCTACATTTCGGACCTATACTTAGGCGTTGTACCAATGGAAGGACCATAGATGAGTACCATATGAAGGATGGTTATCTATTCCTAAGTAAAAAGTTATGTGTACCGACCTATTCATTGAGAGTTACTTAGAGCCCACAGTAGAGGATTCTCCGTGTTGTGAATCGTGACCAAGAACAGATAAGGCCGATCACTAGATAGGTCTAAGCTTATCGAAAGCTCGTAAAGGGTTAATAGGGAAAGGTACGAAAGGGTGAAAGTGAAGAATGAAACAAGTAAGCAAAAACCTACGAACAGCTTTAGAGGATATGATGCACCAATAGAACTTCCAAGGACTTACAGCACAATTCGATATAATGCACGAATTGGTCCAATAAAGTTACTTACCACCTGACCTTGCTTAAGGGAAAGAATAAGAGTGATGTTGAGAGGAAACAAATAGTGTTTACGCAGGGAAGAAAGTACTCAAAAGGTGTATTAAAGGTAATCTAATTTGTTACAACTACAAGTACAAGGGTATTTATACCGGTAAGTTAGGGTAACTTGTCTAAAAGGGAAAAGATAATAAGGGCATTTCCTAAAGTAGCAAAGTACATGATGCAAAAGGGTTAAAATGAATATATAAAGAAAATAACCATTGGTGCTATAAATTCTACATATGATACTATACATGTGACGATGCTACATTGGCAAGGTTGTTAAAGGATGTAGACAAAAAGTACGAATAGATGAGCTTATCTGAGCAAAGATGGCTTAGTCAATCCAAATTCTCTATCTCTTAGCTTCTCAACAAGGATGATGCCGAGTAATAGGTCAACTCGGTACTACAGCGTAATCATCAACTTGGCATGCTATAGAATAATGGGTAGTCATATGATACGGCAGTAAAGGTGACTCGGCAAGGAAGTACTCGGCATCAGCAGGGGTCAGTTATAATATAAGGATTCGTTGTGCTAGCCCTTCTAGTCCTTGGGTTCAGCTATAAGTCAGAGGTTCGGTAGCTTGATCCCCATCGTTCCCTCTAAGTTGTTTTGGATTTGGGATCAAATTCGAATGGTGTTCGGTCAGTTCTCCGTCAGGGTGATATGGACTAAGGTCAGCAATGTTGAAGGCATTAGAAACCCCATAGACCTTAAGCAGTTCCAACCTATAAGCGTTGTCACTAATTTTTTGGAGGATTCTGAAAGGTCCTTCCACTTTTGCAAGTAATTTTTTCTTCCTTTTGTTCGAGAACCATTCCTTACTGAGGTGTAGTCATACCAAGTCTCCCGGTTGAAATTGTTTGGCCGACCTACCCTTGGTCTTTTCTCACATTCTTCTAGTAGCTTAGTCGATGTGTTGAGTAACCTTATCATAGATATGCTGAAGAGATTATACTCTGGCCAAGGCATCAGGGTCCTCTTATACAGGTGTTAGTATAGGGGCATGGTCAAGGGGCAATTCAGGATTGAATCCATATGCCACCTTAAAGGGAGTTTGCTTAGTGGTGTCATGTATAATTCGATTATAGGTGAACTCGAACATTAGCTGGCAAACATCCCAATCAGCTAAGTTCTTGCCTACTACAACTCGGACCAAAGTACGATTAACCACCTCTATTTTAGCTATTAGTTTAGAGGTGACATGAGGTATTGAAGAGTAATTTGGTTCCCAACTAACGCCACAGGGTTCTCTAGAAATGGCTCAAGAACTTCGAGTCTCTGTTGGAGACTATTGTCAGGACCCTAAAAGGAGCCTAGTAGGATTTCCTAAAATTTCCACAACATGTGTGCACCCATGCTATGAAAACCGTCTTGCAAGTCAGAGATTGCAAGACTCTAAATAATAAATCACTAAGATTAATGATTTTCAAGTAATTAATTTATTATAACATGACATAATATATAATTATAAATAACTATGGATATCCGGTATCCCACAGTTCCTCAGAACTGCAGAGAATCGGTATCCCCTACCAAATAATAAGACAGGATATACTAGCATTATAGTAAGATTTAATAAATAAATATTTTCTACAAAGGATGTCTATGTATCATCTAAAAAGTACTCAGCTACTTCTAATACTAATGTACATATCTTCATCTCGCACTCAGCACTCGAGTCATATCCCAATCCCATCGTATGTAAACCTGCAAAGAAAACTAAGGGGGAATGAGCATAAAACAGCTCAGTGAGTTCATTCCTCACCACTACCGGTCAAGCAAGTTTTCACACATTATTATCACACATGCAAGCAAGCTATCTACATACATAATGAATGCAGGCGTGATGAATGCAAGCAACATATCCATAGGAGTCCGGAACTATAGAAGGTGTAGAATTACGTCGTCCACACTTCAATTATCCCCTGTACTTACCCGCACAGGGCACCTCAGCTTACCCGCAGAGGCTACCTAGGGGCACCACCCCACTAAGCAAAACTCGACTATTACCCTAACCGAGAAAAGAATTTCAATCCAAATAGGGGGAGTCCGAACTAGGACTATCTACCCTCCAAGGCCCCTCGGGCACAAACATGCAAGTCCTTTCGCAACCAAAAATAACCAAGGCCTTTCAGGCACAATAAAGCGAGTCCTCTCGCTATCAAGTGGAGAACCCATGCTAGCTTTGCCTTAACGTTAAAAATACTATTTATGGCTCCACAAGCCCTTACAGAGATCGTGCAAAAATTTGTTTAAGGATAGAAAAGCTTTTGCCAAAAATACTTTTCTTAAGATTTTTGCAAGGCTAGCACTCTCCATTCATACCTTAACTAAGTCATAGACATGCGACGAATAGAACCAGTTATTTGGGTCAGACATTTATATGTATCAATTTAAAAAGATGATCACACAGATGATGGCATACAAACAGAATGGTTATTCAAACATACAAGCAATAGCAAACAACAAAACATCATACAAACAACAAAACATCATACAAATAACTCGCACAAGCAAGTAGCAGGTCATCAGAACTCCCTCACCTGGATTATTGCTCATTCTCCAAGCCTTTAAGGTTTCCAAGACTCGATATCGAACGCCTAAATCAAAATGGTAAACCTTATAAGTGTTTTGAGAATTCAGACCCCTTAGTTAACTAAAAGTCTATTATAGTTTGTCTAGTTTCCTCCAATATAACCCGAGTATAGTATGTATAGGGTTACCATACTCCATGAGATTAATAATAACTATTTTTTTTCTTTTTTTTTTCTTTTTTTTTTTATATATTAGTAAGGTATGAGGCTTCCTTTATGTATTTTGTAATTTTTTTGTTCTAATTCCGATATTTGCGAACTTATAGTGGTTTTTCATCATTTTTGGACGCACGTTCACACGGTAATGTCCGTTTTGGACGTTAAGACCTGTGTTTTATGATATGGGCTAAATTTATTAAAATTTTATTTTATTGAAGTTTAATTATTCCTATTGGCTAGTTTTATGTTCCATTTTAGCTGTTAATGATTTGATTAGCCATTTAGTCTTATACTTAGGGGCTTTTACTTTGCTATTATTAATTTATGTACTTAATTAAGTATGATTCAATTTAGAAAGTGTATTAGGGTTTACTAATTTAGGATCCTAATTATGATACACTCTTCTTCTTTTCTTAGTTTATAATCTATGCTTATGTCATGCTTACATCATCATTTGCTTATGTCATTATTTATGTCATCTTTTGCTTATGTCATTGTTTATGTCATCTTTTGCTTATGTCATGGCTTATGTCATCATGTGCTTACCTCATCACTCACCTCATCATTTAATTACCTAAGCTTCACCTCATGCTTATGTCATGTCTTAATGTCTTATGTATACTTTAATTTAAACTACTATGTACATATACCTTTACTATACTTATATGTATACTAGTATACTTATACATGTACTTATACTTATACCGTATTTATACATGTATACCCACTCATATACCAATACGATTGGATACATATTTTTATACAAAAATTCGTATGCCTAATCTTTTCCTTAAGAAAAGCTTCCTAATTCCATTCTTTTGTATTTTTATGTATGTATTTAGTGTAGTATACACATATGTAGCTAGATATGGTCTTAATTCAAGTTATGTACATGATAAATACTCATGTACAAAGGTTCACATACATGTATTCTTTTAGTATTCCCTTATGTGTACATACTTATAGACTTACACTCATGTCTTCCTTTCTTCTTCTTCACAATTCCTAATTTCTACACTTAAAGATGGGAACTTTGTTTCCTCTTCTTCAAGACAACACTAAACACATAATTACTTATCTAATCTACCTAATTAACTAACTAATGAAGAAGATAAAACAAGATAAAGTAACATACCTTTAATTGTGTTGAAATTGAGAAGACAAAAGGAGGAGTAATGAGAGTGAAATGGGAAGAAGAAGCTCACGGCAAATGAAGAACGTTTTTGTTTTGTTTCTTTTCCTTTGTTTTCATTATGGAAGACATCAAATGGTGGGACCACAATGGACAATAAGTGGACGGCAATTGAGAAGAAAGGAGAAGGGAAAAAAATCAAAATGAAAGAAAAAAAAAGCCATCATTAAGGAAAAGATATTTTTTTTATCTCTTAAGTCTTTTGTTGACTTTTCAAAGTGTTGACTTGGTCAACATTTTGACCTTGGTCAACTCTCCTTAAGCTTAGGTAATTTTGTGTACATAATGCAGAGATTAAGTGAAAAATGAAGGAAATGAGAGGAAAGGAGGTATTTAATGAATTGATTAGCAAACATAGTTGATGAGGTCTTACTTTAGGTCTTTATAACTTATATATCTCATTTGATAAACTACTTTGGATAACAAGTGCAAAAAGTACTAATTTGGGTATTAAAGTTCACTACATGTAACCTAATCTTCAACTATAACCCTAACTCTAAGTGAGACTATCCTAATCATATACTTAAGACATAAATGTAATCTATGATTCATTATCTTAGTTTCTAAGGGATCATTTAAGCATTCTAAATGTTTATGCATGATTGAGAGTTATCTTTAGTCGTTTACCGATGATATGGCAAAATATGGAGGATATATTATCACTTAGGGTTTTAAGGTAAATTATGGTGAATTAGTGCTTTTATATCCTTAAAGTTATGGTTTTAGGGCTCTTATTACTTTAAGGCACCATCTCTAATGTTTTTACACATTTAGGGTTTCATATATTCTTACGTGATTAAATCTTCGATTGTCATCTTATGGTTTTGATGAAGTTTGAGGTTTTTTGGGTCTTCGTATGCGGTTAAGGGTTCAATTGATGATTTAAGGTTTTTCGTATCCACTTTAGGTTTTGAATTGAGATTTTAATCGGTTTTAAATCTTACTGGCTCTTTTGAGTTCAGGAAATTGTCTACAGTTTAGATGTTTGTTTCTATACTTAGAAAGCTAAATTTGCGGGGTTTACAACTATACTCCTTGGTACGCCATATATCCGCATAATCTCCTGTACGAAAAGAAAAGCAATAGTCGAAGCATCGTTAGTTTTGGTGCAAGGCACGAAGTATGCCATCTTACTGAACCAATCTACGATAACCATTACAGAAGCTTTGCCTCAAGTAGTTCACGGTAGTCCAAGAACAAAGTCCATACTCAGTTTAGGCCACGACCTCGTCAGAATAGGTAGGAGCATTGCTTTACCTCGTTCGACTCAACACTTAGCCTTTTTGCACATAATATAACTCTCACAACTCGGTGCACATCTCATCACATTCTCGGCCAAAAGAATCAGCCATTCAATAGTTCATAGGTCGTCCTCTCTCCAAATTGTCCAAAGAGTCCTCCTCTGTAGGCTTCACTGATTAATAATTCCCGTAGGGAATAAGTCAGCATGCATAATTTCCCCCCTCGAAACAAATAGCCATCCTCCACATAATACTCGTCTACTATCCTCTCATCTATACATCACGAAATTATTGGTCCAAATTGTGAATCCCCGAAGAACTATTCTTTGATACTCACAAAACCAAATAGCTTGGTCTACAATTCTAATAAGAGTGCATGCCTCCTCAAAAGAGCATCTACAACTACGTTACTCTTTCCTTGGTTGTACTTTATCACAAAATTAAACGCCTCAAGGAATTCAACCCATCTCCTCTGTCGCTTCGATAACTTGGTTTGACTTCAAAAGTACCTCAATGATTCATTGTTAGTATATATGACAAATTCTCTCGGCGGTAAATAATGTTATCATACATGCATTGCTCGGATTAGTGCCAAAAGTTTCTTGTCATACACAGAGTAGTTTAGTTGTGGTCTTCGAAGCTTCTCACTATAAAAGGTAATTGGTCGGCCTTCCTACATCAAGATAACGCCTATTCCAACACCCGATGCATTGTATTCCAACCCAAAAATTTTGTTAAAGTTAGGTAGTACTAACACTAGGGTGGAGGTCAATCTTTCTTTTACATCGGCAAAACTCCTCTCCTCCCTTTCACCCTATCGGAAGTCAGTGTCCTTCTTTATTAGCTCGGTGAGTGGTACGGTGATAACGCTGAAATTCTAGATAAACCTTTTGTAAAACGAAACCAATCTATGGAAACTTCTTACATCGGTACAAGTAATAAGAGTCAGCCACTCAACAATTGTTTTGATTTTCTCATCATCGACTCGTAAGCCTCCTCTACTTACCACGTATCCTAAGAATACCACTTCTTCCTAGCAAAAACAACATTTCTTCAAGTTGCTAAATAGTCTCTCAACACAAAGGATATCCAAGACTGCTCTAAGATGTTCACAGTGACTTAGCATGTCAGTACTGTAGAGCAGGATATCGTTAAAGTATACCACAACACACTTCCTGATGAGATGTCTCAGTACATAGTTCATAAGTCTCATGAAAGTGCTCGGGACATTTAACAAGCCGAAGGGCATGACCATCCACTTATAAAGTCCATGTCAAGTCTTGAACGTAGTCTTCCACTCGTCTCCTGACCTCATGCAAATTTGATGGTAGCTAGACTTAAGATCAATCTTGCTAAAAATCTTAGCTCTACTCAATTCATCCAACATGTCTTCTAGCCTCAGGATTGGATACCTATATTTGATTGTGATTTTGTTCATGGCTCGGTTGTCAACACGCATTCACTAGGTTCCATCCTTCTTTGGCACTAGAATTGCAAGCACAACACAAGGGCTAAGACTCTCTCTCACATAACCGCTCTTCAATAACTCATTGACTCGACAGTATGGTACCGGGTACTAAGTCAATGTAATGCTCTATCCTTTGAGCTGGGGGCAACCCTTCAGGTAACTGTTCTAGGAGTAGGCCGGCATAGTCGTCTAACAACTCCTGGATTTCCTAGGGAAGCTCAACCCGATCCTTCATTTCCAATAGTCACCTAACCAACAATAGGGTCAGCTTGTTAGCATTGATGGCCCCTCGAAGCTTGGCTTTACTCATCACCAGAGCTTTCTTTGATCCGCGAACGATTTCTTATATAGCTTGTGAACTTCTCTCGGAGGCATCAAATTCAACGTAATCTTCTAATCATCCTTTTCAAACATATACGTATTCCTATAGTCATCATGTATAACTCTCCTATTAAACAACCAAGACCTATCCAACAATACGTAGGAAGTACACATAAGCAATACATCATAGAGGATCTAGTCAGAGTAATTCCCTATAATGATCAGTAGTAGTATTTGCTGAGTGACATATAATGCTCCTTTCTCACTCAACTAGTGCAACTTATATGGCCTAAGATGTGCAATAGTCAACAAGTTCAATTTGGAAACAAGATCAGTCGATGCCACATTAGTGCAACTTCCACTTTTCACAATAAGAGCACACATCTAATCATTCAGCTTATAGGTGGTATGAAACAAATTCTCCTTCTACTCCTCCTCCCGTAAGAGTTCCACACTCATCATGTGTCAGAAAACCATGAGTAACTGGTTTAAGTCCTCGGAAAACACGTCCTCCTCAACCAGTTCTTTCTCAATAGGAACCTCCTCCTCCTTGGGTTCCTCATCCGTACTCTTTACTTCTAACTTCGGGCTATCTCCCTTAATGACCATCGTCCTTCGATTCAAGCACTAAGCAATCATATGTCCAAACCCCTAGCCCTTGAAGCACTTGATCTAGCTCATTTTCCTACCAAACCGTTGCCCCTTCTCATAAGTTTAGGTTGGCACCTCACCATCAGGTCGGCCTTTCTGCTCAGCTCTAACATCAATGTTTCTGCTCGGCTTGAAATTAAACTGAGCACGGTGACTTGCCTATCCTAGTCGACTAGTCAGTATTCTGGTCATTACTCGACTCTTTCTTTGCCTCTCCACTCGTTGAGCGATTTTAATAGCTTCATCCATTATGTCAAATTGTTGGAGCTCCACAATATCTCATATGTCTCCTCTCAATCCAATAATAAATCTTGAGACTCTTCAAGCTGGTAGTTCCTCCAAAAACAGACATGGCTAGTTACTAGATAGGTCTAAGCTTACCAAAAGCTCAAAAAAGGTTAATGGGAAAAGGTACGAAAGGATAAAAGTGAAGAATGAAACAAGTAAGCAAAAACCCATGAGCAGCTCCAAAGGATATGATGTACCAATGGAACTTCAGAAGACGTATGACACAATTCAATATAATGCACAAATTGGTCCAATGAGGTTACTTGCCACCTAACCTTACTTAAGGGAAAGGATAAGAGTGATGCTGAGAGTAAACAAATAGTGTTTATGCAAGGAAGAAAGTACTCAAAAGGTATATTGAAGGTAATCTGATCTATTACAGCTACAAATATAAGAGTATTTATACTAGTAAGATAGGATAACTTACCCAAAAGGGAAAAGACAATAAGAGCATTTCCTAAAGAAGCAAATACATGATGCAAAAGGGTAAAAATAAATATACAAAGAAAATAATCATTGGTGCTACAAATTCTACATATGATACTGTATACGTGTCGATATTGCATTAGCAAGGTTATTAGGGGATGTAGACAAAAAGTACGGACAGATGAGCTTGTCCGAACAGGGATGGCCTAGTCAATCCAGATTCCCTATCTATCAGCTTCTCAGCAAAGATGATGTCAAGTGATAGGTCGACTCAACACTAGAGCGTAATCATTAACTTAGCATACCATAGAATAATGGGCAGTCATACGATACGACATTAAAGGTGACTCAATAAGGAAGTACTCGGCTTCAATAGGGATCGGTTGGAACATAAAGATTCATCGTACCGAGCTCGAACCCCTCTAGTCCTCGGGCTCAGCTATAGGTCAGAGATCCTGTAGCTTAATCCCCATCACTCTAAACATTTTGGAGAGAGAAGAACATATGAGATATTGAGTAAACGGTTCTTTTAGCTGAGAATGAGACAAGATGCACACCGAATTGTTAAGGGTTGTGCTACTTACAAAAGGTACAAATGCCGAGCCGAACAAGAGAAAGCAATGCCTTTGCCTACCTCGAACAAACCTTGGAATAAGTTAAGCATAAACTTTGTCCTCAAATTACCAAGAACTACCCAAGGCAAAGATGGCACACTTTGTATCCTACTCTGAGACTAACAATACTTCGACTATTACTTCTCTTTTGTTGTAGGAAATTATTCTGTTACACAATGTACTAAGAAGTATAGTCTCAGATAGAGATCTAAAGTTCTTGAACTAGTTCTAGAGGACTTTATGGCATCAAATGGGGACTAAACTGCTATTTAGCACTTCCTATCATCCCTAAACTAACTGCTAAATAGAGGTAGTTAATCTTACTTTGGGGTCACTACTCTATGCTATAGTGGATAAGAACTTGGCTTATTAGGATGTCTGTTTGCCCGTAGTAGAATTCACTTACATAACACCACCAAATAGACTCCCTTCGAAGTTATCTATGGTTTTAATCCTGAGCTGCCCCTTGATCACACCCTTATACCCATATCCAAGCAAGAAGACCCCAACGTGAGAGCCCAAGCACAGTCCCTACGACATAGCTAAACAAAGTTGCTTAGGAGATCAACTAAGCTGCCAAGAAAATGTGAGAAAAGGTCGAGGAAAGGAAGTCAATGCAATTTCAACCTGGAGACTTAGTATAGCCACACTTAAGCAAGCAAAGATTCCCGAGCAAGAGGAAGAATAAGCTGTCCGCCCGAGCTAAGGGTCCTTTTAAAATCCTCTAAGAGATCAACGACAATGCCTATAGATTGGGACTACCCAAAGATTATAAGGTCTCAAATGCTTTCAACATTGCCAACCTTAATCCTTATCACCCTGAAGGAGCATTGAATGAGGACCAACCGAATTTGATCTCAAATCCAAATCAGCTAGGAGGAAATGATAGGAATTAAGCTACTAGAACTCTAACCTATAGCCAAGCTTGAGGCCTAAAAGAACTAACGAAGCGAATCATCCTGTTCCAACTAACTCCTGCCAAGGTCAAGTTGATCCTTGCTACTAATCAACTTCTTATGTTGAGCCGAATAACCACAAATCTCTCAAAAGTCATGTACCAACTTATCGAAAGCCATGTTAACTACCTACCCCCTCACACACACTTACTCGACTCTAACCAAGCCAACCTCCAAGTTAGCAACTTTGGTGTTGAGTAGTCGAAAGCTCCAACACATATCTGCAACCACTCCTTCTCATATAAGCCTAAGCTTACCTAGTACATCTATTCAGCACCCCTGCTCGACCCTCCATCATAACCATACTATTTTATCTATTTCTATCATAAGCATCCCTAATATATTGTTGCCATATATCCTAAACCTACATGAAGGAATCCATAGCATCAATCATTAATTTACTTGAATTATCATTTGTACCCTTTATTAGTTTTTGTATAGTATTTCTTTTAGGCATTACCCTTTTAGTCTTTTCCATTTTTAGGTAGATTGCTCTAATTTCTCAAGTATAATACCCACTGTACATGTAGCTGCATAATCACTTATCCTCTTATCATCAATATACTGAATGTACCTTTTTGTGAGCATTGCTCTCGTTACCTTGTATACTCTTTTTACTTTTATCCTAACCCTTAAGCAAGACTAGTAACCTCACCAAACCATCTCACACATCATATCAAGTTATGCCATGAGTCCTCGAAAATTCCTTGGTGCATCATATCTTTGGAGCTATTCGTGGGTTTACTTACTTTACTTTTACTATTTTCACATAATCCCATCACCTTCTTTAAGCTTTCGGCAAGGTTAGACCAATCCCAACAATCGACCTTATCTATTCTTGGCCTCAATCCATATCAATTAATAATAGAGTTATGCTCCCTTGGAATAGCTTCAATTTGCCACTTCCGAAGGCAACATAGCTTTTTCCTACAAACATTTAAACATTGTGAAAAAAAAAAAAAGGTTTATGATTAGAATGATCTTTTATTGTTTAACTACTACAAATGAATCAAATTGAATTTCAACTTTAGCAAATTTAGTTCAATGCAAAATTGAAGTCCTTAATACAGTACTTGAAGCTCCATTTATAAGATATCAATGGATCAATTTTTTTTTGCAAAACCATGTAACCATTTGCTATTGGAGTATCTTAATAATCCCCTAATTATTGATTGATTCCTAGATTCATCTGTGTTTAACCTTATCCACTCCTTGTTTAGAGGATTCCAAATGGCGTTTAAGTTCTCAATTTTATAGATCCTCCTTGGATGCTTTAGATATGCCTAGTATTCATGAGTAGATGCTCAGATAGATTGGTTTAAATTTTCCTAGACTTGATTGTGAGTAAATAAAACTTTATTTATTTGATTCCATAGCTTCTATAACTTGATAGAAAAGCTAAAAGGGGCCAGAGGATGTATATTAGTCAAGTCCCTTTTGTTCAAGTGACAATTAGATTTGATCTAATGTAGAAAAGAGTTCTTAGTGATGGGATGTTGACTAGGAAAATCACAAATTTATATAGTTAAGTTGCTTGCTAAGTTTTTGCTTATTCTTTAATAAAAATCATTTTTAGGTGATGATTATTATTCAAGAGAGACTAGGGAGTTGACTATGGGTTCATAGAATTGGATGAGTCTTATGAATAGCTTAAACAATCTATTAGGGATGAGTACTATGATATTCCATGAATGATAGGTATTTGATATTTTATATTTGGACTTGTTAAGATTGAATACAAATACTTGAGGATTTATGAATTAAGCATCGACAAAGTTGTAATAATTAAATATCTTTTTTTTTTTTTTTTGTGGATGGTAACTCTTATTTGATGTTGAAATGGCTATATGTGGGTAATGCAAGTAAATTTTACATGTTTTTACCTACATTACAAAGATCATATAGCAAATTGACACATCAGCACAAGGTTTGGAGCATGATGATAAAAATGCTTATCAAAGTCATAGGTTTCACCTGTGGAGAGAGCAAACATATGATTAAGAAATATTAAAGTATGTCTATTTGTGGCTATGCTAACATCAACTTGTAGCAAAGTTAGCAACGTTAGCATACGCATCCTAGTTTATCACACTTTGAATACTTCAAAAGTAAGTATGAGATGATTTCTATGTATTGGAGTAGGATCTTGAAGAGTGGTGATTTTGAAGATAACCAATGCTAAAGGAGGAGGAACTATGATGCCGCCCCTAGTTTGATTGTGCAACTAGTCGTTGGTGTTGCCATAGGTAAAGCCTTAGGAGTGATCCCAACCATGAGTTCGACTGTTGGGCAACATAAAAGATTATTAGTTATTAACAAGTTGTGTGTATGGATGAATAATGGACACATAAGTATAACTAATGATTCAGCATATGGTAGTGAAAGCAAATAATTCTATAATAACTACCAGTGATGTTTTCAAAAACTATAAAATATCAAAATTTAACTACTATTCATCTATCATTAATTAATTCACGTAATGTACTATGGCATGTTTATTAATGGTTTGCTTAAAAAGGTGCTTGGGATACCATATCAATAGCCTAAGTAACTCTCTTTTCTATCTAATGCTTTAAAGAACTTTCTATTTTATCAATGGGATACATAACCAATGCTTTAAAGGGAAAAAAAAAATTTACAAATGGCCATTATGTGTTCCAATGGCACAAAAAACAAGTGCTAAGCACTAAGGGTAGGTAAAAAAAAAAAACAATCAAACCGAATCAATCCACAAATTAAACTAAACCAAACCAAAAATATAGTTTTTATTGCAATTTGGTTTAGAAATTTTTCTAACTTAACCAAATCATTAATTTATGATTTAATTTGGAATAATAAACCAAACTAAACCAAATCGTTTTGTAAAAAACATAGTAATATTTTACTTACAACTAAAGAATTTTTTTTATTGTGATATAGTATTTAAAAGAATTTTTAGTTTACATTTACTAAAATGCATATGCATTGTAGCTTTACTACCATAATTTATACATTAGATATAGAGGTTGATTCAAAATTTATACTATATGGCACTTTTTATAAAAAAGAATTAACTACTGTTAGAGATTTGTAATTTCTTAGTGAGATGGATATTAACTTTATGAACCTCTAATATAATATCACCACTCAATGTTATTAAATAAATTAATAATATTTATATGAGATTACATATTATATGAATACGTTTAATCCATCCCTAAAGTTGATCGAATTAAACCGAAATTTTATAGTTTGAGAAAATTCCTAATCTAAATTATATGATTTGATTTATAACTATAAAAAAATAAACCATAATTTTTTGTTTAATTTGGTTTGGTTCAAATGGAAAACCAAACCAAACCAAATTAAACTATGCACATCCCTACAAGCACTAATACACCTTGAAATGCTTACCATTTATAAGTGAAAGTGGAGTTCTTAGTCCGAAAATATATATCAAAACACTCCTGTTCCCCAACGGTAAAATAATGTCAACTACAGTAAAAACATAACTATAATTACAAGTGTTGATTAAACGTAAAGGGATATAATTGCATACATGATATATGTCCACGTTTAAAAGCTCTCCCACATAAGGCCACGGGAAATTGCACTAATGTCCACGTTTCCAGGCGTGCGTGTCAACCATCGCTCCTCACTTATCAATTTGTCCACGACTTAATCCGAGTGGATCAAGGGCGTAGATGGTGGCAGTAGTTGAATTATGTTAAAACCTCGTAAAAGTTAAAACTCAAGCTCAAGTATTGATTTTTCACTTATCTAGAAACCTTACAAATCTTGTCTCAATTAACCTAGTATCCTATAAGAATTATAGAAAAAAAATTAAAACATATCCTACCTACTCTTTATTTCGAATAAAAGAAAGAATTAGAAAGGAATAGATACAAAAAGAAAAAATGTGAAACAAAAGAAATATAAGAGTATTTAATTCTTCTTTCCTTATATTTGGATAATAAAAGGAAGGATAATTATTGGGAAAAAAACAAAATATAGTATAGTATAAAATTACTAATGAGCCCAAAAAAACATAACAAAAAAGTGAAAAAAATAGTGTAAATAAAGGATAAAATAAGAAATGGAATAATTCTTTCTCCTATTTCTCTCCAATTTAGAAGGGAACATAATTTGATAAAACTTATGGAAATCTTGCCTTCCCAACTCCTTTCCATCCCATTTCCCAAACAATACAAAATGCTTTAAGAATTACACTTTTCTTTCCTTCCTTTAATCTAAACATAATATAAGAGATAAGTGGATAGTTGGAATAGAAAGACCTTTTATTATTCATCCCTCGCGGATATACATGAAATTTTATCTTAGCAGCAATCTTTTACAATTTTTGTCAAATGCTAATGAAAAGCCTTGAGACCATTGTCCTGTACTCCCAACAATGAAAAGGACATGATTTAAGGAAAAGGACTGATTTAAATATGATAACTAAAAGAATAAGCAGATGAGAGAGAAACATCAGGGAAAAAGAAAGAAGAAACCTTGGATATGACTAATGTCCCCCCAATATTCCATGTAAGTCCATATCAGATCAAACTACATACGGGCGATGGGGGGAGAGAGAAGTGGGTCCCCCATTGCACTAACAACAGACATCCTAAAAGCATATGCAACTATCATCCTGTTCCTATTTGGACATGTTGCATTGCCGTTGTAGCTCTTCACATTTCCAATTATATCAGATCAAGATAATACCTATCAATTTACTAGGTCCTCCCCAACCCATTTTAGGAAAGATATGAAATAGTCTTCTTGCTTAATACATCAATAAGGAAATGGTCTATCATAAACCATCAGATATGTAATAAGTATATTGTTAATTGTGATCAATGTTTTGTTAGGCACAATGTGGTTGAATTATAAAATTCCACATCACTTGAAATTAAATGATCAAAATTTTAGAGGTTTCTAACATAATTGCAAGATGAAAATGGATATCCAATTTAATTTCTCTCAATTTCTCCTTTTTTAAATATTATCACATGCAATCAATGATTAAGATTATAACAAAAAAGATGATATCATATGTTATTCTAAAAATTTAGAAAATCTCAAACTATAGAAGGAAATTAAGAGGGAAAAAATCAAAAGGATCCAAATCCTTGAAAGATTGCTAACACATCTTTGATCTAAATTTTTTTCCGACAAAGTAAGATAATTGAAAATGAAATGTTGGATTGATTTCCTTCTCCAGCTGTACACAAACTTTGTTAAGCTTTGCACATGTTCTCATGAATGATACACTCTAACGTCTGAACTTGATCTATGGGGGGAAAAGTTGGATGGAAATGAGAATGCAATTCACATATGATAAGAGTGCATGATCCTTTACTAGAGTCGACAGATAGAAATGGCCCGGTGAAAATAACAAATGAAATTTTATATTTATTCAATTGTGATGCCATTTTTGGGACAGGCATATGAGAAAATCGATGTAAAAAATATAAGGATTTTCCAATAAAAGAACAAATTATTATTTGAATTCTATTTATTCGTCATCATACCTTTTTCTATATAATTTGTTTTACTTTGAGTAGCTCCCTCTTATCGTTACTAAATGGAAAAGGTATAGGAGACTAGTTTTGGTGTCATAAATCTCTTATGAGTTAAACATTTTCTATCCATATATTCCTTCAACTAGCGATCAAATTATAACTATGTATCTTATCTCACGGATTACATAAGATTAATTATTCTCGTAAATATTCTTTACATTGATAGTTTTTGTTTTCTTATAATCACGTTCGTTGCTTTAGGTATTGGAGCTCTCATTCAAGCAAAACAGGATGTGAGTCTCCAAATTCTATGACAGCCTCTATTTTTAATACATATTATACTTGATTTATTTTATTTTTATACACACAATGCGGAGTATTAATCTAGTGTATGATCATTCCGTGTAGCCTCCTAGTTATGAATAACTCATGGCTAATCAATTGATTAGCATATACTAATGCATTACGCTATAAATAAAAGGAAGAACAAGGTTAATAATTATTTTTTAGGGTTCAGAGCTTTCTTAGATCTTGGATCCTACTAATAGGAGTTGCTTAGACGTGCATTTATCGAAGTTATAGAGTTTGACATCTGACGTTTTAACAAGTATCTTCAAAACACACGTTAATAGCATGATTTATATACGTATGTTACAATAGTTAGGCCGGTAGACAAAGTAATATATATATATATATATATATATATATGCATATTGTTACGTCAACTTGTTGGGACCGGCAATCGATTACAAAGCAGAACATAAAGCACAATTCTACATAGTGCACAAACGTAAATCAAATCAAAAGCCTAAAGGCATCATCACATACACCACTTTCTTCTTCAGTCCCCCTTTTTATCTTTTACTTTTTCTACCACCTTTTTGCCTCTATGGTCTTGCCATGATTAATTAATTCCTTGCAAATACGGCATTTCAGTAGAAATACAATAATTTAACTAGACAGACCATCATTTCTTTATACCAAATGGCTAAAAAGCCTAAAACCCACGATTCTACATTCTCTTTTTTCCTAGAAAAGCACATTTTTGCAACAAAATAAATTAAAGTAAAAGAGAGGGAAATAAAATAAAATTAAAAATATCTTTCTAGCTAGTCTAATTGATGCTCCTCATTTTCACTTGGGATCCATCAACTTATGATCTTGACGTGCTTGGTGGTCTTCATTGGACTTTTCATGGATATCCAGGGTCATAGTTTAGACATTTTCTACTTCATATTCCCAATAGAATGTAGTAGACAAGGGTTATGGGCAAGGCTATCAACATCCCAAATATGACACTGCAAAGACAAGATCCATTAATATCATTAATTAAAAATATCGGCATATACTATAAATTTTAAAAAAAAAAAAAGAGCGGATACGTCTAATAAGCCATGTCAAACATTTTGCCTTAGTAAGTTCTTTGTAAATATGCAAGCACTCGTGAAAGGGGAAAAAAAAAAAAAAAACAAGAAAAAGAAAAAGAACAAGAGAAAAATCAACTATGTCATAGTAAAACTAAGCAGTAAGCACTTACGCTGTACTGAGAATATCAGGATGAACGTTATATTCCTTGGCAAAGACGAAGGGTACAATCCCTTGTGGAAGAGATGCCTGTTCATTTATTTATATACTTGATGAGATTAGCACGGGACTAAGCTCACAAATATTAACAAGAAAATAAGAGTATGCTCCACTTAATACAAATAAATTTTTTCTTTTAAAGAATCATCTATTTAGTTTGAAATTCAAGACAAAGATCAACAATCATAAGATTGAAAAAAAAAAAAAAGAAAAAAGTATCGATCTCTTTTAAGGGCACTCGCATAGAACAAGGTTGGAGAAGGGAAAATAAAAATAGAGAGAAGTAAATTAAAAAAAAAAAAAAAAGAAAAAAAAAAAAGAAAAGATATGAAATTTTTAGATAATCATGAAATTATGGTTCATTATAATAATATAGTAAGCTAATGGCAAAAGAAGATCCGTATAGTCGACCTTATATAATGGAAATAAAATTTGTGTCAATGTTGTTGGTGGTGGAAAACCAACTATTTTTGGCCTAACACATGACTAATAAAAGATATTCACACCCTATTTTTCCCGCTAAATAAGAATTATTATTATTTATGTTCTTTTTCTTTTGTCCGCCAGGATCACTATTCACTAGTATGTCAAATTGATCAAGTTTGCACTATTGCTACTAATTAATTAATCAGATAATGGCAGGCCTTCTGTTTATTATAATTTAAGCGTTGGCCTTTCTATTTAACCTTTTGCTGTCTTAAGAAATGTGTACTATTGTCTTTAATCGACACCAAACTTAGATACTGTATCGTCTTAAATTTAATACGATTAAACACTTTGGACTATTAAGGCAGTAGGGAAGTTGCATCGACTTAGGTCAGATAGAGGGAATAGATTCGACAAATTAAATTAGGATTTCTTTTTTTTTTTTTTCTTTTGTTTTTTCTAAACAAAACCCTTCTTTATGTACCACACGTGAGAATGACGGATAATACCCGTATTTCCCCTCCTCATTAATATATATTTATATATAGTTATTTTTTTTTTTTCTGTTAATTTTGGATTAGAAGATGTTCAGACAATTGTTAAGTGTTTAGAAAATTAAAATTTATATATTTTTTAATTTGATTATATGTTTTATGAGAAAGCAAAAACTACGAACAAATAAGAGACAGGGAGGGAAGGGATGACCTGGACAATGGCAACGTGTAAAAGAACACCTCTAAGACCAACAACAATAGAAGCAGCTGCCATGACAGCTGGACCTGTAAGGAATCTCACAGCCATAGCAAAAGCTGCTATGGAATTTCCACATGCTATGATCCTTGGTTGCAATGCCATGAACAGACCTGTCATCATCACCACCATCCATCACCATCATCAATATACACCTTTCATCATCACTCCCACTATATGTTGAAATTCCCCCACTGTTTATATGTCCATTGTCACACACATGACAAACCACATGCATTTAATATATATATATATATATATGTGTGTGTGTATTTTCATTTTTCTTTTAATCTATGTAGTACATGCACACTATTACATAGCATACGCCCATCAAAAAAGTGATGCTCATGGTGTCACACCAACACACAAGAGGGGGCTTCATTGTAGAATCCAACGTATGATCATGACAACACTGTTTGCTTTGTCTGATAATTATGAAAGTGTGCAAAAAGAAGTGGAATTCTGGATGACGAGTAGAGGAAAAAAGGAATAAAGAAAGAGAGGGAGAAGGCATGAAAAAATTTAAAAGTTACTGACCAAGACTGAACATTGCCATGCCAAGACCGGCATCTGACAATATTGAGATGGACTTTGCGATGATTGCAGGCATTTCCACATTCCATCTACAATGAGAAATATATATATATATCCCACATGAAAAGAATTAACATGCTTACATAATCAAAACAAAATAACATCATGATAACATAATCCAGGTTCAACGGCTCAATGGAATGGTCCTACTCATTTACTGTATCGTAAATTTTTTCCATTTTGACATTTTCATTTTTTTTTTCATATAATTTATTTATTATTATTATTATTTTTACTAAAGGTGATCAATAATGAATAATTAAAAGAAATAAAAAAGAGGTTAGGAGTAAATACTTGAAGCAAACAAGTGACCAAGTGAGGCCAATTAAGCTTGAATAAGTGTTGGGATTTCGGATAAGCTTTCTCCAAACCATAATCAAAATCAGCCTGGTCATGACACTAGCAGGGGGCATGACTTTTGGCTTTTCATCAACACCACCAACTTTGTCTGCTTCATGGCTGTTCTCCACCCTGCCTCTGTTCCCAAAACTGAACTCCTCCCTATCCAAGTACTCCCCTTGGTTGTCTCTATGATTCTCAACTGACACATTATAAAAAATAAAAATAAAAATAAAAATAATCAGCATTAAAATTAGAAGAAATTTATATAATATTTGCCCCTATTTAAAAAAGAAGGGCTACGGTAAAAGGACTACTGGAGTCCATCCATTCTAATACCGCTTTCGTCCAAGACTTAATCTAATATCCCTTAAACTAAGAATTTATAATGATCAAGTATAAGGCATTTCAATCATATTCACCCTTATTTTTGAGGAGGGATGCAACCCATTCCAGTACGGCTCACGTTTGGAATTTAAGCTTAATTTAACAGTTTTTAAGAATTTCGAAACAAAAATTGGAGAGAAACGGTGAATACTAATTGTTATGTACCTTTTCCAGGAGATACAGCCAATCTAACATCCTTAGCTTCATTAGCACCAGCACCACCATACTCGTGGCTTCCAAAGACGTCAGAAACTGGAGAAGCACTTGAACTCCAGACAAACATATGAAGATCTCTACCGCCATCTTCCCCTTTCCTTTGAACCTGTCCATTAGTCTTCTTGCCATTCACATTAGCGTTATTTTTTGGCGAAAACATCCCGGGGTTGGGAGCCGGATAATTCCCTTGCCCTTGATGATGAAACCTTCCTTTCCCTCCATCTTCCTCATAATTCGATGGCCTCGGTGTCGGTCCAAGCGAAGCCGAGAGCCCATAAACATCATTAGCACCGAAATTGGAGTTCCTTCCAGCACCCATCATGGAGTAAAAATCAGTGTGATTAAAACTAGACCCTCTTGGGGTAGGGTTTCTAGAAGATTGCAGAGAATAAATCTCAGCATTCGTTAAATTAGATGGTCTAGGAGTAGTAGAAGAAAAACCGTGTGACTTTCTAGAATAAATATCTGATCTAGAAGCATTCGATTTTCTAACAGTCACATGAAGTTTCCCATCTTCTATAATCTCAGTTTCTGTCTCCAAAGGTTGTCTTCCGTCCAATGACATGATGTCAGAATCAACATGGATCGACACAATGGAACCAGCAGTGTCAGGAAACTGTTCAGAAATGAGCATCCTAGCACCTCTATACTCGAAAAGGAACAGCATTAATGTGTACCAAATAATACACTGAAGTACAACAATTTGTACCATCAAACTCCCAGAAAACTCTCCATACATTCCTTTAAGGAGTGGTATACCCATGACAAGAGTATTCGGCAAAGTGGAGAGAGAGAAGAGTGTGATGGCCCATTCTAAAGAACCCCTTTTGCTCAATTTACTCCAAACGAAGAGAACAGCCAGGACTATGAGCTTTTGGAGTGTATCAGCAGCTATGAAGCGGAAGTTCATAGTGTAAGGGTTGTTGGTGGATATGAAGTGGAAAGAGAGAAGCGGGACTGCAAATAGAGCAACGAACCTGTTGATACCTGAACATTGGTCAGGTGTGAAGATTTTCCACCATTTTACTGAACCATAAGCTAATATCATGGCCACATAGAGTGGTACCATGGCGGTCATGACATGGTAGAAGTCTGATCCTGTGATCATCTTGGCTGAAACTGACTAGGGTTTTTGCCCTAAAGGGTTGAAGTGGAACTTGAAGATGAACTCAAAGAAGAAGAAGAAGTTGATGATATGGTGATGAAGAAGAGAAACGGGGTTTGTGTTGCTTTTGGTGCTGTTTTTGGAGGTTGTAATGGTGGTGGTGGTGATGATGAGAAAAGAGCATGTGTTTTTGGATTAAAGAGCTAGTGGAGGCTGTAATAAGTATAATAAGTACAACATAAAAATGAAAGTTTTCTTTGATTCTTTGAGTTGAGGTGGTGTTGCTTTTTAAAACAATATGGAAATAGTAATAGAATACAGATAGGAAGCAGCTTTGAGAGATGGGAGGAGGCAAGCTTGCACCTGCAATGCAGTCCCCAAAGTGGCAGAGTTATATAGCTTTTTTATTTGCTTTTGCTTGGTCTAGTTTGGTTCTTTCTTTTTCTTTCTTTTTTTTTTTTTTTTTTGGTTTTTGGGTTTTGTTAGTTTGGTTTTAGAGAAGATAGGGTTTCCCTATGAACATGGTAATTTGGGTCCTTGTGTATGGCTCGTTCTTCTATGGATCAACCTTGTCTCTCTCTTACTCTTTCTTTTGGTTCAAAGTATAAGAAAAAGACAATTTGGCTTCAAGCTATTTGTATTTTTTTTTTTTAATGTAAAAGGAATGAAGTGAAAGGTTTTTTTGGGTTTTGCTAAAAGCCTCTTCCTCTACATACTAGATATTTCTCTTAGATTCTACCTTTACTTATTCATGGGCTTCAATTAAGCATGGGCTACATGGCTTTTTATGCATGTTTTTAGCCTCCATCCCAATCTGTTCTTCTCCCCTTGATTTGACATCAAAAAATGTGTCTTTTTTCTTTTGGGAGGATGTAGAAAAATTAACTTAATTAGTCCTGCATATTAGTCCAGTTTTCACATTAAAATGTTTGCATCAGATGTCCCAATACATTCAAACTAGATATAACCCAAGTGTATGTATGCTATTAAACAAGATTCCAATTTGAAAGAGTATCAAGCAATTTGGTGCACTCGTATGTTTATGTATCAATATACATCTTTTATACATAGGATTACAAGGTTTACATCGTAATTATATATATATATATATCTATTTGCTCACACTATCAATACAAAACTACTCTTCTCTTGGTAGATTATAACAAATTTCAATAAATTAAAGCTAGGATATGCAAAAACTACGTAACATTTTAACCCAACAATATTCAATAGCTAATAGAGGTGACTTATATAAGTCTTTTTATTCATTTGGTTAAAAGTTGTTTTAATTAGTTTTGACTTGATATTCACTATATTGATTATATAAATTATTAGCACTTTTCTTTCATAATCCATGTGAAAATGACACAACAAAAAAAAAGGGTTTTAAAGATAGAATATTTATCCAAAAGAATCTAAAACATGTTCCTAATTTCAATATTAGCAATGGATTTGTTGTTAAACTCTTTTGGCTAAACACTTATCAAAATGTATTAAGTGCAATG
Source organism: Lumnitzera littorea (assembly GCA_024138015.1). Lineage (NCBI taxonomy): Eukaryota > Viridiplantae > Streptophyta > Magnoliopsida > Myrtales > Combretaceae > Lumnitzera > Lumnitzera littorea. The sequence goes on from JAMXBB010000004.1 coordinate 69,576,383, forward strand.
ATTCTTGTAATAAACTAGCAACAAATTAACAAGGGAAAATTATCCATTGTACATCTTTAATGGGAAGTAACAAAAAGACAGTAGGAAATTTTTTATGACTTGCCACAAATTTTTGAGATAACTATTAAGGAAGAAGAAGAAATAGCAAGGTAATTTATGTTTGATTTGTAATAGATTCTCAAATAAAAAATTTGTCATAGAATTTATTACATATAATTTATAAAATTAACATTATTAAATTTTTATAATCTATCTTACCATTACAAATCNTTATTATAATATATGTCCTACAAACTAGTAAATATAATTTAATTAATTTCTTACCTAATATTTTTCATATAATGATAGTAATTTATTCATTATTATAATTACTATCTTTAATTATAATTATATATTTATATTCTAATTTGAAATTATACTATTATAATTTTATTATTTAATTACTATGATCATAATTATTTTTTTATGATAGTAATCCTATATTGAAATTGCCATTATATAATTTTAAATTTACAATTGATATAATTATATGATAATGGCTTATTTTTAACTTTTACAGCTACAAATATTATTTTTTTATCATTATAATTATTATTCATATAAGGACACAATATTAGTATAAAAATAACATAATATAACTAAAATTATATATATTATCAAAAGTATGATTGTTAATATATATTATAATTTCCATGTTTTATTTGTATTATTTATATTTTAATCATATGATACTTTACATTTGATATAGCATTATAATATTATTTTCAATACTATATGCATTTATTATATAATTTTACTACATAATATCTTATGTATCATGTTATAAATATTCCACAAGTTAAAATGTCCATTAATCAAACTTTATTATGTAACACAGTTAGGATATATCATATTTTCCATATTTGATAACATGCTAAATTATCTGTTAACTAATTACTATGTTAGTAGTGTAATAGTTCGACAAAATATGTTGTTATAAGAAGTTGCTTCCGTGAAAAGTACATAACCAAAGTCTTTATGGACAAATGTTAAGTATAATAATTCTAATTACGCATATTTTTATCCTTTTCCTCTCTCTCTCTCTCTCTCTCTCTCTCTCTCTCTCTCTCTCTCTCTCTCTATATATATATATATATATATATATATTTTGGGGTGATTTTCAACGGCACAGCCATATATATTTTTTAAAGGCATACTAGGAAACTATGAATCTAGCAGAGAAAGACGAGTGAATAGAGCTATTTATTATACAGTCCATGTGGACCTCAAATCGTTGGTTCCAACCTGCATCTCACTTGGCACTTCCTCCTCGTTTGCACGCTTCGATTGTTTGTTATATTGATAGATTTATTTACTTTATCAAATCCGTCTAGCCCGAATGTTTTATTGGAAACTAAATCTATTTGCATGAGGACACCATCACAGCCCCCACATGAGCCACAAGACCCAAGATATAAATCTAAATTATATGGTAGTGCAGTTTTTAAGATTAATTTAGAATGAAAATTTATTTTTCTAGAAAATCAATATTCACTCTAGAAACTAGCCTGTACCAGCATACCACTTAAGGGACTAATGCTCGAATAGTGCCCCTTCTGATAAACTCTTGCCTCGATTGGAATTAAACTTAAGTCAGGTAAAATTAGGATCATGACTCAGTAAAACCAATTAGTAACAGCTCAATTTGATTATAACTGCATCTAACTCGATCCCCAACTATTTGAGTCAACGGTTCCATGAGCCTAATTGATTTCAAATAGCATTTGAATGTTTATATAGTTTTATTAAATTTGAGTCAAAGTTCATAATTTAATACAGATATATTTAAGTAAAATAAATGTATCCTTTCTCCTATGATCAAGCTTATATCCAACTTATTGAAACCGAGTTCTTGTTTGATCAATGGAATCTTTAGCTGCCCTGCAGTTAAGAAATCTCACATCGATAGTTGAAGCCAAGACGTGCTTTAAAATGTAGAGTCAAATTCCATCTCGAATTTAATAATATTTAACTTAAGTCGGTTTTCTTACAATTTTAGATAACACGACGCATATGATAGAGATAACAGTGACATCGAGACAAATTCTAAACTATAACACTAGGCGAGAAATTTGAAAAACTAACTTCAAAAGATATTATATGAAATAGAAAGCGACAACAGATATTTTAAGAGCCAGATAGATGATTTGAGCGGTGATGGAAGACCATAGCAAAATCACGCCATACAAAACTTGCCCTAACGAATAAAGACAAGCACCATTAATCACATAATGATGTTGCTACCTATATCGATCTTATAGCATTGTCATGTCTGTTGAATTAAGTCACTTAAAGGTGATTAGTAACCACTTATTTGCAGTGAAGCAGTTAATTAGCGTGCTCAAAAATCCAATTAAACATAGCGTGTCAACATATAAATGATCGCGTATTAAACTCTTTTTGAGCCAAAATAATGTCAATATCAGACAAGAAGACATAACTCTTACGTAATAGTATTCAATTTTGACGGAAAAGGAAGGAATTTCCCTTCTCACGGTTAGGGGAAGAACAGCCACAGATGCCAAAATCATGATGCTAGGGTTCCGAACTAACTAACTTCATTTTGATTTTTATGTATATATAAGAAAATATATGCGCTTGTTGTTATAAAGATAGGCACATCTTTTGTATATATGAAAAAGGATTTTATTAAGAAGTGCAGTTGTAACATTTTCAATTATACAATAGAAATGAGCTACAAATTATTATTATAATTTTTTTTTTTTGGTAAGAAAATTACAACCATTGACTAAAGCACTCACAATTATAATTTATGATATAGCTATTGTTGAAAAATAACTTTTTAGGAGAATTTTATTTAGTTAATTATTATTTTTTAACAAATAGAATTTAGTTTTATTACTTTTTCTTAAAATCTTATTGTATATATTATCCAAACAGTTCTATTGTTAGATTCTTTTTCCCCCCCTCATGTGTGGATTGTGTTCAAATTGATTATGACTTAAAAATAATACAATAATGAAAATATAGGGAGAAGAAAAGCATTGAGAGAAAGGAGTTTCTGAGAATGACGTGAAAGAAACGAAAAATATTTAACAAAGAAAAAGGGAAAAAAAAACAGAGAGAGAGAGGTAATTTATGAGTGTCGTACATTGGTTACTTATTATCAAGGATAGTCTCCAGTCAAACAAATGACATTCTTCAACCACCATCCGTCCAATCTTAATTAAAAAAAAAAAAAACTAAAAAGAAAAAGAAAGAAAAGAAAAGGAATGTTGTACTTTCCAATACAAAACCATTCCACTATGGAAATATATACATATATACATATATATATATAACAATGATAGAATTTGAATTTTTGAATTCATTAATAAAAGTTAATCCAAGACCATTTAACCATCATAGTTCCCTAAAATATAAATATAACACATATTTTATATTTTATTTTGAAGTAAACTTAATATTTGGCAGAAAAAAAAAAGGTAAATTTAATAAAGCCGTTCCACCCTGCCCTACTACCGTCCGCGGGTAAGAGTGCCATCAAGTGGTGAAACAAAATATAAAACTAAAACCATACCCTCTTTTTCAAAGCAGTGAGGGGTGAACAGGACTTATTGATAATATGCCCATTCAAGGTTGAGAGTTGCTTAGTTAGGAACCCTATCGGGGGCTATAGAAAAATAAAATAAAATAAAATAATAATCATAATTAAAATAAGAAATCGCACAGGATGATTATCGTTGCATATGAGAATCTAAACCTCGATGAACTATCTATGATTTTTATCATCAAATTTGGAGCAAGGATATATTCAACTAAGGAGGATGAATCAAAGACTAAGCCTGGTAATACGAGATCCAGTTAGTATTTATAATCAATGATTTGGCACATCTTCCTGAAACGACATACAAAGCAAAAGGAGAAGGAATTAGGTCAGGATTTTTGTACACCTAAGTATTATGTTCATTTATAGGGAGCAAGGTTGGCATCTTTCCAAAACCAACTTTTATTAGATTTTGAATTAAATAGAAGAGAATTTTTATACGTATTAATCTCAAATTTTCTACATCTAGTAACTTTATATCAATTAGGGGACTAAACTAATAATTTAGACAACTTTAAGGAAACATGACATTAGGGAAGTCCTAATACTTTATAGACATATACTAGAAGTCCTCAATGCTTTCAATATTTTAAATATGGACAAATCCCCAGGGTTTGAAAAGAATTATTTGAATTATCTTTTTATATGTTTCAATTCATTTAAATCTTGTATATTTTAAATTTATCAAATAAATGTTCTTCCTGTATACTACTACATGCACTAAATAATGAGTTTCTTTATCTTATAATGGCATTTAGGACATACAAATATGTAGAAATATTAGACATATTTATCTTATACGTGTACATTTTAGTTAGTTATTTTACTCACACATGTAATAGCAATATAAATTGTTCTTGTACATACATTACAACTAATACAATAACAGAATAACTCTTCATCTTATGTCTTCTTGTTGTATTCAAATTTTTTTGTATTCTCCTTTGTTCAAAAAGTAATTCTATACACTTTATTGCACTTCACAAGTTTATCATGGTATTAGAGCTTAGATAGGTTGAGTTGTCTCTCTTTTTATGAATATGTTATAATTAGTTTTTATTATCTGATTAGATTCATAGCAAACCATAGAGTAGTCTACAGGATGTAAATTTAGATAATGTTTTAAGTGATCATTTCTTCCTATCATCATCTAATAGTCTTGGAACCCTAATTACGAATGTTGCTTTGGTTGGATCAAATTTCTTGAGTTAGAGTCATTTTATTAAGTTTGCTTTAAGAGCGAAATGTAAGGTAGGGTTTATAGATGGATTTTGTGTGAAACTTGAAATTAATTCACCTAATAAACAACATTGGTTTAAATGTAATTTTATGGTTTGGCATTGGATCTTAAATACTATATCTATAAAACCAAAATAAAAAGGAATATAATAAGAGAAAATAATAAATAAATAAGTATTGGACTAAGGGTAAGGGTTGGTATCATTGATAACTTGCAAGGGCAATTTAGGCATAGAATTTATCCATGAACCTTAAGTATATAAGCTAAGAGATGCTTATTGTAAACCCTATCCCGCATTTGCTATACGTATACAGCCATTGAGAAATAGGGTTTCGCGCAAAACATGAAACAAAGAGGTGATTACAACACATTCTAGCAAGACTGGGGTTATAAGATCCAAGGTAAGAATTGATAGTCTTTTTATTAAGGAATACTAGCAGAATTCCATTAAAAATTTGTTTTTCTGGCTAAGGCATTAAGAAAAATGAATTTAGGGGAGGTTTATGAGGAGTTCTATAGCGGATTCTTAGTAGTACAAGTGAGATTGAGGTGGGAGAACTTAAGTTAAGTTTGTAAACAACTTCTTTTATCAAAAGTTTTGATTAAATCCGCTAAAAATTCATTTTTCTCCATAGGATAGTAGATAAAACGAATTCTAAGTCATGTATCAGGGTTTCTACAACGAGTCGACAGTGGTGGAGGTGCGAGTTCCAAATCTCCAAAGGTAAGACTCCTAGCCTAGACTATATGTATGTTGTTGTTTCAATGAAGTGTTGTTGGATTCAAGAGAATTAGGTGAGTTTTGCTTATAGACTTGAGTTTGGTGAATGTTTTGAGATGTATAGGGTTGGGTTTTTGACTGATAAACATCATAGAAGGGTAGTTTTCAAGATTAGGCAGAAGGGGGTCAAAGGAATGGGGTGAAACATCACTACAACCTATAGAATTATACAAACTACAACCTAGCATCCAGACACTAACCCTATCAACGTCTAGACACCAAGGAGTGGACTACTCCCAAATTTATAACAGTAGATACCATGTGTTATAGCATCCAAACGCTATGTTTCATGTTAGGTACAACGACATTTCTTATGGTTCTTAGGTGTTTTTTAGGCATGTTTTTCCACTCTTAATCATTTCCAAAACTTTTCCAAACACAAATCATCACCTAGAATGTTTCATAAAACAGCTAATCCTCTTAGCGATCTTAGGTTCCTTAAGTGACAAGTTGCAAGTGAGTAAGGGTTGTGTTATTTAGTTAAAAGATGATGTTGGATGAACCTAAAAACTGAGTAAGTGTGTTATTTTCATGTGAGCAAGTTGTGAGGTGATAAGCTCTTAATTGTACATACTTGAGAGAGTGATTTTTAATGGTTTCCTTTTGAATTTTGAGTTTATTTTTAGAAAATGATATTAATAGAGTAAAATCTTGCTTTCTAGGTTTTAAAACGATCTATAAAAAAAAAGAAAAGAAAATAAACAAGTTTCACTCAATTTGGAGCTAAAATGGGCAAGTTATGAAGGTTTAAAAATGGATATACTTGAACGACATGGCTATGTCATTTCCAAGCAATTTTGGAGTGATTTTTAAGCGACCACAACCAGTTACACAACCTAAAGACACAACCATGTCCTTGGTCATGTCGTTCCTAGCATTAAAAGAAAAAAAAAAAAAAAAAAAAGAAGCATCCACGGCCTATTACACAATTAACGAACACGATCATATCCCCAATCATGTCAGTTGCAACGGCCCCTATTTTTCCCATATCCTATATAAAACTTGTTGAACCTAATGTTCATTAATTGATTTTGATGAGAACAAAAGGTACATATCTAAATATGTTGTTTTGGAAGAGAATCAAACAAGTGGATGACTAAACTAAGTATTATTTATTTATATTGAGGTAATTGAATAAGATCGATTAATTTACTTAAATAATAAATATATCAATTATCTTTATAAGAAATTTAATCTTTTGAATGGTGATCAAATAATCTTGAAGTTAGATTGTAAAGTATATTTGTTTGTTGTATGTTAAAAGAATTTTCAAGTGATATTTGGCCTATCGGGTTGACGGCTCAAGGAAAAATCAGGTTGACAGTATAAAGCCTTAAAAAACACAAAGAAAAGCTCACTAGCTTGGAGGAGCCGACATGCCAATTCACTTGCCGATGTTTATGTTAGTAAAATATTTTGTTATTGGCTTACCAGTAGTACAAGGAGCCCGCATGCTAGTAAGTTTGATTTAAGTAACCGTTGGAGCATTTAATGCATAGTAATGGGAAGAATTCAATAAGTTGATATAAAAGCTCAACAACTCAACTAAAGGCAATTAAGATTTGATATTCTACTATAATTAAAAGACATTCTCTTACATTCTTGAGCTTATTTTACTTCTCTTTGGTCTTTTATACACTTATTTGCTATCAAATAAAAAGAGACATAGTTATGGTGCTTGAAAGTTCTCACATTTATAATCTTGAGTGAAGAAAGTGATATACTTAAGTTAGTTGAGTGTAAAAGAGATTGTGTAAGCTTGTATAGCTCTTGGAGCATTGAGTTATGAAATTAATAAAGTAAAGTGAAGTCTTTGATTAGAGGCATTGTGAGTCTATGGAGACTAAGAAGAGTTTAAACTCCACGTTATATCAGAACTTGAATTTTTCTATCCTTATCTCCTTTAATTTTTGTACTTATTATTCATTTATTGTTACTTTGATTACTCTTATTATTACATTCACTTTGTTATATCGAAAAGAATTGCATATTGTCCTAAAACTCAATTCAACCACCCCCTACGCCACCTCCAACCCCCGCTCCACCCTCCCCTACCCCAACCTCTCCCTCCTCTTAAGTTTAGCCTAATGTTTCTCAAAACTTCTTTAGGTTTTTCTAGGGAGAACTTTTAGACGACTTTTGGACAGCTTTTCAAGATGAGAACACTCAAAAGATCAAGGGACATCGAGACTTCGAGATTTAATTTTTATTTAATTTTATGATTCACTCTTCTATCTTTCTCTATTCTTTGATGCAAGATTATTACTTTAGGATGTATAGAGAGTAGATCTTTGGTATTTAGGTCTTGTGGAACTTAGATCTAGTCACATGACATTAGTTTTATTAGATTTAATTTATTCTTTATTTTCTTTCTTGATTCAATTATGTGTTCTTGACGGCTAAAAAAAAAATCTATGTGTTATTAATTCTTTAGATTATTATTTCTACGAATAGTGATCTAAAATTTGATATCTTATAAGAGAAGTAAGAAATTTCTTATAAGATTAAATCTAGGTATAATTGATAAAGATTATTGCAAGATTAGAGATAATTTACATGATCTTTCTAGAGTCTTGATTTATATTGTAAAGAATTCGTTGTGCAATAATGCGATTTTATGTCACGCTATTGAGAAGAGATTCTAATAGGTAATTTTAAAATTAGGACTAATTGAATTGAAAAAGTAATTAATATTAATAGAGAATTCTCTTGATCAAGAAAGATTAAAAAAGATATTAGATTATCCTTAAATAGGATCATATGTTAGATCTAGGGGAAATAAAGATCTAGATGTGGTTTCCAAATCTTAAGTTAATCTACACTTTTATTGTTTTCTTGTTTAAGTTCTTTAATAACCATTAATTAGTTGATTAATTTAGTAAGTTGCTGCAATTTAATTTAGATTCTTTAAGTTTCTTGAAATTTAATTTCCAGTAAGATAATAAAGATCTAACAAGTATTAATAATTAAAGTCTTCAAGGAATCAACATTCGAACTTAATCCGCTTACTACAAATTGATAGAGGTACTTACTTACATATCAAGTTTTTAGCGTTGTTGCCAAGGAACTTATGATATTAAGAAAATTAATAACTATATTAATCTAACCATCATTTCTTTATCTTTCTTTATTTCTTTTATTTTTCTTGTTTTCTTCTATTTCTTTTGTGAAATTTTGAATTAATTCCTCATTTCCTTTTATGCAATGTATGACAAGAAGCCATTCATGAGATTTGATCAAAATTGACCTCGAGATTGAGAGGATGGTTTTGAGGAATTTAAGGCAACTAACAATTAAGGAAATAGTGAAGGCAATCAATCAAGGGTCTCCTATGAGGATTAAGGACTAGTGTGAACTGAATAAGCATAAATCTAATCACAAGAGCTTATCTGACGACATTATGGCCAACAACGGGGAACAAAATCGAACTATGTCGAACTACTCCCAACCATCATTGATTAGTACTCAATCTTGTATTAACTAACCAACTGTTGTAGCTAATAACTGCAAGATCAAGCCGCACATTATTCAGATGGTGTACTAGTTTGTACAATTTGACAATCTACAAGACAAAGACCCTAATGCACATATTTCTAACCTTTTGGAAATATGCAATACCTTTAAGATTAAAGGCAACTAACAATGCCATCTAGCTGTGCCTCTTTCAATTTTCGCTACACGACCGAGCTAAGCAGTGGTTTAATTCTTTAGCAAGGAATTCGATCACAACATGGAATGAATTGGTGAACCCTATACGACACCTAGGAGCACTTTAAGGACCTATAAAGGCTGTGTTCACACCACGACTTCCCTCTTTAGATGGAAATCCAAACCTTTTATAATGTCTTAACCCCTCTATAAGGAAAATGATTAATGCTGCAATTAGAGGTACACTCAATACCAAGACATCTAAAGAAGTTCAAGCTTTAATAGAAAGGATAGCCATGAACAATTATCAATGGGAGGACCCTAGGGGGAAAAAAAATCACCGGTGTGTTTGAGCTCAACGTTGTTCAATCTTTAGCCACTCAGGTGAAAATGTTGAGTAAGAAGATAAAATCACTCCCAGTTGGTTCACAACAATAGCAGTTCAGCCCCAACAACTTTTGCCAAAAAGGGTTTGTAGGTAGTGAACAAACGGAATAAGTTGATTTTCCTAGGAAACCCTCAAGGCCCCAATATAATCCCTACAGCAACACTTATAACTCAAGGTGAGGAGATCACCTTAATCTTTCATGGGGAAGCTAGCAGTAGCAGGTAAGGAACCAGTCCCAACAAAGATTAAGCTTACCTCTACCTAGATTTCAACAACCTATAGCTTCCCCACTCGCTTAAGAGAAGAAGTTGGAAAGTCTCTTAGAAAAATACATTCAACCTAATGAGGTATGAATGCAACAAACAGAGGCCCGAATGCAATAAACAAAGGCCTCTTTAAGAAACTAAGAAGCTTCCATCTATAACCTTGAGAATCAAATTGGTCAGATTGCTAGAATTTTAAACAAGAGACAATATGGGTCTTTACTTGGAAATACTAAAATAAACCTCAAGAAACATGTCAATACAGTGACCTTGAGAAGTGGTGGAGAGTTACAAGTTGAGAAGAAGGATGGTGGGAAAGTAGTAGAGAAAGAAGTGAAGGTCAAGAGCAAGGAAGACGTAGAGTCACCAAAATCAAGAGAGATTACAGAACCACCAAAAGTGAAGGAGTATAAGCCGCCCATCCCTTATCCACAATGATTTAGACAAGATTACCCTTATCTAAACAAGCAATTCGATAATTTCTCGATCTTTTTAAATAACTTCATGTAAACCTACCTCTTATTGATGTTTTATTGGAAATGCCAAAGTACGCAAAGTTCCTAAAGGATCTTTTGTCAAACAAGAGAAAGCTAGAGGATCTTTCAACTGTCATACTAAACGAGGAATGCTCCGCACTATTCTAGAAAAAGCTGCCAAAGAAATTAACAAATCTAGAGAGTTTTACTCTTCCTTATGTGCTTGGAAATTTATCAGTAAATAGGGTTTTGGTAGATTGAGGAGCTAGTATAAATTTGATGCCATACAAATTGTTAAAAAAGTTAGGGTTAGGAAACTTAAACCAATACGCATATGCATTCAATTAGCTAATAGGTTTATCACATATATTAAAGGCATCATAAAGGATGTTTTGGTATGAGTTGATAAGTTTATTTTTCTTGTAGACTTTGTTATTCTTGATATCGATGAGGATCATGAGCTTCCTAAGATTTTTCCTAACTCAATTAGCTATTTCTCAATTGATCCTAAGTAATCCCTTCCTATCTACTGCTAGGGTTGTATTTAATGTTAATGAACGTAAGCTTATCTTAAGAGTTAGAGATGAAGATATTGTTTTCCAAAATTCAGATTCAATGCACAACCTTGATTCAAAGGACATAAGCTATGATGCTAATTCCACTAATGTTTATGGATGTTTATAGGAAACACTTGTCAAAGAACCAGTGAATCATTGCTTGAAAAGGGAAATGGAGAGATGATGAAAACCTTTAATCAGCTTGAGGTTGTAACTTAATTAGGAGCTAATGAACCTAATGTGGTAAAGAAGGGGTTTGAAGCATTTTGTAGCCAGAGGGAAGAAAAGTTAAAACCTCCTGAGGAGAAGCCACTAATATGGAAATGGAAACAATTAAAAGATTGATTGGAACATGCTTTTGTAGTGAGGAGCTCAAGGCCACTAGCTACTACTCTATCCAAGCAGAAAGCAAACAAAAAGAAGGAACTTGAGAGTCACAAGTTTGATGAATGGCATGATAAGAAGAAAGCTAGTGGAAGCCACATACTTATAAAAGAGAAGTTGTGAGATTAATGGAAAAAGAGTAAGTCTCTACTTATGTGGTGAGTTCAAAAGCAAGGTAAGGAAGAAGATCTACCTTGACCAGGATGAAGGTAAGTGAAGTTAGCATTTCGTCAAGCTATTAATGTTAAACATAGCACTCTTGGGCAGAAACCCATGTTGGTAAGTTATTTTATCAATTTTCTTTGTTTATTTTAGTACTTTAGCAGTTTTATTTCTTTTTAATTACTTGTTTTATTAATTTCATGCATTAGACTAAGCATTTCTCAAAAAAAGGGGTAGGGGGTGTGGCGTTGATGTAGACAAGTGCACCTATCAATTTATAATATAGCGAATATAAGTTCAAATATTGATCATACAAGGACTAAAACAATTACTAATACTCACTAGATCATTATTATCTAACCAACAATTTATATTTCAAGAAACTTAAAGAAAAAAATCTAAGTTACTACTAAAACTAATTTAAATATTAACTACGACACAATTCAAGAATTAACAAGAAAACAATTTAATTAATTTAAGATTCATTGTTGTACCTAGATAGATCTTGCTTTCCCTAGATCTAACATATGATTTCTCTAAAGATAATCTAATTTATTATTTAATCTTTCTTGACCAGGGAATTCTTTACTAAAGTTAATTGCTTTCACAAACTAATTAACCCTAACCCTAGAATCACTTATTAAAATCTCTTCATAATAGCATGACCTAAGATTGCATTATTAAACAATGCATTCTTTATGCTTTAATTTGAAATCCAAAAGAATCTTACAAAGTATCTTTAATCTTACCATAACCCTCATCAACTACACCTAAATCTAATCTTATAAGAAATCTCTCGATTTTCTTATAAGATATCAAACTCTAGATTACTACCTATAGAAATAACGACTTAAATCATAAAGCAAACACAATTAAATCAAGAAAATAATAAAGAACTAAATTAATCAAATACTAATCACATCACATGAATAGACCTAGATTCCACAAAACCTAGATACTAAGATTCTACTCACTACACATCCTAAAATAATAATCTAAAATCAAAGTATATGAAATAATAGAAAGAATCATCATGAAATTAAAAAAAAATTGAATCTTAAAATCTTTCCTTCTCTTTGCTTTCTTGGTTGTTCTTGGCTTCCAAAACTCCCTTAAAGTCGTGCCAAAAAGTTCTTTTAAATAAACCCTAGCAAAGTTTTATACATAAAAAATTTAAAAAAATAGGTCGACTAGAAAAGACATAACCGAAGACACAACCGTATCTTTTAGTAGTGCTTTTACTATGCTTTACGTTTGTCTTTCTTTAAAAGAAAAAACTTGGAAACAACACAACCGACAACATGATCGTATCTTTTAGTCATGTTTTAGGCTATAACAATAGAAAATCAACTCCAATTTTGCTTGGAAACGATACAGTCATGTCATTTAGTTGTATTAATCTTCAAACATTCATAACTTACTCATTTTAGCTCCAATTTGAGTGAAATTTATTTATATCTTCTCATTTTCTCACGTAAACCATTTTAAATCTTAGAAAATAAAATTTTACTCAATTAAATATTATTATCTAAAAATAAACTCAAATATCAAGAAAAATCATAAAAAAATCACCAAATAAAATATATACAATTAAGAACTCATCAAGCATAAAGTAAGTTACATGATCTAGAGATATGGTCATGTCTCTATCTGTATCACTCTCAAGTGGCCCTCTATACACAGCTCCAGTAAGTTACACGATCATGTCGCTGACCGTGTTGTTCCCAAGAGTCTTCACTTTGCAAATGTGGATACAACCACAAAGGATACATGACCACGAGACACAATTATGTCGTACCTAATACTTAAAGCCATGCAATGAACTCATAGATTGCTCTTCCCCTTCCATCACACACACAAGCACAACATCCTTTCTCCATTACACTTTTACACACACCCAAACACACATTCAAGCACATACTCACTCACAATCTCTCATTCGAATACCAACTCAAGATTCCTAATTTGCACTATACTTTAAGAATCCAAGTAAGTTCTTGATCTTCTCTTTCTTTAATTTTTCTGTAAAAACTCACTTGGAATTCACTTTTATACATGTTAGAGTTGTTAGAACTTAAGGCTTTTACATGTTGGTACTTATTTAGTGTGAGTTATGATAAATTTTACTTGTTTTGAGAGTTGGGTAGTGATCACATGTAGAATACGATTGTGTTCTTGATTTTGGCACTAAATATAGATTTGAAAAGACACGATTTTTGACACGATCATTGACATGATCCTGTCAATTATGATGCATGTTAGGGTATGTGGAATTTCCTCTTGCATGTACGGATTCTAATTTTTCTACACATACGTATCATTCTTGTAACTCAATTAAGTTGAGGTTTTGACTTAATTTCAAGATTTGGAGCTTTTGATGCTAGAAAAATGTAAGAATCATTCATTTGTTATGCTAAGATTACTTTGTGTAATACATGATTGTGTGATTACATGGCTATTTTTTCAAAGTCCCAAATAATATGGCATGCCCACCATGTGTTTGATAAAATTCCCCAATGACTTCTTTTATACTTTCTTCCATATTTGTGCTTAATTCTTACATTGTTTTTCATTTTAAGTGTAAGGAAAGTATTGGTGACCAATTGTTGACTTTAATTGACTTCTTTTCATGTAGAACATGGCACCAAGGCAAAAGTTAGAAGTAAGGTACAAAGATAAGGCCATAGCATCATCTTCACAACCTTCTCCATCCTCAAGACCATTCACTGTCCTCAACATCCCAATGCATCCCATGTTGCGATTCACCAATAAAACCACTAGAGACCGATTCACCCGATTTCAATCGTAAACATTTGGTGAGACACTATATTTAGATTAGGCTGTTATTGAACATTTAAACCTCCTAGAGCAAGTGCAGGAGTTATTGTCAATTAGACCATGGGCAAGATTACAGACTTTCGAAGTGCAATTTATTATGAATTGACACTGGAGTTCCTATGTACAGTAAAGTTAGAAAAGCCAATTAAGATTCATGGATCCCAATGGAAGTTGAGTTTCAGGATAAATAATAAGTCATACTCAATGACAATTATGGAATTTGGAGTATGCTTGGGATTATATGATGCTAATTATGTGTAGATGAAAGAATTCCTAGAACTCCTATGTCGAATTCCTTATGATGTTGCTCCTTGGTGTTATTAGAATCAGATTACTGAAGGTTTTGAATATGAAGCCAAATCAAGTAAGGCTTCCTATCTACATCGTCTTGAATACTACATAATTCATTAGGTTTTATCACATTCCATAGCAAGATGGGGAAAGAGCACAAGTGTCGTTGGTAAGGTTAAGCAGCTCATGGCTTAATATAGCATGATGGAGAAATGCTCAATTAACTTAGCCATAATGTTAGCTCAGTACTTAATGAAACAAGCATAGAGTATTTATGCACGTGGGGAACTATGTTATGAACCTTACATTACTCTTCAAGCGACTGCATTGGGTGTTTTTAATAGAAGAATGCTAAAGCTGACAGTGGCAAGGGAGAGAAAGCCATTAAGAAGAGAAACCATTAGGAATATGCACTTGAAGTTAGATAATGTTGAAAGTCATGGAGGAGCTAGTTCCAATTCAAGCCACAAATCAGGTTCTTAGCTCGATCGAATAGAAGATATGTTGAAGAATCTTAATATTCACCAGGACAAGTTTGAAAAGAAAATTACTAAAAAAGTAGGCAAGATGTTGGCAAAGTGGAATCACGTTACGTGATTCTTTTGTAATGTGGTTGAACTGAACAAATTAAAAATTCTTAATGTCTTTCTCAAGTCTCCATCCTCATCTTCTTCAAAAGAAGCAACTCGGGAACCAGCCTAAGAAGAAGAGGACCAAAAAGAGAAAGACATTGAGGAAGATGTAGAAATAGTCAAAGTAGAAGAAGGAGCTTAAGAGGAGAGTTTAAAAGAGGAAGTCGATGATGAAGAGGATGATGAAGAACGGAATTTGAGGAGAATGATGATGATTTAATGGATGATGATTAAGGGATGTAGTTGTTTTTATTTTCATGTTATTGCTTGGGATGTACTTGGGTTTCACAAACTTGGTTTCTTTTTAGACTCTTTTATTTGTTTTAGGATTTTCTTTTGCTTTTCTCTTTTATGTTCTCTTTTGTGTTTAAAATGTTTGTTGCTCAAACATCCTAGAATTGAAGGTCAAAGCTTTCAAATGGAAATATTAATTTTTGCACTTGCAAATTTGGTGTTGGTTACTTCATAACTTATGGATCATGCAATTTGTTTCTCAATTTTCAAGAGAGTATTAGTTCATTTCCCCCTCTTACATTTCCTTATTCATGAAGTATTTTGCATTGATTTAGTTTTCATATGTGACTTAATTCGTACATTAGAGACGATGTATGATTTTAAATGTGGTTAAGGGGATATAGAAGCTATTGTTAGGAGACTAATTTTTTCACATTTAACCTAATTATTTTAGTTGACATGCAATTATGTTAGAAATTGGCAACTTCCAATGGATTGTAATGAATAATTGAAAACTTGATCTTTAATGATTGAATTACACTTTAGGCTAAGATTTTAGGATTTAAGATTAGAGCAACATTACTAGTTAGGAATTAGTTATAACTATTTTCGAGCTTGCTTTGATGTATACATTCTTCTTAGAAATTCTCAAAGCTCTATAATCCTTAGTAAACAAACAAATAAAATTTATCTTTTGAGAAACCCTTGAAAACTTGAAATAGTTGGACGTAAAAAGTGATAACAATAGCATGAATAATCAATAATAAAAAGGTAAAATTGGTAAGAATTCACCTTGATCCCTTAGAAAAGCGAGGTTAAATTCTATAACCACTGTCAATGTAAGCTTAAGGAATAAATTGATATGTATTAGCCTTGGTCCATTAGAAAAGTAAGGTTCTTTCTCGCTATCAATATAAAGGCTAAGTTGATATAGATCGGTTTTGGTTTGTTAGAAGAGCCAGATCCTTTCCTATTGCCAACATAATCATTCTTAAGTAATGTGCCTAATTAATAATACAAATTAAGTGAACTTGAAACCTTCCCAACAAAATTGTTTATTTTGAGAGAGTGATTTTTAATGATTTCCTCTTGAATTTTGAGTTTATTTTTAGAAAATGATATTTAATTGAGCAAAATCTTGTTTTCTAAGTTTTGGAATTATCTACGAAAAAAAATAAGAAGATAGAAGTAAGTTTCACTTAATTCGAAACTAACATGAGCAAGTTATGGAGGTTTAAAGATTAATACACCCAAATGACATGGCTGTGTCGTTTCCAAGCAATTTTGGAGCGATTTTTAAGTGATCATAGCCAGTTACACAACTTAAGGTGATAGGGATCATAGACCAATCATGCGTTTCCAAGCTCATAAGCTTACCAAGTTGTTCGAGGTAAGCTGAGTGCCGAGCAGCAATGCATTTCTCAATCTAACTTGCCAAGCTACTTCACTCTTTACATCATTCAGGAAGCTACCGTGGTAATTAGCCAACATGCCGAGCTGACCCCTCCTCAACAAACCTTAGTCTAAGCATCAAATTAGGATATAGCCAACCTCACTAATGTCTAGGCCAAGCTAAAAATTGTCAAGAGTTGATCATTCGAGGCTGACTCAAAAATGAGTTACCTCTTGAGTCAACCTCGGTCCAATTCCAATTGTCCAAGCTACTAAACTACCAATGCCAACCTTATCTGATTGGAATTTACGCCTGCGCAGATAACAGTATCATGAGGACTACAAAATTAGCAAACTATGTGCACGCTATCCTTTTTCTAACATCCATACTGTCTTTTTTCTAGCAAAGGACATTCTTTTTACATGATTATATTGATACTCCTGTGAATTATTTCCCTTTTTTTTTCCTTAGCTAGTAGGGATCGTTTTCTATAATTCCCTATAACCTAAGACTTACCCTAATTAAGTATTATAAATACTTGCAAATTATATAGCTACAGGAACAACATACAAAGAATGCACTGAACTTTTACATTCTCTCGAGCTAAGTATTCTTTTACCTACTCTTAAGCTACTCTTATCTAGCCTATTGAGCATAAACTAGTAATGAGTGACCTCCAGTCATACTTATACATCATATCAAATATGACTTAAGCCTATATGAGGTGTTGGTATGTTATATCCATTGTCGGCACACAGGAACCCCTACTCAACCTTCAACTCTCATTTGTCCTTCAGACCATCTCACAATTCGGACCCATCCCTTGGTTATACGTAATATTAGGCTCATATGTTCATCCATAGACTCGTATCATAAGGACACAACCTAAGGACACAATCATATCCTTAGTTGTGTTGTTCCTAGTGTTGAAAAAAAAAAAAAAAAGAAGGAAAGAAGCATCTACAACCTATTACACAATGTCCCCAATCGTGTCAATTGTAGAAGCCCTTATTTTTCCTGTCTCCTATACAAAGCTTCTTTAGGTTTCTCTAGAGAGAACTTTTGGACGACTTTTAAAAAGCTTTTCAAGACGAAAACACTCAAGAGAGCAAGGGACATCAAGACTTCATGATTCAATTTTTGTTTAATTTCATAATTCATTCTTCTACCTTTCTCTATTCTTTGATGTAAGATTGTTACTTTATAATATATAGAGAGTAGATCTTTAGTATCTAGATCTTATGGAACTTAGATCTAGTCATTTGACATTGGTTTCATTAGATTTAATTGATTCTTTATTTTCTTTCTTGATTCAAATATGTGTTCTTAATTCTTTATATTGTTATTTCTGAAGATAGTAATCTAAAATTCGATATCTTATAAAAAAATCAAGAAATTTCTTATAAGATCAAATATAGGCATAATTGATAAAGATTATTGCAAAATCAAAGATAATTTGCTAGATCCTTTTGGAATCTTGATTTATATTATAGAGAATTCGTTGTGCAATAATGCAATCTTAGATCATACTATTGAAAAGACATTCTAATAAGTGATTTTAAGATTAAAGTTAATTAACTTGAGAAAGTGATTAACATTAATAGATAATTCTTCAATAAAAAAAAAAGATTAAAGAGGAGATTAGATTATCCTTACAAAAGATCACATATTAAATCTAGGGGAAACAAAAATCTAGATACGATTTTCGAATCTTGAGTCAATCGACACTTTTTATTGCTTTTTTGTTTAAATTCTTTAATAACCTTTAATTAGTTGATTAATGTAGTAAGTTCCTACAATTTAATTTAGGTTTTTTAAGTTTCTTGAAATTTAATTTGCCAGTTAAATAATAGAGATTTAACGAGTATTAGTAATCAAAGTATTTGAAAGATCAACATTCGAACTTAATATGCTTACTACAAATTGATAGGTATACTTGTCTACATATCATGAGGTATGCGTTTTAGATTCTAGCTAAACAGTTCAATCAAGTATAGGGTCATATGTTGCTTATGTGTGTAAGATTAGTACTTGTTAAATGAATTTAATATCTATTTGGCTTAAATAAGTGTATGTGCTTGGTTAGACCTAATGGATTAGGAGGACTAGTGACTTTAGGGTGACACCCCAATGATCTTAATATGGCATTGTCCTGATTGAAGTCTCACTTTGAAATAATTTAAGTAAATTAGGTGATCCTTAGTTCTTAATATATTAAGGAGGACCTAATACTAATAATTATGTGTGTGTGCGCGTGTATATGTATATATACTTTATGCCAGAGTCATGAGTTACTCTAAGTTCCAAGAAGCTAGAATTGTGTTGTTTCATAGGCCTAATAAAAGATAAGAAATTGTAGATGTTGCATATAGTTATTTTGAACCAATTAATTGTATACTTGTCCATTTATTGTATAATACATGTAGGTGTGTTTGTTTACCTTATATTGGGCTTTGCTCACCCCCTTTAAGGTTTTCTATTTTTAGATGCAAAAATAAGTTCAGGGACAATGAGGACTACTATAGTGTATATGCCTACTATGATGATGCTACAAATTATTATGGCTACTATTTTGATGATGGAAATGGTTCAATGTAGTTTAAGTAGAGTTGAGAACTTGGTTGAATTATGTGGTCAAATTGTTAGTTATTTATTTCTGTTTTGTATTTTGGGTCATGAAAAGTTACCTATGACTTCTCTCATCAAAGTGTGGTTTTATGTCACTTATTAGTTTAGTGAGTTTGAGACTTGAGTTACTTTTGTATTTATGTTCCTTGAGACACTATATGTTGAACTAAGTTTTGAATTTTTATTTTCATTGAATAAAGAATTGAGATGCTAATCATTTAGAAATATTTGTAGTCTTTAGATGTTGAAGACATCCATGTTATTTTATTAGAGTTATTACAGGATGTGATGATTGATAAATATGTGGAGACGCTAGCAAGTTGAACCTATATGCTTGACGTGTCAATAGATTATAAGGACATGTAGTAAGCTGTAATTTCCCAAGTTCTAGGGTATTAAAATATCAAAGGATTAGAAGGATTCATCCATGCTAAGTCTATGAAGGATCTGTGGATAAGATTGGTGAAAGATACGAACTATTGAATGGACCTTTGTTATTTCAACTTCAAAGTGAAATTGTGAACTTTAGACAAGGGAATGCTAGTGTAATGCCTTACTTTAACAAATTAAAAAGGTTGTAGGATAAATTGAGTAACTTGATTGATGTTCTGAACTGTGATTATGGTGCTTTGAACAATTGTACATGTAGTTTACTTCAAAAATTTGTTGAGTTGGAGAACAAAAATATGTTAATGCAATTTTCTAATGGGTTAGAGTAGGATATATGAGAACACTAAGAACCACATTCTATCCATAGATCTTCTTCCATCAATAAACAAAGCTAATTACTTGGTCTATTAGATCAAAAAGCAAAACCAAATTACTTTAAGTGTTGTTCTTGGTGAAGATAGTATGGCTATTGTTGTAAAGAACCAAAGAAAAGTTTTAACAGAAGATAGGTAGGATAAGAAAGGGAAATCTATTAGAAGATTAATGTATGTTCATTGCAATAAACAAGGACGTTCAGTTGAAAACTATTTTGAAATAGTAGGGTTCTTCGATTAGTATTAATGTAAAAAAGGTAAGAAACCATTAGGAAGGATAGTACAAACACATATTATGCATTAGTTTCTAAAGGTTCTGGTTATTCTCCAAAAAATAATGTAGTTGTTGTAGCTAAGCTTTCAAAGCAATAAGGTAGTAGTCCACCTACTTATTAAATGCTTGCTAGAGCTTTGAATGAGTCTCAACTTGTCTCAAAAATCTATCGACAAGTTGTTCATATGTTGAAAGAGAACTCAACAAATGATGCACAATATGTTTCTTTGATGATAGTTGTAAGTACTAATCTTGGTCTTGTTTCTTTTATTTCAAATGACAGTCAATTGTTTTCTTAGATTGTAAACATAGGGGCTTCAGACCAAATGATTCCTTACTCACGTCTTTTAACTCTAAAACACTCGCTTTCAAAACTTGTTCAAATTACCAGTTGAGCAACCAAAACTTGTCCTTGAAGCTAGTAACATCACCATAAATGAACACATTGTCTTAAATGATGTGCTCGTACTACCTAATTTTTGTTACAATTAGTTAGCAGGTAAGCAAGTTAATGCAAACCAATAATCTTATTGATACATTTGACTCCTCCAAATGTCATTTTCGAGATTAAATCACTTAAGAAGTTTTGTTGCAAGTGCAAAAATTCATTTTGGACTCTATATCATGGAGTTCAAGCCAACACATTTGTTCACAAATCGGTCGAATGTATCGTGTAGTTCAAATACTGTTGTTTCTATTTCTAATAGTCTTCATTTCTCTTTTCCTATAATTACGTCTAAAACAAGCTAACATGACAAATAGATTAGTATACTCTTGTAATAAAGATTTTAGAATAACAAATGCAAGCATATGGTCTTGACTTATAAGTATCCTTCAATTTCACAATATGTAAGCTATACTTCATTCAAGCATTATTCCATGGCCAAATGTTGGTTGGGGACTAGGGTTTATAAAAGTTCAAGAAATTTGTGAGTTGGTTTGGCATATGGTGATCGCTAAAAATTTTATATTCAAAATTTGTTCTAATTTACCTTGTCATGGTAGCTAGTTATTATAGCCCTATTATAGGATGTATTATCGTATCTTAAATGAATAAATGCCATTATAGAAAATGAAGACTAACATCGTAAATATAGAGAAATAATTTCTCATTCGAAAATATAAAAATTTAATTAATTCTGACATGACAAAAGTATTTAGATGGTTTCCACTTTAAATTCATATGACTTAATTGGATTTTGGTGTAATTGTCTTATGTATTTATTTATTTGATAAATAATTCATAAAAATCTACTTTGCATGATCATAGAAGTGTTCGGGTTATGCGGCATTTCGCCCTTCGCCCTGTACTTCTTTCCCCAAAATTTCACCCTATACTGCTTTTCAAAATAATGCCATGTAAATTAGTATGTTAATTTGTGAGGAAAAATACCATGAGAAAACATCAAGGTTTTGAATAGCACACAATGTGAATTGAACAATAAAATAGAAATAGTTGTAATGTTTGAAAATGTACCATCAATGATGGTTTCTTAAAACTGCTATTCTACTATCAATATCAATATCTTATATAAAAATATTATTAAATATTATGCACTACTTATCGATATATGAAGTACAAATGAATCTTTTTTCTTGCGAAGCATAGAAGATAATGAACCCTAAAATCGGGACAAGGACTGTAGAAAAAGAAATTGAAAAAAGAAAGGCAAAAATTTTGTCCCTAATCTTGAATTAGCTTATGTTAGTAGGGAGGTATAAATCACTTAGTGATCCTAATTAGTAATTCGCTGTCGATAATGTTTGGCTGCCTGTTAAAGGAGGGATTTTTGTATTCTCGCTTTGCGGTGTGTATGCTGACTTTGCTGCGGCTGCGACCTATATGGGCCCAGGTCGGTTTATTTGGCCATTTGGTTTTTTTCTTTTTAATTAAAAAGTTTGAGTAGTTTTGATTCTCTAATTGCCACCATGAGTCATGATATATCTCTAAGACCGAAGAATACTTACGGATTATTCATCGATACAATCCTATTCTTATTATGATGAACCAAGATTAATCCTTACTAACTTAGCTACTTTGTTGATGGTTTGTAATTGGACATTTTATGATTTTTCTTTTCTAGTATTAACTATATTTGAAATATATGAAAAGATAGAAAATGTTTTTATTTGGCATCTTAACAAATAATCCCGAATCTCCAATAAACTTTTGCCCTATAAAATATTTTAGATGCAGCCTCTCAATTGTCAACACCTTTAATCAGTTCATACATGGTGCCAAACACAAGATGATTAATCAAAATGTGGTAACTGAAAAAGATAAACACTAAACAGACATCTCCGTCGTGTTTCATGTGATGCGTGGTTCATAAGGTTATTTTAGCTTTTTTCTTTTCATTTTTTTGGTGACAAAGATATTTAGTATGAGAAATGGAAGGAAAAAAAAAAAAAAAACATTAGCTCATGACAAAAGGAACTTATATATATTTCTAAGAAAGGAAATAAACGTTCTCCTATTTTTGAGGATATACTTTCAAAGATAAAAATGATCACCTTTGTCTAGCGATACCAGTAGAATAGACCAGCTATGAGGACACAACTCAAAGGGAAAATTAGAATCATATTAGATTTGATTTCATAATAGTGAAATATGCATTCATTGTTAGATTCTGCGAGAAACTTCTTTACTAACAAGCCTGGTAGCTCATAATCAACTTATATCCGCAAGGATTGTTTGGAATTTCAGATAAAAGTTCTCATGTTCTAGCAGAGCAACACTACATACTGCTCCAGCAGAACTATTGAATTGCAAAGTGTTAAGTTTGTTTGAGTATTGCATGCAATTTATGTGCTCGAAGATCTCTATATCTTCTCAAGCAGAATCTTACTATGGATCCTAAGGGTTGGCTTTAGAGGAAATGATCATTGGAGAAAACAATCGTAGCAAATGACATGGTTGACGACAATAGAAATAAAGATAAGGTAAAGAAATTTCCTCATGTACCATTTCAGTTTATATTTATGGAAAATGTTGAATCTATTCTGTTTGCACTGGAGGAAATAGCCATGGAGGTGAATTGATGTCTGGGATGAGAGAGATTAGCTGAAGCTTGCAGCTTTACAATGGTAAAATGATGTAAGCATGCACCCAGCAATGTTTAGATGTTTTCAAGTAAATAACCATGATTTTTCAAGTCTGTACACGTCTCACTTTACCATTAACTTTTTACTGATGACAACTGAAGGACGAGAGTATCTGTAAAGAATGCAGAGAGATGTGCACTATTTTGCCTACCTAACTTAGGCTTCACCAAAATCCAAAGATACGTGCCGACAATAGAATTTGGATGTCAGTGTCCCGTTGAGATACGTGCCCCAAGGGCATTCTTAGCATCTTAAAATGGAGATCCCTTGAAATTTTTCCATTGCCAAAACCAACACCATGAATATAAAAGAGTGATTGGATATGGTCCATGGCATAAAGGCAGGGAAATAAATAAACAAGCCATTTGTAAACAGAATTTGATGCAAACATACTTTAGAAGATGGTCACTAGAAGCCTTGAGAAAAATGCAGAAGACACTCCTGTTCACTACAAAGTCGAGCACAAATCAAATAGAAACATCATCATTTGTATAAAGAAATAGAAAGATAGCTGTTGGCAAAACCAGAACATGGAGGATCAAATCTATTAATAATGTGGACACAGGGATTAACTTAATCATAACAACTTAGCTTTTATAGCTAAAGATGAAAACTAACTACGCAACAGCCCTTGTGTATGTGAACTGGTCACCACCACTTTAACTTTGATGGACAAGAGCAGGAACAGGATTGCACATCCAGGGGCAGAGATATGGAAAAGGGAAGAGTGGGGACACCAAAACTAACCAGAACTGTTCCAGCCAATCCGAGGCAACAATGCACATATGTTTGTAAATATAATTAAGGGGGGAAAAAAATAGTTTGGACCCATTGATACATTTGTGTAGAGAGTTTCTACTTTCACCTCAAGCCAGTAAAATGCTACACTATATCAGGGTGATTTGTGAGATGCCCCACCATTTTTTATCATCTCAATGAATCCAGCTCTTCACAAATAGCAGAAATGACCACGCCAGCCAATAGAGAGAAATCTCCCCTACCAGGAAGGTTGTCCAAAAGCATTGATCTGATGGACCCCCCACAGATGAGGTCCATGACAGTTTTGTTTCTAAAATCATTACCCATAATATTGAGCCAAGGATGCCTCCATTATAAAAATTATCCTGCATCTTTAGATGGCAAGAGTGCCATAGCATCCCCATCAATAACAATCTCACCATTTCGCAAGCACTTTGTTGAGAACTTCACTCTACATAAAAAATAATTTGGTTCAGAGTACAATCAATATTCATACTTGGCCCGTGTAAATGGCAAAGGGGAAGAAGAGAGAAGAAACAATATTTAGTTGCTAGCACTTACAGATGTCTCTTCTTGTTCTCTCTACCATTTGTTGCTTGTATTTCACCTACAATCTCATCACCGACATAGACGGGTAACTTGAATTGCAAGTTTTGTGACACATAGATTGCTCCAGGCTGTAAAACCAAGCTTTAGCTCCAAAATGACAAAATTATAGTATCATGTCATGCCTAAATTGAAATTACTGTGAGGATATAAAATATTTAGATATGATAGATCAGGAAAAAGAACAATAAAAGAAGATACTCATAGAAAATATTATATGTAGCAAAGACTATTATCAAATGATATTTATTATCACTTAATTTCAACTCCTCATGATCGATATCATATTATCTTATAAATTGTACTAAAAATTCACATTAACCACTATGTCTACATATCGTACACATTAGAGAATTGCTTTACAAAAATGGACATACAAAAAGAAGGTTGTCAAGACAATTCAACATCTCAAAGTTTTGAGTTACAAGAAATGGCTATAAAATGTACCACTTACAAAGTGAGATGCAATAATTCGAGGAAATAGAGAGGCAACAAGCATGCCATGAACAATACGATCTTCAAATCCACATGACCGAGCAACTTCTGAATCGAAGTGAAGAGGATTTACATCTTGACTCACTTTAGAATATTCGAGGACATCCTCACTTGTGAATATTCTTTCTGCCCTTAAAACTTCTCCAGCCCTAAGTACTTGCTGCTGGGAGGATGAAAAGTGCCTTAAAGACCAAACTCTGTATAATCTCCTACATATAATCATGCTGATCACCAATACGATAGCAATTCAGATATCCTAAGTTGGTACCCTGTCATCAGCATCAAGGTTTTGATCAGGCAATACTCAATGTGCATAGAAGCAGTTAACCAATGCTTTAAACCATGATTGCCGCACTCTGAACTTCCATTGACTATTATTATTTCCAAAGGATCATTGGGTGAGGATGCAGAAGCATGTGGTTCGACCTCACTTCAAGTTACATGAAATTTCAGTGAATGATGGGAAGAAAGATGATTGGAAGCATAAACAGGAACTATTGAATAAATGAAATTTTGTTGTTAACCCCCCCAAAAATAAAAAATGAAAATTTGTTTTGCAATGGGAAATAAAGGAAAAACTTTTTTGGAACAATAAAAAAAAAAAACCCAAAGAACCACAGTAGATAATATGTAGGAGTTACATCAACACTAGATTGTAGCATTTGCTTACTACTATGCATAATAAGAAAAGATAAATACGCAACATTTTGGAGGAATGAGATGCTTTAAGAAAATGATGTTAATAAGACTGAGCTAATAGCTCATTAGTTACTTATAGTAATTTCTCACATAGCTTCAAAGCTCTTTACCTTAATTGAGCATTTCAAAAGTTACATCCAAATACTGGTAAAATGAGGCCTCTTGAGCACTTCATCAAACAGTTTACATGCATAGTTAGGTGTTCGATCATGTAGAGAACAGGGTGTAGAGATCATTTGAAGTTTCACAGGTTGAAAATAAAAGAGTGGCGCTTGAAGATGAAGGGGATAATTTACTGTTTTGATGCCAAATTAAGTTTCATTTTAGATGAACAAAGGCACATCTAATTTAATGTTTTGCAAGTAAAATGAGGCATGCCCCCATGGACATGGACCAATAGTGACCTTGGTGGTTAGCACGACACAACTAGAAGTCTAGAACTTTTTTTTTTTTTTTTTTTGAACTTTTTTGATTGGCCTGGAAGTCAAGAAGTCTAAACTTCAACAAAAAGAGAGGAGAAGGGGGAAAAAAATCAACAGAATCTGTACCTTAGTAGATTTGTCTCAGTTGAGTGTCCAAAGTCATTTCAAGCACATGTAAAGGCTGCCTATATGAATTCCCATCTATGACACATTTCTCTTGCAGGTCTCTCAAGAAATCCATGGCCTCCCTCACATTCCCCTTCCTGCAAGTCTCATCTAGGACAGTCCTATATGTAATGAAATCAGGCAACCCCTGCTTTTCTATCATCTCCCACATATAGCTCACAGCATTGTCCATTTGTCCGCCTAAAGCCAGTGCATTCATAAGTGAATTATAAGATTTTTTTCTTTTTTTCTTTTTTTATAGGTAAAATGAATTCACTGATATAAGGAAATGTACATTGGTTAAAGCGAGAAAGGGTTACATGAAGTAACTCCAAACAAAAACAAAAGGGAGTATACAAAAGAAAAAATAGTAATAAGCACTCCTAGGAGAGATATTGTAAGTCTATGTAAATTATGATCTTTCTTGCTAAACTCTTAGGCTGGGGAAAAGAGGAACCTGTACGAACAAAGTTTCTAGCACACCACAGGTAATACACTGAAGCAGCAAGCACAACTCTCCATTTGATGATGATTGGAGAGGAAGAGGAAAAGGTTGCCAACAAGCTTTGAGTGGCACCTTGCCATGAAAGGAAAGCAGAAGGACAACCCTGGCAACTTATGACTTCTTGCCATACCAGCATGGAATAAGGGCATTCAAAGAGAAAGTGATGGTGGGTTTCTTGACCATTTATACAAAAATAACTGTCTATTGATGTTGTTACTATATGCCATCTGAAAAGCTTATTCAAAGTGTGATGTTTTCCAAGCCAAGCCAACCAAAGGGAGAAAAAATGTCTTGGTATAGACTTTTTGCACCATACTATCCTTGCCCAAGGAACAGCCTGTTTGTGAGAGGAGAAAAAATTGTATGCATTCTTAATGGAGAATTAACCTGTAGACGAGTGAACCCATGTCAATTTATCAGCCCTATCAGGATTAGGTTGTTTATTTGAAGGGATAGAACTCCAGACATCACCATTGGCTATGATCCACTGATCACGTTGCATGATGGAGGATGGGCGGGTGTTAAGAGGCAGACCTAAAGATACAATTTGTCTGGCACATAGTGAATTATAAGATTTGCTGCTAGGAATAAACCCTTTTTTCCTTCATTCGATCACATATCTCCCTTGCATTATTGGTTCAACCTTGTGCACATAACCCATGAATCAAATAATCATAAGAAAACGAATTCGGCTGGCAGTTATAAACTTCTCCCATCTGATGGAATATTCTCAAAGCATCATTGACATGAAGTGAAAGCACATATCCTTTTATCATACAATTCAAAGAAAATATATTGGGCTCAATCCTGTCGATTGCCATTTGCTTAAATAGGGATCTCAAACTCTCCATATACACATGGTTAACAAAAGAATTGCTTCCTCTACTCAAGAATACAGCAAACAATATATTACATGTTTTAATCATAGGCCTATAATCCAACTTCATATTATTTTTCATGTGCCTAAAAATATTGGCAGCTCTAATAACCTTCCTGGGTTCAGTGAAAAAATATATCATTGAATTGTAAAGAGCCTCGGTACCAATATGTGAAACTGCTAACACTTGGTTTACAGTAACATCCATCTCCTCATATAATTTCGCAGAATCGAACTTCTTAATAGTGATGTGATAACTGGATGTATCGTGCCTAAACCTACGTTGCTATGATGCCCAATTTAATAACTCGAAGCAAACAATAGGATTTTTCAACTTTGGACTTCTGCATCTTATGAATAAATTAATTAATTAATTTAAGCAATAAAAAAAAAAAAAAAGAAATCAAGAAGCAAGAACCAACATATTTCTCTCTCTCTCTCTTGCCCGGAATATAAAACACCAAAGCTTCAATTCCTCTCGTTTTTTTTTTTTTACTAAGAAAAAAGGTTCGCAAAACGTAATAATTCAAAGCTTCGAAATTGAACTTTCACACGCTAAACATCAAATTCAGGTGAAGTATGCCATAAGAAATTTTGCAAACATATATAGATCTATCAGAGTTAGAAAAATTAAGGGAATAAACTTTGCTTATAGGGATCTTAATTAATGCTCGGTCATTATCTGCTGAACCGACTTATAAAACGAAGTAAAATCATTGGCTTTACAAAACAAAGGAAGAGCAATGTACCTATTGATGTCACCGACGATAAGCGAAGAAGCGTGACGTGGGCGCCGGTTGTGGCCAGTGGCAACTAGTGTGATGGTGGAGACAATGAGTGATGGACGCCGGCGGGCGGGCGGTGAGAACTTTCCATTTGCGTTGCGCCTGCGCGAGGGTTTTGAGCTTCTGCGTTTGGCGTTGAGTTTTGTGTTAGGACTTAGGAGGCAGAAGATAGTTAGGATAGAGAATAGTGTTTACCGTCTAGAGTAGTTGAATTGGGTTACCCACCCGTTGCCGACCCAAACTATAGTGGCTTAACTCACATAAACCTAAACGTACCAGGTTAAAATAGCCTAATTTTTTTTTTTAATAGGTTAAACATGCTGATTCACAAACCTATGAGAACTCTATTTAAGAATCTAGTTTAATGAAATAGTATACTTTAAATTAAAATCTACTTAAGATAAAAGGAAACTAAATATAGTTAGAAATTCTTTTAATATTATTTTTGATTCATTTATATAGCTTTAGAGATATAGTATGATAATAGATAATTTGGGGTTCTTTTTTTTTTTCCCTTTTAAACTTTCTTCTAATTACATATTATATATAAATAAAAAAATCATGAATGGAATTTGTATTGAATATTCTTCACACTAATAATATACAATTCACAAAGTAGGAAAACTTACTCAAAGATTTATACTGTACATAAATACCATCTTCAACACTCACCGCCTTCTGCTTCTTCTTCTTTTTTGTCTTTCCAATTCCATATCCAATATCTAAATGCAAGATTATTACATAGGCCAAGTGCAGAAGAGAATATATTGAATATAAAATAGTGGCCTCACCCAGATTGGATTGATTACACGATTTCACAAGCTAATTACTAGAGTTATTAGCAGAGTACAAAGAATAAGACCTATTTGAGGAGTTTGGTCTTAGTAAGGGCGAAATTACATTTTGGTTTAATGATTGGCACCTTGAAGGCCGACCATCAGAATTCTCTTTAGTAGTTTCCCTATGCTTATGTGCCTTTAACCTTCCAAAATAATAATAGTTGGAACATCGGTGAGCTACATGGTTTATTCCTATTCATTTGACGTGATATTCTCGTTTTTAATATTCAACGAGGCGTAAGGGATTCTCCTCTTCAGACAATATCTCAAAATGGATTCTTTTGCTATCTCTAGTACTTGGAATAAACTCAAAAGCAAATCTCACACTATGACACCTTCAAATTGCTTAGGAACAAGTTCTTATTTATAAAGGTATCCTTTTTCATCTAGAAAGCTATCCACTGTTCCATTCCCATGAATGATATGCTATGTAAGTGAATCTGGGCTTTTGCTTCCGAGTGCTTTGTTACTTACAGGAATGTGAGGGTGTTGTTAATGTACTTCTCTCATGCAATTAAACTAAGATGTTTGGAATTTCGTTACTTTACAACTTGGCATTCAACTAATTCCAAACATTTCCTTCATAGATGTCATTAGAAGTTTTGGTAATTTAAGTCTGAGAATGTTTTGGATCATATTTGAGATTTTATTTCTACTTTATCTTTATTGTATCTATGCGATGAAAAAAAAAAAAAAAAAATTTCTTGTCAAGCTCCAAAGATTTTTGTTTGGCAAATTATGGATGATCTTCTAAATCTTCAGAGGACTACTCCTCTTATTAAAAGACAAACCAAACATAATGATAAATAGTTTTCCTCTTAAGTGAAAGTTCCGAGAACGAAAGTTCTCCACTCTCTTTCTTGAAACTTATCATATACAGTTTTGCTCAAACAAGTGTGGATAGCAATTTTTCACAATGTAAAAATGGGTGGGAAAGGCATCTATAGAGATTAAAAACGGAATGCATGATTGGGTGTTTAGGCTATATCTCTTCTCCCCCAATCCATTGAATGTATAGATTTGACATCTTAGAATTTTGTAGATAATTCAATTTTAAACATGTTTTGATATATGGATTAACTAATAATTACCAAATAGTTTTTTTTTTACCTTTAACTGTTAGGTGCAAAATCTCGAATGGATAGTTCATAGCTAAGGATCTTGCTTCAAGACATATAGGATAAGCTTGGCTACATATGGAGAGAATGAAATGTTATAACTAATTAGTTTCCCCAAAAAAAGAAAAAAAAAATTCAATATTCAAACAGATTTTTTCCGTTCATACATTACCTCCTTAGAGAATGATTTTAAAAGAATTATTTTGCAGGACATAATTGGTCTAGAAAACTTTCATGCTGCAACTACTGGACTAGTGTTAGTACACATTATAACAGTAGTCGATCTACCTATGTATTTTCCTGTTTTATTTCCAGAGTATGAGAAGAAGTATCCTCTTGTTTATAGCTAATCTATATATCAAGCATTTCCTTGGGCTTTGATTTTCTTTATGTTGGATATATCATCCCTTAGTTTTGTTTAACAGGCCCCCAGTACCTTAGCTGTAATAGATAGGTTATCTTGTAAAGGTAGTAGTACTACCCTATTTATATTCTACCTAGGTTTATATTATAGAGAGTAGTTTTCCCTTATTAGCTTTTTCAACAGGTTACAGGTATTTTGTAATTTTTATGTCATCTTCTTTTCTTGTACTTCTAATTTTCACTAGTAAAATTTGGGGTTAGCATGACCCTCAACATCCAAGGATTCTTTTTTCTCCTACAGAAAGAGTTTTTATTCCTTAAAAAAGAAAATATACACCTCCGTCTTCCATAAGGAATAGCATTGTTTGTCTAGTTGAAAGAAATTTGATGTAAAAAATTAATTAATAGCTCTTGTTGCCTTTGTCAAATAATCAATCACATTATTTGCTTCTTGAAATATATGGTGAATGTTTGCATTTAGTTGGATCATCAATCGATGAATCCATAATGTCATAATAAAAAAAAAATCCATTTAATACCATTATATTTTTATCCATACTTTAAACATAAATGTATCCACTCTTCGAGATCACCCATTTCTACATTCTTAATGGTTGAATACTTGAAAATCATGCCAAAAGCAAATTCACCTCGTCCTTTGGGATTCCACAAAAACCCTCTAGTTGTAGGTGTTCAAGGAGCACAATTTCCGACTGGCATTGATTTAAACTGATCTAGTAATGGAGGCTTCCAACCAACCAATTATGTTTTTTCTTCATAAACTGAAAAGCTACTGGCAATGTAGAAGTAAGTCCATGCTTGTTCCGTATCAAAAGAGACAATCGGAGGACATTTTAAGAAATTTTAGAACAGTGCTCTTGGGATAAAATTCATCAAAATTGTTCGTATAAATAGCATTTAATTATAAGGATTAGACTGAATTAGACAGGACAAAAAAAACTTAATAGAATAAATATAAAGAGGACTGTATGGTAAAAGTTTATTATATCATGTTTGGTTTACTCAGTATTAAATACGAAATTTATATTAAAAAATTAATTATTTATATTATAAAATAAATAATTTTTTGTAATATTTAATAAAAATAATAGTAATTAACTTAATATTATAACATGAAGGAATATTTTTGAGAATGTAAAATATTTTTTGTTTTTATCTAATAAATTTTATTTTTGTACTGTGATTTAAACAAGACAACATTTAGGTATTTCATCTAATCCGTCAACTTAATTTTTATTCAATCACTAAGCAAATTTACAAACTAAACATGAGACAAAATTTTTTGTCTAATCTAATATTACGAAAATTACGCAACCAAACGCTATCATAGTATTAACCTTTTTTAGTAGTCATGTATCAAACATGTTCCATTACATATTCATTCCTCTTATTAAGATCATTAAAGTTATTAACATTGTTTGTGAAAAACTAAGNTTATATTATAAAAAAATAATTTTTTGTAATATTTAATAAAAATAATAGCAATCAACTAAATATTATAACATAGTGGGATATTTTTGAGAATGTAAAATATTTTTTGTTTTTATCTAATAAATTTTATTTTTGTACTGTGATTTAAACAAGACAACATTTAGGTATTTCATCTAATCCGTCAACTTAATTTTTATTCAATCACTAAGCAAATTTACAAACTAAACATGAGACAAAATTTTTTGTCTAATCTAATATTACGAAAATTACGCAACCAAACGCTATCATAGTATTAACCTTTTTTAGTAGTCATGTATCAAACATGTTCCATTACATATTCATTCCTCTTATTAAGATCATTAAAGTTATTAACATTGTTTGTGAAAAACTAAGCTTTTAACCAAACTCTCTCCATGAAACCACCCATCGCATTAATAATAGGTTTACTAAGAATACTTATTTCATCTTGCTAGTCCCTTTTCAAACTACTACCTTATTTGAGAGGTGTTTCATCACAACATTAAACTTTACCTTCTCATATGAACAAAAACTCAAAGATGCATATTACTTTTGTAACTTTGCTTCATATTACAATGTTTCAAATTGTAATGAATGCTAGATATGCTCAAAGGAGGAGTTAGGGATAGAATGAAACTTGATGCTCATGTTTCTTACTCTTTCTTGAATTATAAAAAATAATTTGATAGGTAGGACCCAATCGTAAGTGTCAATTAGCCTCAAGTATGCTTAGAGGAAGTATTAGAAAAAAGATTAAATGGGTATTATATATCATGTGTTATACATACACGACGTATAAATACTAATAAAATATCGATACATATAATAATTACATGAATAGTTTTCAAATCAATTATCACTTGTAATTTACACCCATTATATATCACAATACCTTATTGATATTTATACACTACATGTATATTATACATGTTGTATAATACCAATTCAATCCTTTCTCAAAGCATTAAGACTAAAACCAAGCATGGATACCTAGTCGAAACTACCTAGTTACAAGTTTGCTAATAGGCGAACGGAGACCAATCCAAAGCCCGTAATTTCTTATTGGGTCTATAGAACTAGTGGATCAACAGGTTCTAAGTTATAGGCTCCTAACCCATGAACCAACTATTTCTTTTTTCTTTTTCTTTTTTTGCATTCCCTTGCTTCTCCCTTCATTTCACATTTGTCTTAAATTGTACCACTACCCCATAATTTCATTTTGGCCAAAAAGATTAATTGTACATAATTCATTTTGTTATCAAGTTACTAATGTGAAATAATACAAAACTTATTCATTTATTCAGTGAGAGGATGTATACAAGAATATTAATACCATTATAATTAAAATGTAATGAAATATACAATACAAAATTTTGCAAATAATTCTATAATTTGTATTGTTTCCTAAAATTCTCAAACCACTAAAATAGATGATTAGAGTTAAGAAAATCACAAAAGTCAAAAAATGAAAAATAGATAAAGAAGAAGACTACTTTGATTCAACAATAATTTTAATACTAGCACCATAAAATAGAATACATGAGATTATGTTCTAATGAATTCAAGAAATTCACAATTAATTTAGTATTTATATGTAAGTATTCGTTGTCTTTGTCTTTCATAAATTTTCTTCACCACCTAATTTGCTTTATACCCACCATTTTATTAAACTTTGATTAGGCAAATCTTTCTTGAGTGATACAAATCTCTTAAAAAATGCCAAACATGAAGCCGATCATGCAATTGAACAAAATAGATAGAAGATATGATTGGGACCACTTATATGTAATTGATACAATGGGGTGCCATACATTTGGTAACACTACTTGCAACAAATATTTAATTGCAAACATTTTCCACATATTCAATCATAAGCTTACATGTACCATATAGTACCACAAGTGAAATTAATGTGTCATTGAAATAGTTTACTTTTACATCTCTCCTTGATTCTTGACTTCTATGGTCATTTTCAATTTAGTCAACTGTTTTAGTAATTAAGGATTTTCTTGTAAGATGATAAAAGAAGCACTATCTGAGAGATGTTAATGTATATCATAATGCTAATGTTATAGACACTTTATAAAAGTATGATAAATATTAAAAGATGATACTTTTTTTAAGAACTGAGATGAATATTCATGGTACTTACAAACACTACAACCAGTATGTCATGCCCTAAGCAATAGGTTGCAACAATCCTATTGTGTAATTTTACACATTATAGGATAAAAGCTAACCACATAATTGCTATAGTAAACCTAGTTCACACAAGAAAACCTCGACTAAATTGCTTTTAAGCATCATGTTCCGCACCTACTTTTATATAAAACCTATATAATAATTCACCAACTTCTTTTTAAAAAGCCCTATAAAATAGTTTTCTAATGTATATATCCTTTTATGCAAAACTTTGTATGTACAAGAAAATGTTACAAGTTCAAGGATCTTACTTTCCATATCATCTCACAAACAACAACTAAAACTACTAAGTTACTCAAGGTGGCCTAATTAGTTTCACATGATAAAAGACTCCAAAAAGAAACATAAATGTAAACACCTAATTTTTGCCCCTTTTTTATTTTTCAAATTAGGTTATGGGGTCCTAAATTAGAAAAAGTTCAAAAAAATAGAAAATTAAAAAAATCCCCAAAAAATGAAGAAATTTAGAAAAAAATAAAAAAAAAGGAAATTTGAAAAATAAAATAGGGTATTTAGAAAATAATAATTTTTTAGGTTGTTTAATTAGAATATAATTTTAATTTCAATTTTAATAGTTTTAAATAAAAAGTTGTTGGGTCTAAGCTTAGATTTGAATCTAACTCAGGCTAACTTGGTCTATATGTGCAATTAATTACATATATGAATAAGGAAAAACTAATAGTTCAGTTGGATAAGCATCTAGGTTTAATCCATGGAAAGTGCAAAATGTATCTTTTATTTTCTTTTCTTACTTTATTGCCATATCATCGCCACATCATGAGCCACGTCGTCGCCACATCATTTGCCAACTCACTTCTAAATGTGGTAGACACACTCCGGCACACTCCAACACATTCAAATACGCGCAGCTATGTATTTGGCACCACATAAATAAAAACTTCGAAACACTTTAGAAAAACAAAAATCAAAGTTTCCTCTCTCTAACACGGATCATCTCTCTCTAGGATAGCATTCCCTACGGTGTTTTTACGAAAACTACCACCATCGGATTTCTCGAGTTGACTAAGCTAACTCTAAGTCGAAGTGAGCTGATCGAGCCGAACCAAGCCGAAGTAAGCCGATCCGAGCCATTCGAGCCAATTTGAACCAACCTAGTTTTTCTTTTTTATTATTTATTTATTTATTTGTTAATTGGTAAATGTTATAAATGAGAAAAAGAAAAAAAGAATGAAAAAAACAAAAAGAGAGAAAAAAAAAAAGAAAAAGAAAGGAAGTAGTCTATTTATTTATTTTAATAGAAATAGATAGATTAAGTATAAAATAAATAAGATAATATAATAAAAATAAATAAATAGGTTAGTAAATAAAAATCGTTCTCACACATAGAAAAATTAAGGTTTCTAAAAATAAATGAAAATAAATATACTTTCTTTCCAAATTAGGACTATTTTGGAATTTCAAAAAAAAAAAAAAATTCAACTTAGGACCCCTTATAATCTTTTCTCAAATTAACTTAAAATGGGTAAAAACGTAAACCCGAAATTTTTCCAAAGATTAAAATCAAACCACCCACTAAAGTTTTTTATAAACTAACTACGGAAGTCTAATCCTGAATAATGGGTACATAAGCACCCGTATGCAAGTACAGGGCAACTTAAAATATAGAAAGTTTTATTTTTTCCATTTTTAGATATTTATGTAAATTAATCAATTTAGTCGCATGTATCATAATTAGATGTTTTTAGAAATTAAAAAGGATATATTTGAAAAAGCGAAGTTAAATTCGGAAAGTTAAAAAGTGATACCCGTTTAGGGTTTAATAAATTAGCCCCTGGACCTAAATCTTTGGTTTTCAAAAAAGCCGTTTTACAAATTGGTTTTTTAATCGATAGACTAGTAGCTAAGTTGTAACCAATCCACCCAATTGGTTATAACTTAACCCCTTTTCCCGACTTCGGTCGGGTGGCAACTCCAAATTTTTTCAAGTTGGATAAAATGATCTTCTTTAAATCTTAGTCGAGGGTCAATATTAAATAGGTAGGGTTTAGTATTGATCAGTTTAAAGAAAACTTAATTTTATAAAAAAAACCGGGAGGGTGAAAAACCAAGCTTGATAGCTTGGCGACTCTACTGGGGACCATCAAGAGAGCTAACCACTTAAAAACATTTCGAGATTAGAATCGCTTTTCAAATTACCTGCATTGTTTAGTTATTTATTTATTTCTTTTATATATTTATTTGTTTATTTATTGTTGGCTTCATGTATATATTTGTTTTAATTAGCATATTTATTATGTAAATAGCATACACTGGAGCATGGGGTTTCATTTGTTACATCAAAGATATAGGGTAGATGTGGTCAGACCTAGACCGTCTTAGAACCCTATGAGGGGGGCCATTGTGTAAGTTCCGGACGTAGTGGAGCAACCACCGTCCAGGGCTAATTAAGCCACCCCACTTAAGCTCATGTGACCAATGAAAGTGTTTTCTAAAAACAAGTGAGGTTACAGAGCTTAAGAACCTTTTAGAACCCACCCTAATTGCATATACTTCACTCCAAACTTGAGTTAATATACTACCCTTAAGAAATTGGAGCCCTACTGATCGTTTAAGAATTTTTGCAAACAAGTTTTGGAAAATTATAGTAGGGTTGCAACTTAAGAAGTAATATATTAACCCAAGTGACCCTAGCATCTACATATTTTCATGTTTTTGTTTCTCTATCATTGCATCGATCACTGATCCTTGTCCATTAAATGTGTAGACTTAGGATGGCAGACAACTAAGCAAATAATCAGCCAAGTATAGGCCACTGGATGCCTCTAGGTTTTGTAAGCAAGTGTTGAGAGATGAAATCGCCTATTTGAAAGAAAAATGTTCTGAAGCTTACAATCAAGCCTTAAGATTCGTTTTAGCACAGGTCATTGGGAATATTTATGAGATGATAGAAGACCTTAAGGCTCGTTTACAAGACTTAATGTAGGGTCTTTCCAGTTCAAGTCTAAGGAGCCTAGAATAAAAATTCTTGAATAAAGTTTAGGTTCTCTACCTTTGTTTTTGGTATTCTCATCTTCCTTTTTCAAAAATAATAAAACTCTCTTTAGTTCATCGTTCATCATTTTTTAAAATTTCTGTCTTTGTAAATAGTCTTCCATTTAACCACCATTCAATCTCATTTAGAAAAATGTAAACAAAATATATTGACTTGTAAATAGAAACTAAAAAAAAATATACAAAATAAAAACCACCATCCTTATTTGTAAATTATTTTCTAAAAATAAACTTTACTTTTATCTCTCTAAAAAAACTTTAAAAAAAAACAAAAATGAAAAAATGAAAATAAAAGTTGCCAACAGCTATAAATGCTTATAGGCCTAAGGAACCAGCACAAGCTCAGGCCACTGGCCTACTCACTTGACCAACCCAAATACTTGGTTTTTAAACCACATAAGGTCCTTCGACCTATTAAGGAAGCCAAATACGAGCCCCTTAGCCCATACAAGCCAAGTACAAGCCCCTTAGCCCATTCAAGCCAAATACGAGTCCCTTGGCCCATTCAACCCTAAAGACGAGCCCCTTGAACAAACATGAGCCCTTTGGCCCACCCACTCAAGCAGCCAGCCTAAACATTTGGCTTTCAACCCACACCAAACCTAGCCCTTTATCACCATCCAATCCAAACATAAGCTACTTGGCCAACACTAACCTTAGGCCCATTTAGGTAATCTACCCAAATATAGGCCACTTGGCTAAGCATTCAACCTAAACACTAGCTTTACCCAAACACAAGCCATTAGGCCAGCCAGCTAATCCGAACATGAGCCACAACCCATCAAGGCTATCGACCTGAGCACGATCCTCAACTCCTAAAAGTAACCAAGCTAAGCCAAAACCCTTGATCTATTTAGAAAGCCAAGCTCAATCATGAATCAAACTAGAACATAAATACTAGGGCATGATTTGAGAAATTAGGGGGCAAAACCTAATCTTAGGCAAATAAAAAAATGGACTCCTCCTTAAGGAACCAGTAACTCACTTTTTGAAAAGTTTAGGATGAGAAGAGGCAAGCTTTATCCTATATAGCGACCTGAAATACTTTGAGTGTTGAGCGACATAATTGTGAGGATATTTTGGACTCATTTCTTAAAGGAGGTTCACTTTGAATGTGATACGTAGATTGAAGTGAAGTTAGGCATTCACTTCTAAATCCTAAACATAATCATCTGTTGTTCACCCCATTGGACCTATTTGGAGAATTTCTAAATTTAAATCCTATCAAGAACTACCCTACAATGGGGCAATTCGGAGGTTGAGGTCATTAAGTAAAAGATAAGGGTAAGATTGGTTTATGCTTGTTTAAATAACATTAATTCAAAAACAAATTTTTATTTTTGATAAATTATTTTTCTTTGAAATGAAGAAGAGCCAATTTCCTTTTTCGATCACCTCAAGCCTATACACTTGAAATATATGGAATTAAGGCCTTGAATCATCAATCGAAACAATCACTCTTGAGGCCAAAAAGAAAGAGAAAAATAATAAGAGATAGTGGGGCGAAGCAATTAAAAAAGAAAAAAAAGCCAAAGAATTGGGCTCGAAAGTATAGGATAAAAAGCCCCAAGAAATGTTTCACATCCCAATAAAGGCAACTAAACCAAATTAAAGGGGCCAGGAGTTGATGCCTAAACAACCTCAGAAAACATAAGGCCTTAAATCACACTCTTAAGCTAGGAAACCCAAATTTCTATATCTACACTGACACTTTGAAGCCTATCTTACCTATACTAAATCACATAAGGCCTCCCCACCCACAATACCATCCTTACACATGTAAAAGCTCTTCAGATCTTGAAAGATAATTTATCTTTAATAAAAATTGTTTTTGAAACAGGGGCAAGCATACTTCTAATTTTTCCCTAAGGTTCTTGATTTGTATACCCGGAGATTAATAAAAGTGTTTCTATCAAAATAAGCCTTTTCATTAATCCTTTTTGAAGCCTTTAGACCAAAAGCCTAAATTCATAAGCGTAAATCGAAAAAGACCTAATGGATTAATCAAGGAGTATCACTTACAAAATGGACTATAATTTTTAGAACTAAAGTCGAGAGCGGGATCTAGACCGAGAGCTAATAAGGAAGACCTCTTTGACTAAACTAATTATAAGTTACTTTCTTCTTAAGAAAGGAATGGCTTAAGGTCACAAAATCCCTAAGAGAAGCCCTAGGGACAAGGGCATTAAGAAATTCCACATGATTACCAAAGATAGGGTTGGTTATAAGATTGTTCCTTAATGAGAGTTTATACCTGTTGGCAAAACTTTCAAAAAAAAAAGTAAAAATAAAAATAAAAAAAGAAGAGAGAGAAAGTAAAGGCTCATCACAAAATCTTTTATCCAAATCTATGTCAGTTCGAATAGCCAAGCTTTTAATCCATGTCATTCATTTCCTTTATAAGGTCGTCATTTTTCTAGTTTAAGTCATTCTTCCCCAATTGTGGTTTTTAACATCCTTTAAACTCTTTTTTCAAATCAAGGGGCTTATCCCTACTCTTTTCTTTGTTCATAAATGGTTTTTCAACAAATCTCTCTGTAAATACTTTTCCCAGTTAAAGAGTCTTTTGAAACTAGTTGCTTGCCTTACTTTAGTTCCTCATTCATTCATCTTTTTCCTCTTAGGAATCAAGTTGGATCTTAAAACGTTGTCCCCTTTTCTATTCTTTTTCAAGGCTCTAACTAGCCTTTAAAGTGATGATCTCTTTCTTATTCTTTTTAAGGTTTTAGCCAAGCTTTAAGGTGCTATCCCATCCTTCTCTTAGGGTTTAAGTCAACTCTTAGAGCACTAACCTCTCTCATTCTTTTTAAGATCTCAACCAAGTTTATTCATTCTTCTTTAGGGTCTTAACCAGCTCTAGAAGCGCTTTACCCGCCTTGGTTAGTCCGCTCATCAAGGCACGACCAAGTTTACTCATTCTTTTTAGGGTCTTAGCCAACTCTAGGAGCACTTTACCTGCCTTGGTTAGTCAGCTCATCAGGGCATGACCAAGTTTACTCATTCTTTTTAAGGTCTTAGCTAGCTCTAGGAGCGCTTTGCTCGCCTTGGTTAGTCAGCTTATTAAGGTACGACCAAGTTTACTCATTCTTTTTAAGGTCTTAGCTAGCTTTAGGAGCACTTTGCCCACCTTGGTTAGTCAGCTCATCAGGGCACGACCAAGTTTACTCATTCTTTTTAGGGTCTTAGCCAGCTCTAGGAGCGCTTTGCCCACCTTGGTTAATCAGCTCATCAGTGCACCACCAAGTTTACTTATTCTTTTTAGGGTCTTAGCCAGCTCTAGGAGCACTTTGTCCGCCTTAGTTAGTCAGCTCATCAGGGCACGACCAAGTTTACTCATTCTTTTTAGGGTCTTAATCAACTCTAGGAGCGCTTTGCCCGCCTTAGTTAGTCAGCTCATCAGGGTACGACCAAGTTTACTCATTCCTTTTAGGGTATTAACCAGCTCTATGAGCGCTTTGCTCACCTTAGTTAGTCAGCTCATCAGGGCACGACCAAGTTTACTCATTCTTTCTAGAGTCTTAGCCATCTCTAGGAGCGCTTTGTCTGCCTTGGTTAGTCAGCTCATCAAGACACAACCAAGTTTACTCATTCTTTTTTAAGGTCTTAGCCAGCTCTAGGAGCACTTTACCTGGCTTAGTTAGTCAGCTCATCAGGACGCGACCAAGTTTACTCATTCCTTTTGGGTCTTAGCCAGCTCTAAGAGCGCTTTGCCTGCCTTGGTTAGTCAGCTCATCAAGGCACGAACAAGTTTACTTATTTTTTTTAGGGTCTTAGCTAGCTCTAGGAGCACTTTACCCACCTTGGTTAGTCAGCTCATTAGGGCACGACCAAGTTCACTCATTATTTTTTAGGGTCTTAGACAACTCTAGAAGCGTTTTGCTTGCCTTGGTTAGTTAGCTCATTAGGGCACGACTAAGTTTGTTCATCTTTCTTAGAGTATTAGCCAGCTCTAGAAGCGCTTTACCCGTCTTGGTTAGTCAGCTCATCAGGGCACGACCAAGTTTACTCATTCTTTCTAGAGTCTTAGCCATCTCTAGGAGCGCTTTGTCTGCCTTGGTTAGTCAGCTCATCAAGACACAACCAAGTTTACTCATTCTTTTTTAAGGTCTTAGCCAGCTCTAGGAGCACTTTACCTGGCTTAGTTAGTCAGCTCATCAGGACGCGACCAAGTTTACTCATTCCTTTTGGGTCTTAGCCAGCTCTAAGAGCGCTTTGCCTGCCTTGGTTAGTCAGCTCATCAAGGCACGAACAAGTTTACTTATTTTTTTTAGGGTCTTAGCTAGCTCTAGGAGCACTTTACCCACCTTGGTTAGTCAGCTCATTAGGGCACGACCAAGTTCACTCATTATTTTTTAGGGTCTTAGACAACTCTAGAAGCGTTTTGCTTGCCTTGGTTAGTTAGCTCATTAGGGCACGACTAAGTTTGTTCATCTTTCTTAGAGTATTAGCCAGCTCTAGAAGCGCTTTACCCGTCTTGGTTAGTCAGCTCATCAGGGCACGACCAAGTTCGCTCATTCTTTTTAAAGTCTTAGCTAGCTCTAGAAGCGCTTTGCCCACCTTGGTTAGTCAGCTCATCAAGGCACAACCAAGTTCACTCATTCTTTTTAGGGTCTTAGCCAACTCTAAGAGCGCTTTGCTTGCCTTGGTTAGTCAACTCATCTGGGCACGACCAAGTTTGCTCATTCTTTTGAGGGTCTTAGCCAACTTTAGGAGCACTTAGCACAACCAAGTTTCCTCATTTTGTTTAGGGTCTTAGTCAACTCTAGAAGCGCTTTGCCTACCTTGGTTAGTCAGCTCATCAGGGCATGACCAAGTTTCCTCATTCTTTTTAGGATCTTAGCCAGCTCTAGGAGCGCTTCGCCCACCTTAGTTAGTTAGCTCATTAGGGTACGATCAAGTTTACTCATTCTTTTTAAAGTCTTAGCCAGCTTTAAGAGCGCTTTGCCCACCTAGGTTAGTCAACTCATTAGGGTACGACCAAGTTTACTCATTCTTTTTAGGGTCTTAACCAGCTCTAGGAGCGCTTTGCCCACCTTAGTTAATCAGCTCATCAGGGTATGGCCAAGTTTACTCATTCTTTTTAGGGTCTTAGCCAGCTCTATGAGCGCTTTACCTACCTTGGTTAGTCAACTCATCTAGGCACAACTAAGTTTACTCATTCTTTTTAAGGTCTTAGCTAGCTCTAAGAGCGCTTAGCCCGTTTCACTTTGTCAGTTCATACGATCGTGACCAAAAATTCTTCTTTTCATCTTTCGGCCATCTCTTAAAGTGCCACCCTTCTCTTCTCAAAATCCTCAATGGATTGGACTTAGGATAGTAAGCTAGATGTAGCGCTTCTTAGCATAAAATTCATTCTTGGAGCAAAAATAGTGTCTGTTTTATCTTTATAGTAATGTTTTGTTCAAACTTTACCACAAAGAGGAGCAGCTGTAGACACCAAATTTTTGCCCCCTTTTTATTTTTTAAATTAGGTTATAGGGTCCTAAATTAGAAAAAGTTCAAAAAAATAGAAAATTAAAAAAATCCCCAAAAAATGAAGAAATCTAGAAAAATATACAAAAAAAAAAGGAAATTTGAAAAATAAAATAGGTTATTTAGAAAATAATAATTTTTTAGGTTGTTTAATTAGAATATAATTTTAATTTCAATTTTAATAGTTTTGAATAAAAGGCTGTTGGGTCTAGGCTTAGATTTAAATCTAGCTCAGGCTAACTTGGTCTATATGTGCAATTAATTACAAATATGAATAAGGAAAAACCAATAGCTTAGTTGGATAAACATCTAGACTTGATATTGTATATGACTTAGAGATCTTGGGTTTAATCCATGGAAGGTGTAAAATGTATCTTTTATTTTCTTTTCTTACTTTATTGCTATGTCATCGCTACATCATAGGCCACGTCGTCGCCACGTCATTTGCCAACTTACTTCTAAGTGTGGTAGACACACTTCAACACACTCCAGCATATTCACATACGAGCAGCTATGTATTTGGCACCACATATTGTCCAGGTTCGTCCAATCCAAAAATGGAAGAAAATCATATTGTATTTAATTTTATCTATCCTTAACTCGATCGTAACACCTATAAATAGGGGTCTATTTTTCATTTTCAAAACACAACAAAAACTTCGAAACACTTTAGAAAAACAAAAATAGAAGTTTCCTTTCTCTAACACGATTCCTCTCTCTCTAGGATAGCATTCCCTACAGCGTTTTTACGAAAACTACCACCATTGGATTTCTCAAGCCAACCAAGCCAACTCCAAGTCGAAGTGAGCCGACTGAGCCGAGCCAAGTCGAAGTGAGCCGATCTAAGTTGAAGTGAGCTGATCCGAGCCAAGCTGTTCGAGCCGATTTGAGCCGACCAAGTTTTTCTTTTTTATTTATTTATTTATTTGTTTATTTGTAAATGTTATAAATGAGAAAAAGAAAAAAAAAAAGAATGAAAAAAACAAAAAGAGAAAAAAAAAAGAAAAAGAAAGGAAGTAGTCTATTTATTTATTTTAATAGAAATAGATAGATTAAGTATAAAATAAATAAGATAATATAATAAAAATAAATAAATAAGTTAGTAAACAAAAATCATTCTCATACATAGAAAAATTAAGTTTTCGAAAAATAAATGAAAATAAATAGACCTTTTTTTCCAAATTA
Organism: Lumnitzera littorea; assembly: GCA_024138015.1. Classification (NCBI taxonomy): domain Eukaryota; kingdom Viridiplantae; phylum Streptophyta; class Magnoliopsida; order Myrtales; family Combretaceae; genus Lumnitzera; species Lumnitzera littorea. The sequence goes on from JAMXBB010000004.1 coordinate 69,621,022, forward strand.
GGACTATTTTAGAATTTCCAAAAATAAAATCTAACTTAGGACCCTTTATAATCTTTTTTCAAATCAACTCAAAATGAGTAAAAACGTAAACCCGACAATTTTTCCAAAGATTAAAATCAAACCATCCACTAAAGTTTTTTATAAACTAACTACAGAAGTCTGATCTCGAATAGCAGGTACGTAGGCACTCTATGCAAGTACAAGACAACTTAAAATATAGAAAGTTTTATTTTTTCCATTTTTAGATATTTATGTAAATTAATCAATTTAGTCGCATGTATCATAATTAGATGTTTTAGACATTAAAAAGGATATATTTGAAAAGCAAAGTTAAATTCGAAAAGTTAAAAAGTGGTACCCATTTAAGGTTTAATAAATTAGCCCCTGGACCTAAATCTTCGATTTTCAAAAAAGCTGTTTTACAAATTGGTTTTTAATTGATAGACTAGTAGTTAAGTTGTAACCAATCCACCCAATTGGTTATAACTTAACCCCTTTTCCCGACTCCGATCGGGTGGCGACTCCAAATTTTTTCAAGTTGGATAAAATGATCTTTTTTAAACCCTAGTCGAAGGTCAATATTAAACGGGTAGGGTTTAGTATTGATAGGTTTAAAGAAGACTTAGTTTTATAAAAAGAACCGGGAGGGTGAAAAACCAAGCTCGACAATATCCAACCATATTTCATTATCTTCATTCCCCAGCATCGTCAACTACTAATATAGGAATATGTATCTCTAAATACCACTTTAAACTTGGAAAAGAATCAACAAGTGTGTAAGCAAACCATAGCTCAGTAAGTGGATGGAGACAAAAGTATGCACATACTACAAGCAAGCAAGATTATTGATCGAGTTTGTAAGATGCAATACATAATCAAGCAAATACCGTCGTACGTCCATGTCTAATCCATCATGGGATTAGAGAATAGCGACGGCCTACTAATGCGCTTCTTGATTTTGACCCATCAGGTTTTTTGAGCTTTTATCTTTTCTTTTTTTTTTTTTTTAATTTATGGCAGTCGATGACTGCCCATCACATTTCATAAGAACCAATTGCCCCCAAATAAAATCAAATCCTACACTCACCTTAATTCAATATTAAGAGTGATAAGGATTAACATTCCACCATTGATAGGAATTAAGCTATTGAATCTTTAACTCACAGCCATGCCTGAGGACTAGAGGGACTAACGAAGCGAATCCTCTTACTCCAACTAACTCCTGCCAAGGCTAAGTTAGCCCTTGCTATTGATCAACTCTCTATGTTGTGCCGAATGACTACCCATCTTTCGAAAATTATGTGTCTAATGGAAGAACGCCTTAACAACAGCCAGACTTCACACATCTATTCGGTCCTATTCGACTCGACCCCTTACTTGGTAACATTATTACCAAGAGATCCCATACGTCAATTACTCCTATCCAAACAAGTCCACACCTACTCTACACCCTTGTTCAGCCACCTAACCAGCTCATACTACTTTGTCTACATCCTCCAACAGCACCATCAATACATTATTACTACGTATTCGAGATCAATTGTAGAATCTGTTACTATAATAGTTACTTTTTCATAAATATTCATTTTTACCCTTTATATACTTTGTATGTTACTTCTTTAGGACAATACCGTTTTTATATTTTCCCTTTTAGGTAGGTTGCCTTGAATTCTCAAGTATAAATACCCCTTATACATGTAGTCACAAATGATCAAATTATTATTAATACACTAAATATTTTCCTTTCATAAACATTGTTTGTTTATTCTCATTTCACTATTATCCTAACCCTTAAGCAAGACTAAGTGGCAAGTAACCTTACCGAACCAACTCATGTATCATATGGAGCTGTGTCATGAATCTTAGGAAATTCCATTGGTGCATCATATCTCTTGGAGCTATTCATGGGTTTTACTTACTTTTCCGTCATTTTTTTCCTTCCTATGCATTTCCCTTCACCCATTTTCAAGTTTTCGATAAGCTTGGACTCATCCCTGCAACTGAGCTTATCTATTCTTAGCTCCGATCCGCATCATCTTAGTATCAGAGCGAAGGTTTCATTCTAATTGTAGTAGTTTGTTCTCAAAGTTCCCTATTTATACCTTATTTTTAGGCATGTGAAATAAATCAATTCTTCATGTTAATTTTGCTACTGTGTTTGCTTGTTATTAAGCTTCTGGTTTAAAGAAAGTGTGTGTTGTGTAATTTCGAGAAAAAGTGTCAACTATAGCACTGAATTAAGGAGTTTGAGATTTGAATTTTTTGGAGAAAATGACAAACCTAAATGTTAATGTTAGCACTGAGGATGACAATAGTTGTGTTATCCACCATAGCTAATAATCTTAAGGTACTCCAAGAAGTACAGACAGGAGACTTGATGAGGTAGCCGACTTAATGAGGTAGCCGACTTTCTAGTAGACTTAAGTTATTCATGCATTGGCTTATCGACTTGTTGAAGCTATACATAGCACCCCATAAGCTACCTAACTTACTAAAGTTCAAAATCCGACTCAAAAAGTTTAAGGTAGAGAAGTAGGTAGACAAGTGAGAAGAAGGATTGACTTAGGAGATTTAGATAAAGAAGACAAGGAAGAGTATGAGGAAGAAGAGCAAGCTTGAGTACCCCAAGCGTTCGACCATAAAAAGCTTCAAATTCCAAGTTTCGGTAGGTTTGGAAGTGCGAATGATTATTTAGATTTAGAGGAAAAGGTAGAGCGAGTATTTTATTATTACCAATATGAAGATTACGAGAAAGTGAGAACTGCTGGTGTTGAGTTATCTAGATATGTCGCCATGTGGTGGAAGAATTTCCAAGTTATGTGAAGATGAGAGGGTTACCAAGAGATTAATACTTGGCTTAAGATGAAGAGAATACTCAAAAACATTTTTGTACCGAACACCTATCTGTAAGACACTTTTACTCGGCTTCAAGAGTTGAGACAAGGAAGCTAAACTGTTGACAAGTATGTTTGAGAGTTCTAAATACTCATGATTTGCTGCGAAGTAGATGAACCGTCAGCAAGAACAGTCTCCAAATTCCTTATTAGGTTGAGAAGTGATATTTGAGACATCGTGGAACTCCAACAATTCACTACAATGGATAAGGCTATATGAATAGCCCAATGAGTAGAAAGACGGAGAAGGAATAGAATGCCGACCCAACTTCCAGCAAGCCAGACTGGTCATTCGAGCCAACCTAGTCAAGGAAGTTACTAAGCCTAATCAAGTACCGAGCCGACTCAAAAGGTAGATGTCCGAGCCAAACAAAAGGGCTGACCTAACAATGACGTGCCGACTTGAACATACGGAAAAGGATAACAATCTAGAAGGAAGACAAACTGAATCAAATATTTCAAATGCTAAGGGTTTGGACATATGATTGCTCAGTGTTTGAATTGAAGGACTATGGTCATTAAGGGAGATATCCTGAAGATTGACATAAACAACATTAATAAAGAACCCAAAGAAGAGACTCTTGTTGAGAAAGAAACTACTTAGGAGAATGAACTAATTGAAGAAGATGTGTTTGCCGAGGATTTCAATTAGTTGATCCTAGTTGTTTGACACACAATGAGTCTGGAGCCCTCACACGAGGAGGAGCAAAGGGATAACTTATTTCATATCACCTGCAAAGTGAATGATTAGTTGTATATGCTAATTGTCGATAATGGTAGTTGCACTAAAGTGGCATCAATCGATCTGTTTACGAAGTTGAAGTTGCCAACTATCGTGCATCCAAAGCCATATAAGTTGCATTTGTTGAATGAGAAGAGAGCACTACATGTCACTCGATAAATACTATTGCTAATCACAATTAAGAATTACTCCAACGAGATTCTTTGTGACTTGCTATCCATGTATGCATCATGAAGTATTACTAGGTTGACCTTGGCTTTATGATAAAAGAGTCATCCATGATTGATATAGGAACACCTATGTGTTCAAGAGAGATGGGTGGAAGATTATGCTAAGCCCAATGCTACCAAGTCAAGTTAACAAACTGCAGGCAAATCTTGCTCGAGGATTGAAGAAGACTTTGATGATAAGTAGAATCGAGCTCCGAGAGGCTATTTAAGTTGATACCTCGATCTTCCTGTTGATTAGGTGACCATTAAAGTTGAAGGAGCGGGGTAAACTACCCTTGGAAGTAAAAGAGTTGCTGGATAAGTATGCTGACCTGTTTCTAGAGTAGTTCTTGAAAGGATTGCCACCGTTTAAAGGCATCGAGCACTGCATTGACTTATTATCCGATGTTGTCTTGCTAAACAAACCAACTTATCAGATGAACCCGGAACAAGCTACTAAGCTCTAACGACAAATGTGTATTGATAGCCCTTGTGTTGTTCCAACACTTTTAGTACCGAAAAAGGATAAAACCTAACGAATGTGTATTGACCGCCAAGCCATAAACAGGATCATGGTCAAATATAAGTATCTTATCCTTAAGTTAGATGATATGCTAGATGAATTGAGTGAAGCTAAGATTTTCAGTAAGATCAATCTGAAATCTATCTACCATCAAATTCACATGAGGTCAGAGATGAGTGACATTCAAAACTTAGCATAGACTTTATGAATGGATGATAATGCCATTTGGCTTGTCGAATGCCCCGAGCACTTTCATGCGACTGATGAACCATGTGCTAAGAAATCTAATAAGGAAGTGTGTTGTGGTATACTTTGATGACATCCTAGTGTACAATGCTGACACGTTAAGTCACTATGAACATCTCTATGCCGTATTAGATGTGCTCTATGCCAAGAAGTTATTCGGCAATCTTAAGAAATGTTGCTTTTACTAGGAGGAAGTGGTGTTCCTTAGCTATGTAGTTGGTGGAGGAGGAGGCTTACGAGTAGATGAAGAGACGATTAGAGCAATCATCGAGTGACTAACTCTGACCACTTGTGCCGAAGTAAGAAGTTTCCATAGACTCACATCGTTTTATAGGAGATTTATCAGGAATTTCAACATCCTGGCCATACCCCTTACTAAGTTGACGAGGAAGAACATCGAATTCAGATGGGGAGAAAAGGAGGAGAGAATTTTTGCAAAAGTGAAGGAAAGACTAACTTATGCTCCTGTACTAGCTTTGCCTAACTTCAAAAAGATATTTGAGCTAAAATCTGACCCATCAGGCATTGGTGTAAGCGTTGTCCTAATGCAGAAATGTTGACCAATTGCCTACCACAATGAGAAGCTCAAAGGACCTCAACTGAACTATTCCATGTACGACAAAGAGCTCTTGTCCCTTGTCTGAGCACTCTAAGTATGGCAGCATTACCTATTGCCGAGAGAATTTATCATATATATCAACCATGAGTCCCTGAGATAACTCTAAAATCAAAGCAAGTTATCAAAGCAACAAGCGAGGTGGGTTGAATTCCTTGAGGGATTCAACTTTGTGATAAAACACAAGTAAGGAAAGAGTAACATAATTGTAGATGCTTTTTCAAAAAGACATACACTCTTGACCGAACTACAAAGCAGATTGTTTGGATTTATAAGTATCAAAGAGAAATATTCCTAGGACTCACACTTTAGACCCATACTTTGGTAATGTACCTATAAGAAGATAGTAGATAAGTATCATATGAAAAATGGATACTTACTCTAAGGAGGAAAATTATGTGTGCCAACCTATTCACTAAGAGACTTATTGATCAAGGAAGCCTATAATGGAGGACTCTTTGGACATTTTAGAGAAAGAAGAATATATGAGTTGCTAAGTAGACAATTCTTTTGGCCGAAAATATGGCTAGATGTGCACTGAGTTATTGAAGGCTATGCTACATGTAAGTGGGTTAAGTGCCAAGTCGAATAAGGGAAGGCAATGCTTTTGCTTACCCCGACAAAACCATGGACTGAGTTGAGTATGGACTTTGTCTTTGGATTACCAAGAATAGCCTAAAGCAAAGATTCCATAATGGTCATTGTAGATAGATTCAGTAGGATGGCACACTTTATGCCATGCTCTAAGACTAATGACACTTCGACTATTGCCTTGATTTTCTTGCAGGAGATTGTCCAATTACACGGAGTGCCAAGAAGCGTAGTATCAGATAGAAATCGAAAGTTCTTAACCCATTTCTCGATAACCCTATATCGTTGGATGGGGACCAAACTACTATTCAGTACTTCTTGTAACCCCCAAATTGATGGCCAGACAGAGGTAGTCAATCGTACTTTTGGATCACTACTCCAAGATATAGTAGGTAAAAACTTGGCTGATTAGGACGTCTGTTTGACCGTTGTCAAATTCGTTTACAATCGAACAGTATATGATACCACCAAGTAGACCCCCTTTGAAGTTGTCTATGGTTTTAATCTTGAGTTACCCTCCAATCAGACCCCTATGCTTGTATCTAAGCAAGAAGACCTTGATACAAGAGCATAAGTAAAGTCCCTACAACACATCTATGACAAAGTTACTCGGCAAATCAACTAAGCTGCCAGAAGAATGCGAAAGAAGGCCAAGGGTAGGATGACAAGACAGTTTCAACCTAGAGAGCTAGTATGTCTACACCTGAGCAAGGAAAGGTTTCAACCTGGAGACCTATAGGAATGAGCTATCTGCACGGGTTGAAGGACCTTTCAGAATCCTCTAAAAGATCAACAATAATGTCTATAGATTAGAGCTTCCAAAAGATTATAAACTTTTTAACATCTTCAACATTGCCGACCTCAATCCATATCATCCTGATGAAGAACTGAATAAAGGCCAATCAAATTTGATCCTAAATCCAAATCAACCCGAATGGAATGATAAGAATCAAGCTACTAAGCCTTTAACCCATAACCGAGCCCGAGGACTATAAGGACTAATGAGGCGAATCTTCCTACTCCAACTGACTCCTACCGAGGTCGAGTTACTCCTTGCTACTAATCAACTCTCCACGCCGTGCCAAATGACTGCTCATCTTTTGGAAATTATGTGCCGGATAAAAGAAATCCTTGACAATAGCTAGACTCCACGTACCTACTCGGTCCTACTCGACTTGACCCCTTACTCGACAACATTATTGCCAAGAGGTCAAGAGATCCTACGCATTAACCACTTATGTTTGGACGAGTCTACATCTACTCAACACCCCTGCTCGGCCATTCAACTAACTCATATTAGTTTATCTACATCCTCCAACAACACCACCAATACATTGCCGTCACGTGTCTAAGACTACTTTGTAGAATTTACTACTATAGTTATTACTTTTCTGTGAATATTCATTTTTACCCTTTGTATACTTTATATATTACTTTTTTAAAACAATACCCTTTTTTGTATTTTTCTTTTTAAGCAGGTTTCCCTAAATTCTCGTGTATAAATACCCCTTGTGCATGTAGCCACAGATGATAGATTATCATTAATACACTGGATATTTCTTTCATAAACATTGTTTGTTTACTCTTATTTCACTCTTATCCTAACCCTTAAATAAGGCTAGGTGGCGAGTAATCTCATTAGACCAACTCGTGCGTCATATTAAGCTGTATCATGAGTCATTGGTAGTTCCATTGGTGCGTTATATCCCTTGAAACTGTTCATGAGTTTTACTTACTTTCTCCTCATTTTTGTCCTTCCCACACGTTTTCCTTCACCCGTTTTCAAGCTTTCGGCAAGTTTAGACCCATCCCTACAACCAGCCTTGCCTGTTCTTGGCTCCAATCTACATTAACCATCCTTTTAGTTCAAAATTAATAAGGAAGGATCAAATTAGCCACTCGTCCAATGATAAGAGTTTGTGATAATGCAAAAGTAATTCTTATCAAATTGTATTGATAATATATACCATCAAAATTATATTGACAACTAATAAATAACTAAATACAGGATTAAATAGGGAACCTTATTGTATAAGGTATCCACTTATACTCTACTTAACATAATAGGATCGAGTAGGTATTGAAAGTCACAAGGTAAGTTCAAATAATAATTTTTCATACCTATTTCCATAGGGTAGGGTATACATATGATATCTTTATACCTATACCCACCTTAAAGTCCATACTTTTAAGTATATAGAGTATAGGATCCAAGGTACCTTCTATCCATTTTATAAAAATATTCAAATAACATTATGTAAGACCTACTAACTTGTTTAAGCTAACACAATGATATAAACCTAAACCCTAGGTTCTTAAGGACCTAAGACAAATTCAATTGCCAACCCTATAACCCTAAATAACCCTAGAATATGAGAATTGACCAAAAACATTGACCTACCAATAGAATTAGGGTCTATAGAGTTGGCAACGGTAGAAAACATTAAAAATTATAACATAAATTAAATTAGTAAAAGATGAAAAATTATGATTCTACTTTTAGACTTGAGTTATAACATTTAATGCTCTCGTTGAGAGGCTAACCTCATAGAAGGGAAGACTTGGAAAAGGAGCAATCTAAGAAAAGGCTACCTAAGAAAGGGTTACTTAGTAAAGCAGCACTCAAGTCAGGCAAATTGAAGGCTATATAGAGTAGGTAGTCTAGAGTAGGTTAACATAGGCATTGGTTTCCAAAAGAGTAAGAGCATATGTGTATGTATGTGTATGTGTGTGTGTCTCTCTCTATATATAATAAGCTATAGAAGGTAGATATTATCAACAAATAGTAAAAAAGATTAAATTATAAGATAAAAAGTCAAGACATTAATTATAAAGCATCTACTAACCATTAAAGCTAACAAAAGTGATTTCAGACCAATTTGCCCCTATAAGTAAAAGTAGGTAGTAAAAAGTAAAAATAGAATAGCAAATAGTAAACTAGTAATAAAATAAGGTAAACAAATAATAAATAAGGGTAAATAGCATGATATTGACCCATACCTCTTACATATAGGACATCACTATAGCATGTCCACAAATGAAAATAAAGGATATGTTTATAAAAATAAATTAAATAATAAAATAATTGGATAGAATGCTAAAATATGATAAAAAAAATATCATATAAAACATCGTAAAATACCCAAGAAATATCAAAACAACTCCACAAATGTTAAGCAATTAATGACATATCATAAAAATATCCAACAACTTGTAAGGAAAGTAAACAAAAATTTATAAAATTAGGAAATATCATAAAATGAATAAAATATGTTGATAACTTCTTTAAGAGTTTACTAAAGATTGTATAAGTGGCAAAAATGGTTTAGAATTTAGTTGGACACATTTCTTAGGGTTAAGGGCACTACATGTAACAATTTTTCCATGAATTTATACTTATTAAAAAATTATTATAAAAATAAGTTAACTTTTTCAAAAATTCACCAAAATTTGTGAAATTTTAATGAAGACATGTAACATTATTTGGAACATGTGTGTAAGTTTCCATAACTTTTAGACACATGTATGATTTAATAATAATTCTTAAACTCTATAAATATCCCCTCCTAATTTCAAAAATCTACATTGCTCAAACCAAGCCTAAAAAATTTGGGAAAAAAATTATCAAGCTTCTCCATATTCCTTTTAAGACATTAGATAGGGTTGGAGTGGTGGTAGCTACCCCTTAGTGGTAGTTTTGGCCATTTTGGTGGTCTTAGTTCTAGTAATTTTGGAGCTTTCATTTCATTTTGTTTCAAGAAGTGCTTTTATCTATAAGTACTCTATAAACCTACCTTCTTATATCACTTTTTTTAGAATTAATTTTCATGTTTGATATTTTTCTATAATTTTTTTTTCCAATTTCGACCCATTTTTGCAAAAAAAAAAAAAACGTTTATTTTAAACAAAAATCACAAAACCCTATCTATTAACTTTCTAAAATCTCCATACTTTTTCTCATGCTTTCTTATATCTAATATGAAATTTTGGTTGCATCCTTGATATTGTTAAATTATTTTCTAATTTTCTTAGTATTTTGGCCTAATTTTCACTTAAAATATTAAATATATAATAAAACTTATAATATATAAGTAATCCTAAAAAATAGTCATTTATAATTATTATATATTTTAACTATTCCCACTACTGTATTTTACTATTTATGGTAGCCTTTACATTAATAGTATCTTACCTTAACCCTTTTAGTAATGATCCTAAAACTAAGTTCCAAATTTTTAATATATACGTATATACATTTATATATATATATATATATATATACTATATATAATAATTACATTCCTTAAAAAAGTTAAGTTTTCTTTCATGAATATTAATATTTCCTTTATAAGTACATAATAGAGTACTAGGGTCTACAAAACGATACAAATTAAAAATTACTAACAATATAAAATAACTAAACTCTAAAATATAATTGATAATGAACTTGTTATAAGATTTCAACTCAACTTTCCGGGAAATATTAGGCATCTACAATATAGGTAAGTGGCTTACCTCATGGAAATTCTTGATGTGTTACCAAAGGATAGTAAGTTGTTATATTGCTTGTACTTGTAACTTAGATGTATGTACACTTGCTATGAATGTAGATGTAAAATTTCTTATTGACAACTTATGCTACTTGGCTTAAAATATATAATGTCATACCCTGAACATTGTCAAGTCGTAACAGTTTACCGTATATATCAATTTTATACTAGAAACCATCTACTCAATTGATAGCATAACCCTGATATATACAAGGCTGATACGACAAATTGCTCTAAAGCTTCACAGTTCCATAAATAGACTGGCATTTATATTCATAACAAACTTATATTTACAATAAGGTTAAGTATAGAGTATTTATAAGAGCATACAAGTATGTGACATGATTCAAAAGAATGAACCCAACTAGATCGTCCATATGATCTAGTTGATTCCACATATGACAAAAAGTTCTAACAACATAATCCTCATCAATTCTATCTCACTCAAGCCCAAAAACATCCATTTTATATACTTGCAGGTAAATGTCACATGGCATGATTATTTAGATCCTATAAGTAAATCTATAGGGGAGTGAACAAACCATAGCTCAATAAGAGGCAAGAGGCAAAAAGCATATATAAGCAAAACAGTACAACCAAGTTATCAAGTAATTATTATAAGCAATGCATAAATAAGCAATGTGTCATCCACATGACATTATTTGATCAGTCGCGAGGTTAGAGAAATTTCACTCACTCTAACCCAAGTTGAGTAGTTACAATATGATGGCCACAATGCCAATCATAAAGGCTATAAGGCCCTCCTACAACTAATTCTAGGCTTGTGTAATAGAGGCTCCTACTTCGCTCGCAACTACCCTCAACCCAATGCCCCTAACCTTACCACGACCTTCTTTCTTGTCACTTAATTTGACTAAGGATGTTGAGAACTATCATACTCTGAACGTTGTCAGGTTGTAATAGTCTATCGTGTATATCAATTTTCTACTAGAAACTGTCCATTCAATCACTAGCATAACCCTGATATACACAAGGGTCATATGACAAATCGCTTTAAAGTATTCATAGTTCCATAAATATACTAGCATTTATATTGGTAACAAACTTATATTTACAATCTGTTTAAGTACAAAGTGTTAATAAGAGTATACAAGTATGTGATATAATTTAAAAGAAAGAACGCAACTAGATCACCTAGATGATCTAGTTGATTCCATAAAAGACAAAAGGTTCTAAAAGCATAGTCCTCATAGTTTCTACCTCACTCATGCCTAAATACATTCATTTTGCACACCTAATGGTAATCGTCACATGGCATGATTACTTAGATCCTATAAGCAAATCTATAAGAGAATGAGCAAACAATAGCTTAATAAGGAACAAGAGGTAATAAGCATATACAAGCGGAACAATATAATTAAGTTATCAAGTAATTATTACATGCAATGCATGAATAAGTATTGTGTCATCCCAAACAATGTTTTCCAATCCATCACAAGGTTAAAGAAATTTCACCCATTCTAACTCGGATTGAGAAGTTGCAATATGATGGCCACATACCAATCATAAAGGCCACAAGGCCCTGCCATGACTAATTCCAAGCTTATGCCATGAAGGCTCCTACTCCACTTACGATTACCATCAACCTAACGCCCCCAATCTTGCTGCGACCTCTTTTCTCGTCACTTAGTTCAAATAAAGATGAGGAAAAGCCAAATCACTGCAACCTTATCAAAGACATCGGAATTTAGTTGCAAAGACCTAATTGTCCCATAGTGGAATGCAATGCATGTCCATTTATAACTTTAGTTCAAGTTTCAATTAGTTAGGTTAAGGGTGATCAACTAATTTGTAGCACACCAAACAAGGTTAAACAACATAGAGTAAACATATAGCTCCATTACCAATTAACATTTCAATAAGGCATAGCATGTGCACAAACCATTACTTACAACCACAAACAAGGATATACTCTAGTCTCCACAAATCACACTTATTTATACTAAAGCTCTCCCCATAAGTCTAGAATGTAAGTGCTTCACTTATTTGAAAGTCTTATATATACCAAAGCTCATATTTAGTTCTTATAAGATTTACGAAAATATTAGTTTTTATCTAGTACTTAGTTAAGATATTATTTATCCAACTATTCAGTAAAGTAGTGTATGTATATATATATGTATATGTATATGTATATATTGATATACCTACACGTTATGTATATATACATATATACTTTAACTATTATATTTTATTATATAGTCTACATTAAATTACGTAAAGTTACTTAATTGTAATAAGGTTGGTATTGTTAAGTTTATTTGAACTCAACGATATAGGTTATAGGTTTTATTCAAAAGATAGTTCCTAAATGATATTTCTAATCTTAGTATATACGTAAAGCTATATATCAAGTAATATTACATTGATATTGTATTATGTAAATAAAATATATTGTTACACAATTTTGCTATAAAATATGATAAATCATATATTATTGAATTCTAGCATATATATATTGTAACTCGATGCAAATAATATCACGAAATATAAAACAAAATAATAAGTACACCTATCTTATCAACATATGTTTTCATTGTAATTCAATCAAATAATTGACATATTTTAATATACTATTACTAAATACATGTCTCGTTACTAATTTAAGCTATTTAACTAAGAAAATTCATAATAAATACCTAAGATCACCAAATAATTCTATAAAAATTTCTATGGACTCAAAAAAATACATGGAATTCAACTAGCAACCAATTTCATGCTATCAATTTTATCGCTTATGTATGTAAAATTACAATTTTACCTTTAAATCACAATTAATTAAGCAAATAATATAATTTCTACACCAAATTAATTCTAATTTGTCCTGAAATCATTAAAAACATTCAAAATTAAATAGATTCTAATTTCATTAATTATTTCACCTAAAATCAATTTAATTCATGAATTATCTTATTTTCACCATTTTTAAGGCCTAAAAATGCAATAAATACTAAATATATATAAAATCAAAATTTGTTTGCATAGTAATAAACTACATGTAATATGTAAGCTATAGAAAAAATTTGAGCATGAAACAACATCATTTAGTATATTTATTTTAAAAGTCAAAATTCGAGTAAATAATATATTTGTTAAGTAAGTATATAAAATATTCATAATTTTGTAAAAATAAAATTACAACATGAAAGTATACCTAAAATAAACTAAGCATTAATTTTTTAATAATTTTTTGAAGTTATTTAATATTTTTAGAAAATACATGAAATACAGGGCAAGAATTTGACTAACCGTTCGCCAGAGTTACAATGGTTGATGGCCAGTGGAAGTGTGTTGGTAGAGTTGGGCAGTGGATGGATAGACGATAGCTAGCAAGGTTCGTTTTCAAGTGGTTGGTTGTGTTAGGAATTGGAAGGGTGTAGCTTTCTCCCTTATTTTTCTATTTTTTTAGTAATTTCTTCTAACTTTTCCTGAAATGTCCTAAATGTCTAAAGTGTATAATCTAACCCTAGGAGTCCTATTTATATTAGTTTAGGTCGGTTGTAATTTTTCTTAACCATTAAGTAATTATTTTTTATTTATTGGTTTTTATTTTAGGAAAATTGCAAGTAAGAGGTGTCATTTTTTTTTATCTATTTGCTTTTTATGCAGCTACTTATTCTTTTTAAGCTGCTCCATGTCATTTTCTAGTGAATCTAAGATGTTTTTCTATTTTTTATATTTTTTAGATGATATTTCAAAGTATTTTGGTATTTTATGTGAATATTTAATGATTTTGTTAATATATAGGTATATATCCAATATATATATATTATACGTAATGAGTATTTTTATATATATAATCATGTTTGTAGCATGTCTTTTATTTTTCAAATACTTTTCTTATTTAATTTTGTGAATTTATCACTTATTATGTATAATTATGTACTTTCAAGTTAATTTAAGGATTTATTATATATACTAGTATATTTATAAGAATACACATATATTCATATAGCATATTATGCTATATTTTTTTTTATAGCTTAAATAACTTATTTATACATGACATCTCAGCTTAGCATAGAATACACCATCACACAAGAATACTTGTTAAAAACTTTACTCAACTTACTCATTCATCAAAGAACAACTTTGTTTACATGATAAAGGAATTGCTACATCAGAGTTCAACTAGATAATCAGTTGTAACTTATGCGTACAACATAATATTTACATTAAAATATGAACTAGCTTTTTCTTTTGTTATCTTTACAATAGTAGGATTCCCAACTTAATACGGGTTTTATATCAAGTAAAGTGTCAAGTCATGTTGTATTCGTTGATAGGTCACATCCTCCAAGTAGCTTCATGTTAGTTACCATATTCCATTTGTCAACCTACTTACTCTATTTTCTTTGATATTTTGAAGGACCCATTTGTTTCTCACCTCATGTGGTAAGCCCTAGTAATAATTGAGCTACTAAACACATCAAAATGGTAAGAATAATGTAGTAGCTGATGCCCTACAACAACGACATTCACTCTTGAGTGAGCTCCATACAAGGCTTCTTGGATTCTCTATCATGAAAGATTTGTATGATGATAATCCACATTATGGTCCAATCTATGTTCACTGTAAGGAAGAATGAGCTATTAATGACTATTATAGGGAGGAAAGCTACTTGTTTAGAAAGGGAAATTGTGCATTTCGACCTATTTTATGTAGGAATTACTGGTGTATGAGGCATATGAAGAAGGATTGTGTAGCCACTTTGGAAAGACTAGGACCCAAGAACTACTTACTTCAAGATTATTTTGGCCAAAGAGGATGAAGAACATACAATCTATATTACAAAGGTGTGTGACTTATAGAAAAGTAAAGAACCAAGCTAAACAAGGACCTTATTTACCACTACCTGTCCTAACCAAACCATCGACCGAATTGAGTATGAACTTTGTGTTAGGGTTACCAAGGATGTCCTAAGGGAAGGACTTAATTATGTTGGTCATTGATCGATTTAGTAAAATGGCACACTTTATATTGTACAATCAAACTAATGACGCTTCGGTTATCTTTTTTCTCTTTTTGCAAGAAGTGGTGAAACTACATGGAGTACTAAGGACTATCATGTTAGATTGAGATTCTAAATTCCTACGCCATTTTTGGAAGACACTATGGAAGTACTAGGGGACTAAGTTGTTATTCAACAAGTCTTGTTACCTCTAAACAGACAATTAGATTCAATGCGGTCAACTAAACCTTAAGTACCTTGCTCTAAACTACAATAAGAAGGAACCAAGCTAATTGGGACTTATGCCTGCCAATAATCGATTTTACCTGCAATAGAACAACCTACAATATCACCGAGAAGTCACCCTTTGAGGTCACATATCAATACAACCCTAAGCTTCCACTTGACCAGATCTCCTTACCCACCCAACCCGAAGATCAATAAGCTTTTGAGAAGTTAGAAGCCATTTGAGCTATATACTAAAAGGTCATGAACTACCTAACCCAACCTGCTTCTATGAAAAGCTAGAGAATTCTGACAATCTAATATGGATTCATCTCAGTAAGAATCAATTCCTTAATCTCAAGAAAAGTAAGTTGTCTTACAAGTAAATGGACCATTCAGAATGATCGAGAAGATCAATTCAAATGCTTATAGAGTAGAATTGCTAAAGGAATATGGAGTCTCTTACTCCTTCAACATTGCTGATCTTACCTCTTACTTCTTCAAGGATGAGCTACTAAAAGCCAACTAAGATTTGATCCTAAATCTCGAGTACAAAGACTCATTGCCCTAGTATACCCTGCTACCTAAAAGGACCTAACCCAAGAAGAAGAGTAGTTTCTTTAAGCCTACTTGATGTGTTTGTTGAGCTCTTCCAATTGTTCAAAATCTCTTAGAAGGAGGAAACTCCCATAGAATTCGACAACTCCTATCTGTCCTAAGGTCTAAGCTCCCATGATACCAATCTATCGAATGTCTAGGCCCATACCAACTTAATGCCGAGCCGACTTACTAAAACTGAGCTCCCAAATACCAACAATCTAGATAAGCTCCCTCAATTTCTTAAGCTGCCAACCTAATATCGACCAAATCAGCTCTGCTTTATATCTAATACCTACTTGGACCACAAATTAAGAGGCCAACGCATGTCTAATCTTCTAACAACTATACTGTCCTTGCGTAAGTATATTCCTTTTGTGTTGTCTACTGATTTACCCTTTACATAATGTGTGTTTTTCAATTCTAGTAGGAATCTTTTTGTAATTTGTAATAAACTAGGACTTACATTAATTAGGGCATATAAATACTCTCCCATTATAATAGCCATACATCAAGTATATTTAATATTTAGAAATTTTCCTCTTTGAGTTAAGTGTGTTTGCTTACTCTTTTCACTCTTATTTAGCCTATTATGAGTGTGGAATAGTGGCTTGTAACTTCATGTCACATTTGTGCATCATATTGTGTATAACTTGAGCTCTTGTAAGGCATTGGTGCGTCATATCCATCATCGATGCACAAGAACCCTTGCTCAAAACCTCAACTATCATTTAATTTTTAGACCATCTTGCAGTTCAAATGCACCCCTAATTCAAGTGATATCTGTAAACCCTACTATTTAAGGGACATGTAATTAAGGGTACTTTTCAATCATTCCCAAAAATCAACTAAACTAAGAATTTAAGCTTACATTTAGAAAATGAACCTAATTTTTTTTTTCAAATTAAAAGTTTATTATCAATAAAAACTCGAACACAAGAATAACAAACCTTAAGTCACCCAAATTCCTAAACACTAAGATAATTAAGGACTTGTAACCCTAAGCGACTAATTGAGAATTTAATTTGAATAATTTTATTTGACTCTAAAAAATTACAAGATTTTATGGGAAGTAATTGATAACTTACGAGTTAATTTAAGAACCAAACCCTAAAGGAATTACATATAAGACAATTCTCTTATCTTCACTTATAAGTTATGTTACATATGGATAAGTAAGCTAACCAACCACATTAAATAATTTATCAATTAAGAGTTGGAATCAGCTATTACTTAATAACTTATCAAAAGCTAGTAATAACACAATTTCCTTATCCTACCATAACCTATACTACATAAGGATAAGTTATCTTTTTATCTTATCAATTTAATTTTTAAACAAGTGACAAGACAAAACCATGCCCTAAAAAGATACCCTATGGCCAGTTGTAAGAAGAGGGTATGGGTGGGGCATACCTTATCAATCATACAACAAATCAATTGTCTTTCACAAGCATTATTCACCTGTTATTACTTACAACATCAAATTATGTCAAAATATGACTTGTGTACTTGTTTAAAGACATAAAAAAGGAGCTTATTAGACACACCACCCACACATTTCCAACCAACACTCTCTCTCTCATTTTGTCTCCTCTTTCACTTCCTTTTCTACACTTTAAACTCATAATTGCCACCACATATTTTCACCCACAAACTCACGACACAAGATTGTTTTGTTTCCTTCATTTTGTCCTCTTCAAAAGCTATTTTAGGAAACCTTAAAACCTACCTTAAATATCAAGACTTTGGTTACTAAAAGAGCTTATGAAAAAGGAAAGGAAAACAAGGAGCTAAAGAGAACTCTTAGTGCACAACCATCTATTTTTACACATTTAAGATGAGTAAGCTCATTTCCTTATTAAATACTCTAGTATGCCATGTTTAGGGAACTACATTTTCATGAAAATATTCGTATGAACATAAGGTGATAAAATAACTAGACTACTTTAAGTAGTAAGCTTAGGAATCTCTTACGTAAAGGATGAAAAACGAGCATGCTAAGTTGGTATTATGAATGATACATACTAACACTTAAGATAAGAGTTTGTAAGTTGAGAAAATCGTAAAATATGTGTATGGACCAAGGAATGACATGCTGGATGTGAAGTACATGTAGGGTAGTTAGATGTTATTTTTAATTTCATTTGATTACATATACTCAAATCTAGCTTTAGGTAAAGGAAAATATATTACATAATGTTTTTATGAGGAAATCAATTTTTTGAAATGTAAACTAAGGTATAGGACTTATGATAAGTGCATGATTCATAACTTTTACTTAGCACTTAAGCTAAATAATCACTTCATGGAAGAGAAGTTAAGTTAGAGTTGGAATATAAGTAGCATAGGTTGTCAGGACCCTAAAGGGGGCCTAATAAGATTACCTAAAATTTCCATAACATGTGTGCATCCATGATATGAAAACTGCCTTACAAGTCAGAGATTGCAAGACTTTAAATGATTAATTACTAAGGATGTTGAATTGTTAATTAATTAACATATTGTAGGATATAAATAACTATAGATATCAAATATTCCACAATTCCTCAGAACCGTAGAAATCCGGTATCCCCTACTAATTGATAAGATCAAGTAGTATAGACTTAAAATCTAAACTTAATAAGGTTGAAAAACTTAAGTACATAGTGCTATTTACATTTAAAGTTTCACATGAACTAAATAACTTCTCTATAATTCCAACCTCTAAAATGTCTCAGTACTTGTACTCAATGCTTGGCTCTTAACCTATGTTCGATTATCTATCATCCTGGAAAAAAACAAAAACTATCGGAGAGTAAGCTATAATAGCTTAGTGAGTTATCTCTTATACTATACCGATAAGCAAGTTATCAAACAAATTATTACAATCATATGATGCATGTACACGCAGTATGCCAAACAATATATGCAATTGACCGGTGCTGCATATAATATCTGATTTTAATGCTCTTCAAAATAAGGGTTGAAGATACATCGGTACCAATCACGATTGGGCTCTAGTACTTGGCTTTTTAACCATAACTTTGAATTTCGTATTTCACAAAATACATTTCCATTTCTAAAAATTCAGTAGTACACAAAATCCCAAGCCTAGCAATGAGGTAACCCCTGTAGTCCATACTCACACCTTATAGTAGAGATCTCTAGACTCGACCCTCAGCTATGCGGTTGGCGTCTCTATTGCCTAGTAAGCTCACAGGTTTAGGTAAAGTCTTGTTGTATGAGTGTACCGTACATAAATAGTTTAATAAATATAAACAACCCTTGCAAGGCCTCTCTTTACCTCTGCGTGAAGCGATGGCTGGAATAAGTAATGCAATGCATAGGTAATGCATAACCCTTTTAATTTAAGATAAGCCAAATATAATTAAGTCAAATTATGAGGCGATCAATCAATATCAGTAAACCATCTAAATCACGTAACAATCAATCATACAATCAAATTATCAATTATTGTATTTAACAATATTTCTCACAGTAATCAATCAATATTAAGCACATGCATATCCCAAAACCCCATGCAACAAGTTATTAATATTCAATTTAAGTGCACCAACTATAAGCACAAACAAGTATAGAGTCATCAAGAGTACTCACTTGACTATGACCACTCTAGTCGTAATAATTGATCGGAAGATCCTTACCCTCGTCGGATCACTTGATCATTACGAGATAACAAGGATAATAAGTAATTGAATTAACTAACGGTTCTAGATATCAATCTACCTAATTATACTTAAATTACTATAAGTTTTTATTTGATTAAACCTAATCATTAATCATATATAACTTTTTCATTATATTTCTAATATTTACAAACTTATAGTCGTTTTCCATCATTTTTGGACATACGTTTACACGGTGATATCCGTTTTAGACGTTAAGACCCGTGTTTTACGATATGGACTAAATTTATTGAAATTCTAACTATTAAAGCTTAATTATTCTTATTGGCTAGTTTTATGTTCCATTTTAGTAATTAATGATTTAATTAGCCATTAATTCTTACACTTAAATAATCTTATGATTTATTATTTTAGAAGCTTATGTCATCATTTATATTATCAATTGCTTATGTCATAACTTATGTCATCATTTTATTATGTCATTACTTACATCATCATCCATTACATATATATATTTATCCTTATGTATTCATATACTTTACACATACATTAAATTTATATATATATATATACACTTATACTTCTAACATACTAGTATGTATACTTGTGTATTTATACTTATACTAGTACACATACCATATACACATACGGTGATATACGTATTTTTATATGTATTTTCGTATGCCTAGAGTATCCTCTTAAGAAATCTTCACAAATTTCATAGTTTTGCACTTTTAGAGTGTATTTAGCAAGGTATATGTGTATATACTTGGTATATTCCTTCTTTTTGGTTATGTATATAAAGGTTATTTATGTACATGGCTTGCTAAGTTTATGTACAAGTAGTTTTCCTATTCTTACCTATGTATATGTACATCTATACTATGTATTCTACTCTTATACTTAAGTGTATAAGAATCTTATTTGTGTCAACATACGTGTACATATTACATGATAATTCTAAAACTAACATAACATAAACAACAAATTACCAATTTAAGATGAAAGATTATATGAAAACATACCTCTTTCTACTTTGTAATATGAAAAGGAAGACAAGTATATATGATATGTTAGTTTATGGTAGTAGTTAAAGTTGTGTGTTGAAATTATGAAAAGGTTGAAGATGAAAAAGGCAAGGGAAGTTTATGGTTTGGAAGTGAAGGAGAAAAGAGTGTTTTTGTGTCTTCAATTGTGTTTTAAAAATGAAAATAAGTGAGGTCTAGATGTAGGGAAAGATGGACGGCAAGAAAGAAGCAAAAAGGGACAAGATTACATGTATAAATACATAGAAAGTTAAAGAAGATGGGAGAAAATTCTAGATGACAATGACATTTTGTTGACTTGGTCAAATGTTAACTTAGTCAACTCTTTGAAATTAAGTGAAATTTGTGTGTACATAATGAGGTAATTAAGGAAAATTTAGGAGAAAAGTTAAGGAATTAAAGGGAAATGTGGAGTTTACTAAAATGATTAGTAAGAATGGTTAATGAAATCTTCCTCTAGATATTTATATCTTATATACATTATTTAATATGGTACTTAGTGCAACTATCATGAAATATGTCATTTAGGGTACTAATACCTACTAAAGCAACATCTAAACACTTAACTCCTTATAATACTAACCTAGTTATATAATTAGAAGATAGATGTGATCTATAATGCAATATATTAGTTTCTAATGGATTACTTTAATATTATATGTATTTATGAACGATTGAAAGTTATCTTTAATCTTTTACTAATGATTTAGTATGATATTAAGGATATATTGTCAATTAGGGTTTTAGAGTAAAGGATAGTGAATTAGTACTTTTATATCTTCAAAGTTATAGTTTTAGGGTTTTATCACTTTCGAGCGCAATATGTAGTGTTTATATACATTTAGGGTATAAAAGTTTCTTACATGATTAAATCTTCAGTTGTTATCTTAGGGTTTTTATGAGGTTTAAGGTTAACTTTTGCAGTTATATATACTTGAGGTTTTAAGGACTACATATGCAATTAGAGATTCAATTGATAATTTAAGGTTTTTCATATTCGCTTTAGGTTTTGAATTGAGGTTTTAATCGGTTTTAAATCTCACTAGCTCTATTGATTTCAGGAAATCATCTATGGTTTAGGGGTTTGATTCTATACTTAGAAAGCTAGATTTGTGGGGTTTACATAGGTTCTTGATCTATCACCTAAACTTAAGGAAATGATGAAACAAGTTGAAAAACTAAGTTAAAAACCCTTGAAACGAATCATCCAAAACTGGAACCCTAAGAAAACTCACTTAAAAATATGACAAAACAAAGTGAAAAGACCAACTAAAGCAAATATAATAAGTGTATAAAGCTTAAAACTTAAAATCGAGCCTAAAACATTCAAATCAAGCTTAGAACTCTAAGTTGAGCTCTCACCAAATTTCTGATCAGCACTTAAATCAATCAAGAAAAGTCATTTTAAGACCCATAAGAAGCCTACATAAAACTCCCTAAGCCTAACAAAGTCACCAACTTTAGTTTAGACAAAAAATAAGCCTATTTGACCACATGAGCCTACATAAAAGTCCAAGAAAATATTGATAACATCAAGGTCATAAGCCAAGGATGGAAATCTAACTTTGGAGAGTGTTTTAAGCTTAAAATAAAGTCCTAAGCCCAAGCCCAAAAGATTTTATAAGATAACAAAAAGCCCAACAACTAAACTAAGCCCAAAAGAGTTCCAAAACATGAAGACCGCTACTGTTCTGATCAATGGATAGAATTGCAAGCCTTATCTTGAATATCTAACCTTAACACATTAAAGTACACTCGAAAATAATGAAATTGACTATGAGATCATAAAAATCATATTTAAAATGAGAAAGTAATACATGATTGAAGTTTTAGGTAAAACCAGGGAAAAATACAAAACTAAGTTAAAAGTATAACTTAAAGAGTTTTAGGTTAACCTTTCAAATTTATCTCGAACTCTTAACATTATCATATTTACGATGTTCAAGGGACCCGATGATGGAGACGACCTACACCTGAATTATTAAGACTAATCCATTATAGCTAAGTGAGTGATTCCCGATGACTTCATCTTGGTTTTGCTTGTAATATAAATGCACTTAAATTTATATAATGAACTGGAATATTTGTGGGATACGGGAAATACATGTATACGATATTTTAATTGAGTGCTATGACTTGATAATAAGATAATAATGGGAATTGTTTGTCATGATAGCTATGCATAGTTGTATAAAATGAAATTGTCTGATCATAATGAAAGCTAAATTAGTTAAGTATTTGATTAAGAGATTCAATGAGTCATGCATTTCTCATATTTGTATTATAACTATACCGATTGCCACCTTATATGAAAGATAGAAAGGGGGCCTCCTGTAAGGATTAGGCAACGGAATGTCATTCATATATTATTGAGTCTTTGTGCTAAGGTTTCAGGCTTACTAGGCACTTGGAGATGTTAAGCGTGAGCGAAAGGCCATGTCCTGTGACTTCCACTTAGGGTATGTGATATAAATTATAGGGACCACCATACCGCTAGACATGGGATTTTAGCATAAATTTGATTTTTTTTTAAAAGGAAAGTATATTTTCTATATGAAAAGTAAAGTTTGCACATACTATATATATGTTTGAGTTGATTTGAGCACAATAGTGCAATTAGAATAAAAAAACCTAGGTGCTAGGACCTGGTTTATGGTTTGTCTTAGTTAATTATCTCTAACCTCGACTATAGGGGGTATAATTTTGAGTTGCATATAGTTCCTAAGTCACTACATGTATTAATTGGCATCCTAAGTATTCATGTATCTATATGTTGTGCATTTAAATTATATTGTTTATATGGCATGATGTAGGGATTTACTCACTAGTCGTAGGCTTAGGCCCCAATAGATTTCTTTTGTTGTAGAACTACCTCTTCGTCCATTTGAGCTGGGGGATGCCCAAGGTGAGTCTCATGTTGAGACGGGATTGTGAGCTTCAAGAAGCGAAAAGGGAATTTTGAAATAATAACTTATAGATATTTATTTACTTTAATCTTATAGTTAGATTTTCTTAATACAAACTCTTATAGGACTATAGTTGTGTTGTAATATTTTTGTTGTGGAATTCCACAAATCCACATTTTAACTTTAGTATTTTGCATTTAAATGGCAAATATTAGTTAATATTCTCGATATTGCATATCTATGGGCCTGATGGTAACATAGAATGGAATGAGCTTTATGTGTCGTATGGAAGGCCTACGATCAACAAGGAGGTTGATTGTAGATCTTTATACGATATATGGCGATCTAACAATAATACTGTTGGGTTGTGATAATATCATTGCTCGTATGTCTATCCATAACAATATCTGTATCAAGATATATGTTTAACCTATCTAAGTGGTAGTTATAAGTCCTTAAGGGATTTATTGTATCCAAGCTAGCTAGATTCATCCTTAAGATGAAGTTCCAAGATTGATTATGTACTCTTGGAATTTCACATAAGGTTCTTTATGGTCTTTAATTAAAATTGGAAATTGATCGTAGAGGTGTCTAAAATTTCTTTTCTTTTTTCTTTTTCTTTTTTGCTACTTTAGTCATGAATATGGTCATTTGTTTCTTCAGCTTTTCAAAAAGAGCTAAGCTAGTATTTCCCAATTGTGCTACATTTAAAAAGAGTCAAGCTAACTTTTCAAAATGAGTCGGTGTAGTTATGGTGCGATTATGTGTATAAGCATGAAACCACTGTAGAGCTCTATTTTCAAAATGCATAGAAGCTAATTGGACCCTGTAATTGTCTAGAGTAGCATCAATTTTGAAAAAAAACTCTCATCCTTAACAAGCCAAGATTTCAAATCTTCACCAGAAAACCTTAGAAACTCAAGTTAAGTAGATTTTGTCAGTACTTGATATGAACTTCCATTTGTAGAAATGGTTTTTGCAAAGTCGTGGCACTAGATGTAGTATTAGTATCATTTTCTAGAAATAATCTAGCCTTTCCACTAACTTATGGCTTAATTACCTCTTGTCCTTGCTTTTTTAGGTATAGCACCGCGTTGTTGAAAGTAGAATGCCGCTTCTCTAGCATGTTTGTGAAGGTCTATGGCAACTCCTTTTTCCAATCCTCATTTTTCAAGTCATACTCATCCTTCATGGCTTGAATTGTTTCTTCCATTTTCTAAGTAGCTCTAGTTCCAACCATCCACCATGTAGGCTGTAATACTAATTCTTATAGGGTCAAACATTTTTATTGAATTTGCGATGATTTTGTAGAAGTAACTAATATGAAAAGACAAAAACTCTAAATGCAATGCTCGAATACAAGCAATTGGGGAGCAATGTTTTTAGTCTTTTTTCATTTATTTTTTTAGTCATTGGTTTTGTAATATATATACCATGATTATTGTTAGTTACAATTTAGATCTCCATAATATTTCACAATCTTTTGCAATGATATGTCACCCTTTTCACGTAATACAAAAGAAATTACTAATAGATTACTCAATTGAGGAAAGTGAAGGCCTAATTTAATTGGGCCATACTTTAGCCCACTATTATTATACTCTAATAAGCCTAACTCTTAATTTTGAATGCCATCTAAAGGAAATAACACTTCTACTTCAGTAGACAAGTTAGTTCCAAATCCTTCTTTATCAATTTTGACTTTGTTATCTCTTACAAACCCTAATAGTAAATTAAGCTTTGCATCAGTTGTCCCTACCTCTGAAACCCTTTGCCATAAGGGTAAGTAACGAAACCTTAGGGCCAAACTTCATAGATCTCTT
This sequence comes from Lumnitzera littorea, assembly GCA_024138015.1. Lineage (NCBI taxonomy): Eukaryota > Viridiplantae > Streptophyta > Magnoliopsida > Myrtales > Combretaceae > Lumnitzera > Lumnitzera littorea. The sequence goes on from JAMXBB010000004.1 coordinate 69,646,592, forward strand.
GATGTGTCTTTCAGATCATATATATGGAGGCTACACCATAACTAGATAGGAATGAAAAGAAAACAAAGGAGTTTAGCAAAGTTTGGATAGCCACTAGATAGATATGATACAGCAATCAACCCTACCTGGATTAATCTTTACTTGATATGACATACAAGTAAGGATTAAGGTTACTCGCTACTAACTTTTGCTAAAGGACCTAGATGAGAGCCTTTAGCTTAGTTTTGTATGAATAGTTTGAGGAATTGATTCCTATCATTTGCCTTTGGGTCAGAAAGATTTGTTCTCAAATTTGAAGGGGTTTCTTAAAGTTACTCTTCTCTAGCATCTTCAGTAACTTCTTTTGGTCAGTGTTGGATTAGGCCAAATATGTTGAAGGTGAGGGAGACACCATAATTCTCAGGTAGTTCAACTTAGTAAGTATTACGGTTGGTTTTCTTAAGGACTTTGAATGGACCACCAACTCATGAGGATAGTTTACTCTACCTTAGGTGTGAAAATCTTTCTCAACTAAGGTGGACCCATACTAGATTTCTTGGTTTGAAAGAAACAGTTTAGCAGCTAAGACTACCTATCTTTTACAGTCTTTTATTGAACTTGATAATCTTCCTTACCATGCACTGGTATAACTCTTATAATCCTTGGGCTCGATCAACTCCAGACTAGCTTTCTTCTACAACTGCGAGGGTATCAATCATATTTAGAGGGATAATGGGTTTGAGGCCATTGATGGCCTCAAAAGGGTCTTTCTAATGGTGTTGTAGACAATTCAATTATAAGTGAACTCCATAATAGGGTTAGCACAAGTCTTAATCTCTCAAATTTTTCTCTATAATAGCTTAGAGTAGGGTGCCTAATGTCTTATTCACCTCTTCAATCTGGACGTTAGTCTAGGAGTTACTATTAGAGTTAAACACGAGTTTAGCCCTAAGTCTCTTTGAAAGTGTCTTCCATAAATAATTGAAAATTTTGTATACCGATTTGATATGTTGGTCTTTGGGACTCCATATAGGTGGACAACTTCCTACAAAAACAATTCGACAATATAAAAAGCATCATTAATTCAGGGGCATAAAATGAAGTATGCTATTTTACTAAAGCATTCCACTACTACAAGGATCAAATCACTCCCTTTGGATGTCAGGGGCAACCCTATGATAAAGTCTACGCTAAGGTCGGCCTACAGTGAGTTCAATGTTGTTAAGGGCATATACTCTCCATGTGTCACTCCCTTCCCTTTTCCGCATTTGTACACTTTGTAACTTTCAACAATCTTATGGACATTTTGGCTAAACCAAGCTAGTAGAAGTCTTCTCTCAATGGGTCAACTATTTTAGTCTCTCTAAAATGACTAGATAATTACTACTATGAGCATCTCTAACCAACAACTTATGTGTGGAATAGCTTAGTATGTATAGCCTCTTCTCCTTAAACAAATAGCAACCCCTCAGATAATATCCTCCAACAACAGCTATTTCTCTACACTTCTTAAGGATAAGGCTAAAGTGTGGGTCTTGGGCATACTGTCCAGCAATAAGAGAAAAACCTAGTAATTTTGTTTGTAAGGTGGTTAGTAGAGTTTACTGATGTGATAAGGCACGTGCAACCTCATTGGCATTGCTTTTCTTGTGCTTATTTACGTAAGAAAAGCCTTCCATAAACTCGAACCATTTTGCTTGCCTCTTCAAAAGTCTTTTTCTAACTCCTAAGATGTTTAAACGACTAATAGTTTGTATAAATCACAAACTCTTGAGGAAAAAGGTAATATTGCCATATAGTAAGAGCTCGGAAAAGAGAATACAACTTTTTCTCATACATAGAATAATTTAATGCGACACCATCGAGCATATCATTGTAATAAGCAACAAATCAATGCTCTTGCATCAGTATGATGCTAATACCAATACTTGACGTATCGCATTCCAGCTTGAAATGTTTGTCAAAGTCAGGTAAAGTTAAAACAGGAGCAGTTGTAAGCTTCTCCTTGATTTCCATGAAGCTCTACTCGACTTGTTTATTCCATTGGAATCCTTCACTTTTCTTAGTGAGCTTGGTCAATGGGGCAACAATGATACTAAAGTTCCTAATAAACCTTTTATTGAAAGAAGTAAGGTCATGAAAGCTTTGTACTTCAATGATGCTTTTTAACATCAACCACTCCAAAACAACTCAAATTTTCTCCTCATCAGCTTGGATTCCATTTCTTAACACTCCATAACCAAGAAAGACAACTTCACTTTAACAAAATGTGCATTTCTTCAAATTGCCATACGATTTCTCGGCACAACGGATATAAAAAACAACTTAAAGATGTTGTACATGGTCGGTTAAGTTATCTCTATATACTAATACATCATCAAAATACACTATAGATTCATATTTTGCTTTTCTTAATTTAACTTATATTAAGCCCATCACATTTAATATAAATTACTCAACACTAAATTAAGGAAATATTTTTCTTAAAAAAAATGTTTTGAAAAAATATTTTAAAAATTGAAGTCTCCAACTAGTTAAACAGATAAAAAATAAAATTAGGGTTTTTAAGTGGAAAAATCCTAATTTAAGCACTAGTCTGCGAATATTCTAAAAAAATTAATTTTTCAGAAAATTTAACTAAAAAATATAAATTCGTGGGCTAACTTATTAAAACAAAAATCACCATATAAAAATTTAAGAAATCAACTAATGGGCATTTATTTTCAGAATTTTTCATTAAATATGAAAATATACAAAAATGCACGAAAATGAATTTTAAATTTTTTTTATTACAAATTTTCCTTAAAAAATGAGAAGAAAATAAAATATATTACAAATTTTATAATTGCCTTAAAGGTATCTACGTACCTGCTAATTGAGATCAAGCTAACCTTAGTTCTCTTAAAATATTTTAGTATGTTGGTTTATTTTAACTTTTAAAAAAATCGACCAAGTTTATGTGATTGTCAATTTAGTTTATTCAAATAAAATTCTAAAGAGGTCTCGATTCTCGAGTATTTAAAAAAGAATATCTAAAAGTTCTATTTTTTTATTGATTTTTATTTCTAAAAAATAATTTTCTAATTAAGGAATTCCAAAAAAACCTAACACTAAAAAAAAATTCCTAAGCTAAATATATTTCTTCCTTTTTATATTTTAAAAACGACTACCTAATCAAATCAAGATGAATAAATATATGAGTATACCTAATCAAATAATTTTCTAAATGAGCTATCGTCAAATGGTTGACCCCAACCACATGTGCTAAGGTAAGAAGCTTCCATAGCCTAGCTTCCTTTTATTGCGACTTCATAAAAATTTTCAGTACCATTGTTGCACTTCTCACTAAGTCGACAAAAAAGAATGTAGAGCTCAACTGCGAAGAAAAAGAGGAGAAAATCTTTACTGAAGTGAAAGAAAGATTGACATTTGGCCTAATCTTAGTCCTACTCAACTTTAAGAAGGTGTTTAAACTTGAGTATGATGCATTAAGAGTCAGAATAAGAGCTATGCTCATTCAAGAAGGCTAACCTATTACATATCATAATGAAAAGTTGAGAGGACCACAACTAAACTACTATGTCTATCACAAGGAACCTTTCGCTCTCATCTAAGCCCTTCACATGTGGCAACATTACCTTTTACCAAGGAAGTTTGTTATATATATTGATCATGAGTCCTTAAGATATCTCAGAAGTCTAATTAAGCTATCAAAGGGGCAAGCTTGATGAGTTAAGTTTTTAGAAGGATTCAATTTTGTGAATAAGTACAAATAAGGCAAAACCAATATAGAGGTTAATGCCTTGTCTAAAAGGTTATCCTTGGACTACCCCAAACTGCTTAAGGCATAGACTCTGTGATGGTTATCGTGAATAGATTCAATAAGATGGCATACTTTGTGTCATGTACTAAAACTAACGATGTTTTAGTTATTGCTTCTTTGTTTTTGCAAGAGCATTCACTTGTATAGAGTATTAAGGAGTATGGTGTCAGATTGAGACCTAAAATTCTTGAGTTATTTCTAAAAGACTCTTTAGCATTGAATGGGAATAAAATTACTTTTGAGCATTTCTTACCATTCCTAGACTAATGGTTACATAAAGGTCATCAATCGCACTTGAAGTTCATTACTTCAAGCTTTAACGGGGAAGAACCTAGCTAAGTGGGATATATGCCTACTCATAGTGGAATTTACTTATAGCAAATTAGTGCATGCCACCACTAGGTATGCACCATTTGAAGTAATCTACGGCTTTAACTCTAAACTTTCCTTTGATCACACCCCAATGCCATCACTTGGCCAAGAAGACCTAGAAGCAAGACTTAGAGCTCAGTCCTTCTAACAAATCTACTAAAAAGTTGCTCAATACATTGACCATGCTACTAGAAAGTTGGAGAAAAGAAAAGGAAAGAAGGCCAATCATGATAGGATTCAGGATACTTACCTAACCAAATGCCAAAGCCTATCTCGTACACTATTCATCCAAACATCTTATTTGATCACTTATTTTTGCTTATGTTATTTAAACTTTCTATTTCTAATATTTTTCCTAAATTACTCTCATATTTATTTTGTATTTACAGGAATGCCATTAGGGCATCCTTTTGGTCATTTTATTTACAAGTTTGCTATTATATATAAATAACATACATGTATAGGGTTTTAAATAAACTTTTGATATTAATAAAAAACTCTTGAGACTTTTCTCTTAAAAAAATCTCTTATATCCGCTCTTATTAATCCATTTAGTAAGTATTATGGTAAGAAACCCTATAACTTAAACCAGTGCATCATATCCAGCAAGTCTTAAGTCGTATAGGATTTTGTTAGTACATCATATCTAGCTAGATAGCTCATGAATTTGCTAAACCAACTCCCTCCTACCTCCATTTTATTTTTCTTATTCTTGTTAATTATGGTGAGAGACCCCAAGGACGCATCAACTTCATTGGTATTAGAGCGTGATTTCAGCGAAAGAGCGTGTTAGGTTCTTTGAAGTTCTTGTTTATGTATTGTTGGTGGCTATTGTATTCTTTCCATGGCTACCAAAATGAGTGTGTTGAAATTTCTGATTGTTATTCAAGAAATGCTTGACTATTGGTTCTATTGTGCCATGAAGAATTTATTTACCAGAAAATTGGTGAATTAAGTTTTTGTCAATACGTGAGGTCACCTTACTCTTGTGTTAATCTACAACATCCTTTGCTTGGAATTATTGATAAGCTTCGTTGATGTTTCTTTCGCAACACCAATAGGTTTGGTATTTATTAAGTGTATATAAGAGAGAAAAAGAAAGAAAATGACAATGAAAATGATGAAGAAGAGTATTACGTGCTGATGCTAAAATTTCGTGACTTTCATGATTTATATTGTTGGAAGTCTCGAAGAAGAGAGTATTGAATTAGAGTTTTTGTTTTTGATATCAGTAGCAAGTGCGTGGTTATTGTAGCCGTAGTTTACGTAGGGCTATTGGGGTTTTATCTAAGAATTAGTTTCTTTATATGTTATTGTTCGCTTGAGAACAGGCTACCTAGGGTTTTGAAATACTCGACTTTACTGTTTGTGAATATGGGTGCACGAAACTGAATGTGAGGCTTCAGGTCTATTAATAGAGCTCACCGGAGTGTAGTGTTTGGTTGCGATATCGTACAATGGTGATGTGTTTATACTCTGGGTTTGTCAAAATTTAAGTCGGTGGCTCTATTGTTGTACAAACGAGATAGTGTTGTGCAACAATTTTGTATAGCTAATGTGCGAATGTGATTTCGTGGTTTTGAAATTATAGCAGTGGGATAGTTACTTGAAAGATATGGGACTATGGTTGTACGCTTAAGGTCGAGTTGTGGCACTGGTGGTCGGACTAAGTGTTGGAGTCGTGTGGATCTGTGAGTTTGGTTCTGGCGGTTGTTGGAGTTGAGCTGCGCGGTAGCCATTGGAATCAAGTGTTGTGGGTAGTAGATCCTTGCATAGTCGCAGTTGTGTAGGTGGTTCAAACTTAGTGGTACAGTTGTATCTAGATTGTAACCGTGACTGTGTTGACGTGTTTGTGCCTGATTCCAAGCTTGTCGAACTTAACTAGCTTTGTCCAAGCCAAAGTGAATTGTCACTGAGTTGTTTAATTTGAAGTGTCGAGCTAAGTGAACCTAATAGCCGAGCTAATTCAAGTGTTGTTGAACTTTTGACCCCAAGCTGCTGCAATCCGACGCACCGAGCTGTATGTAAAAGAGCAAGATTGTACCAAGTTGTTGTCTTGTTTGGATAAATGTTGAAGTTCGAGCTAACCTCTGTCCAAATTGCTCAGTTGCTGTCGTGTGCATGTCCAAGCTAATTAAAGTTACTTGCTGGATCGTTGTCAAACTACTACATTCAAAGGGGATATCGAACTGTTGTACATTGGACCAACTACCTGATGATGTACTTTATGACCGAGCCGAACTTTACATGCTGGTGTAAGTGACAGTAGCGAGCCGATGGTGTTGACTGAAAGTGCCGAACTAACGCTATCAAGTAGTGACTTAGTGAGAACTTGGTTGAAGTGTTGAAGTGAAGTGGAAGGTCCGAGCTGTGCAAGCATCCTAGCTGCTATGACTAAGTATATGCCAAGCGGAATTGAGTAGTGATTCGAGGTGCCAAGCTTGTGAAGTGTACAAGTGTTCACTTTTCGGGCATGTGTACTAATCTGTAATAGTGCCGAGCAACTATATATGTTGCAGTGGTGTATGGTGTGTGAAATCCGAGCTAACAAAGTGCTCCGAGTCGACAAAATGCTCCGAACCGAGCTGATTCCATGTTGTCAATTTGTGACTTGTGCCTTCGAAAGTACAAAGTTTGTTGACCTTTGAACTTTTGCCGAGCTATCGTAATTGCTTGATCGAGTTGACTTACAACAAAGTTGCCAAGCTGAAATTGATGTGTCCAATAAAAAATGATTGTTTTGCTGAGCTCAACCCTGGAGCTATAGTTGTTGTGAAGGTCCGAGCTATCAATAGATAGGAACCAAAGATACTGTCCACCTATGAAAAGCTATATTTTTTAGTTGAACGTGCGTGTGAGCTAAAGAATAGAAGCACGGGAGTGCTACTGCAGAGGTTAAATTACTAAACTACTACATGTGAGCCAATTTCTCAACTGTCATGCACATGTACTCTACTAAGCTGCTGTACTCTAAAGTAATTTCCGAGCTGTTGTTAATTGAGAACTGAGCCAAACTTTGTATCCAAGCATATTGTGTGCGTATGCTAGTGAACAAAAGTAATGTGCACGCCAAGCTTGTTGTCCTGGTCAGCACATTAGTGTTGAGGGAATTGTAGTGTAGTTGAGAGCTGGCTGTCATTTCCTTTGTGAACTTAAGTGCATGTACACTTGTGGAACCTAGGGCGAAGTGTTGTCTTGAAAATTAAAATAGGAGATGAGCTGAACTATTAGAGAAAGTAGTTAAGCTTTCTTTTATGTGTCGAACTTTGGGGTTAAGACCGAGTTGCTGCGAAGAAAGGCCATACAAAGCTGTTGTTTTTTTTACTTTGCCAAGCTGATTTAAGTGCAGAACCGAATTGTTGTGTATGTGATGGAGAAGCTTCTGAGCTGAGTGAAATCCACGTTGCTATATTTCAAGTTGCCGAGTTAAATTTTAGTCATTGTTCGAGCTCCAAACTACTGCAACTCAAAAGTGCCGAGCTATTTTACATAGTATTTGAGCTTGTTGTGAGTGTGTTCAATTGCTGAGCTGAATTTGGTCATAGTAGTAGCATGAAAGCTATTCGCTATAAGAAATTTCCGAGCTGTCCTTGTTTAGACGCATGTGCTGATCCAAGTAAGTGACAAACTGAGGCAATTGATCTACTATTAAAAATCCTCGAGCTGCTATTCTAACGAGAAGTGCTGTTGTTGCCATTTTAATTGTCAAGTTGAGATTGTGTGTGCTACTGTGCATGTGCCAAGCATTGTGCTATAGTGGGCGTACATTGTTAATTACCAAGCTTGGCTAGTGGATGATTGTGGTTGTATTATTGAGTGTGAGAAGGTGCAATAGAGACAAGCTGATCATTATGTAAATACTGTTCTATTTATTTCCGTTGTGTATCCTAATGTAACAAAGACATGTGTTAAGAGCAAATATTGTCCACTTCCAAGAATTACATCATGTTGCTTATATAATTATTACCATACTGTTGTCCTCTGAAGTTATTGAAATTGTGGGCGCATATGCTTGTATAACTTCACATAGTGGTCGGTAAGGTGAAATTAGCAACTAGGTTTAATTGCCAAGCTGATTGTTACTACAAAGTTAACAAGAGAGCTCAACTTTTACAATATGGCAACAAATAAATTTTACTTAAAGGGGAGACTTGAACGAGGCATTATATTAATTTAGGCAAGTCACTATCCTATAAACTTTATCTCTAAAATTGTTGTTAGAAGATTGGGTTATGAAACTACCAACCACTTAAATCTGTATGACTTTCTTTATAATGACAACATGATTAAAGTGACAAAGCAAGTAAGAATAGCCTTCTCCATTGGAAAATTTCAAGATGAAGTTTTATTTGATGTTGTCGACATTAAATATTGCTACATTTGTTTAGGTTCTTCGTGGAAGACAAGTCACAACATAAGCTACATGCCCTTGAAGAGTACTTATTACTCCTATGACAAAGAACGAATTGTGCTCCATCCTATATCCCCAGCTAGTCTTAAAGATGATTTAAGGATTGTTAAGACTTCCGTAAAGAGATGGAGTGTCAAAAAGAAAATTCCCATAAAGGCCATTAAGGAGGAAGAAGTTGATGAAGGAGTTATTACACTACCTATGGTGATAGAGGAAGAAACTAGTTGTGAGGAAGTGAAAGAGATAATAATTGCTGAAAATGAAGTACTTAAGGTTGAGTAGGAATTTGAAGTCTTATAAATTCAAGTCCCTCAAGTTCATGTCCTGTTTGAGCCTAAAGTTGTGTTATTCCTCATGATTGATAGCTACTAGAACTAATTAGGGGGTAATTGACAGGATATATGATGAATGAAAGGAAGGGTGTTTAATGAAGAGCTTAGTTGACTACGCTCATGATGAGTGGAAAGAACATCAGATTGTATTTGCATTAATCATTGAACTAAGCTATTGTAGTTTATTTCTGTTTTGCTCTTGCAAATTTGTTTTTTATCCAGGTGGAAGTTAGAGTAGCCAATTATCAAGTTTCAGGTCAAAACATTTTCAAGAGGAGAATGATGATAGGATTTAAGGTACCGACCCACCAAATACTAAAGCCCAGCTTGTCCACTCCTCATCCAGACATCTCATTTGATCACTTGTTTTTGCTTATGTTATTTAGACTTTCTTTTTCTTATATTTTTCCTAAATTACCCTCATATTTATTTTATATTTACAGAATGCCACTAAGGTATTCTTTTGGTCCTTTTATTTATAAGTTTGCCACTATGTATAAATAGAACACATGTCTAGGGTATTAGATAAACTTTTGATATTAATAAAAAACCCTTGAAACTTTTCTCTTAAAAAACTCTTCTTTACCTGCTCTTATCAATCGCTTTAACAATAATTATAATGAGTAACCCCATCACTCGGACCGGTACATCATATCCAACGAGTCTTAAGCCGTGTAGGATCTTATTAGTGTATCATATCTAGCTAGACAACTCATAGATTTGCTAAACCCCACCCCTCATTTTATTTTTCTTATTCTTGTTTGTTGTGATGCCTCTTTGTTATCTCAAAACCAAGGCTGAACAGTTTGTGCTGAGGCTTAGTGGTTGCCAAATAGCCAAAAGATAGAAAGGCAAACACTCAGCATCGAGCCTATCATTTGCTGGGAAGCCAAAAGAGTACATTACCGAGAGTTAGAGACCCAAGAACCACTCAGCATGGCAGAAAGAGATTGGTGTCGACTAATTCTAATACTCGGCAATTGTGGGCCAACCTTTTAGGTATCCTGGCCAAGTACAGCAAAACCTTAGAAACTCCTCTTCGGACCTAAACATCCAACTACTGGCCCCGTCCAAGTCAGATCTTACTCCTTCTAGGACTGGCCGAATAACTGCATGTTGGCTTCTTCTATTAAATGCACGGTTTTATATTTTTGTACATGTTTTCTTTATTTTATTTATGGGCTCATTCTTTAGGGTTTAAGGCTTTGTACATTATTTACAGTTTTACCACTAGGATTTAAGACTTACTATAAATAGCAACATCTGTAATTAGTAAACAAATCATACACATAAAACAAAAAGGAATATTTCTCTTTGGAGCAAGGTTATACTTGAGCTCTTAGAGCTTGCATTGTCGAATTATTAAGTGATCAGTAACTCCTTAATCTTTTTTGTGTTTTTATCAATCTTGACCTTAAGATTATGGTGAACCCTCATTTAAGCTAATTAGTGAGTTGCATTTAACCCTCATTTGAATCCTAAGTGACATTTAGTGTTCGTGAGTTATATCGAACCTTATTTTGAGCTCAAACCCCTTATTGTATGTATCTTAGTACGTGATATCCATACACATTCACCGTCAAACTCATCCATTTTACCTTTTGTTCATCATACACACTTGAACCCCGATTGCCTTCATTCCTAATTTGAGACCCACAACTGTAGCACCAAAGACACATCAAATTAGTTTCATCCCATCGATCAAGTATGGTTACACCTAAGTAAAGAAATGTTCCCCAACAAGAGGAAGAACAAATTATCTACTTGAGCTAAAGAACCATTTAAGATACTAATGCTTATCGAGTAGAGTTACTTGAAGACTTTGGAGCGTCTAATATGTTCAATATTGTCAACCTTAGCCCTTATTGACCAAAAGAAGAGCAGAATGAGGACCAATTGGATTTGATCCCAAATCCTAATCTGCCTAGAAGAGATGATAGGAATTAAACCATCAAACCTTTGACCCAAGCCCAAGCCTGAGGTCTCGAGAACTTAGTAAGATACATTTTCCTTTACCAACCATGCAAGAAGAGTTTGAGTTGCTCCAACCTACTAGCCTACTGCCATTTCTGAGCCAAACCCTTCCATGCTTGATAATCATCTCAAAGTGCTAACTTAAGGAGCACTCAACTAACAGCTCAGCTTGCTCACCCACCAGTTTGACCGACCTACCTTCAAGTTGCCTAAAGCATATCCGAGCTAAATTCATCGTAGAATAATCGATAGCTTAGCTTGGCAACAACTAGGTTAATCATACTCTTTTTTCTGTTTCCACCAAAAGCCTACCTTTAGTTATTAGCCATGTGTCTAAGCACCTACATAATGGAATCTACTACACAAATCAAATGTTTTCTTGAATTTTCATTTATACCCTTTAACATTCCTTATATTTTACTTATTTTAGACATTAGCCTTTTGTCTTTTCCATATTTAGTAAGTTGTCCTAGATTTTTTTAGTATAAATACCTTTTTAAAACATAGTTGCAAGGATTATCTACATTATCTCATCATTGAATATACTAAGTCTTTCCTTTCTTGGAAGCTCATCTCTTTTTCACTCTTATCCTAACCCTAAAGTAAGGCTAGGTAGCAAGTACTCTTACTGAATTGACTTGTGTGTCATATTGAGTTAGTTAAGTAAGTCCTTGGTGGTTCATTAGTATGTAATATTCTAGGAGCTAATCATGAGTTTTGCCTGTTTACACACATTCCATCCTCATTTTTGAGTTTTTTGTGAGGTTAAACCCATCCCATTAGGTATAGTTGACCTTATGCTTCCTCGATGCAATGTATCAGAAACCATATTTCTAACCATGGAAACCTGCATATCTCTACGTCGCACTTTTTCAAAAACCTAAAATACATCTATTAAAAGTTATCAAATCCCCTCTCAAGGTATCTTTAACTCTATATATCTAAGAATTAGTAACCCAGCACTAATCAAATAAATACTAGCCATAATAGATAATCATCGAAAACTTAAAAATCAATATAAAATAAAGTCAATCAAGTACTAACTCATTAAATCCATCATTGAAAACTCATTATACAATAAGCATAATCCTAATGTAATATCTAATCTTATTAAGATTACTACAATAGAAATAATAAGGGAATAGAAAACACCTTAAAATATGCTTGTAGATATCTTCAACTCTACCTCCTCATTTGTAATCTTCATATCTCGAGAAATATAGGTTTTTAGTGCCTTGAAGTTAAAGGAGACATATTATGGAAATAGAAATAAGGTTTTATTTGCTCTCTACTTTTCCTGTCCTCCACTAATGTATAGTCTAAAAACTCCCTTTTTGTTAGTTACTAGATGCGCTATATTTTATCAACTAATGGACAACCCTGTCTCCTTTGGTCTTTGGACCCCTATTTGTCTTCAATCTAATAATTATCATTTTCCAATGTCTTACTTTCTCTCTTACTTAATCTAGGTATGTAAGTTTTGGGCTTCTTAATCATGAATAAGCTCTTTTCTTTCTATAAATCACCAAATTAAATAAGCTTCAATGACAAACCCTTTCCCCTTTTTAATCATAATTATCTCAAAGTCAATGTCACACATAATTGAATAGACAAAAATAATAGGGCCCCTAAATGCTCAATTTATCAATTTATTAAAAGTTTGAGAGGGTGATTTGCAATATTTAAAAGTTTAAGGGGTTTATCCACATGTAAGTCAAAATTTAAGGAGTTATTTGCATTTTCCTCATACAAATCTAGTTATAAATCCAGTTTTTCTATTAATAAAGGGGTCATATTAGAAGTTAACTTTTCCAAACATAACGCATTTCAACCAAGATAAAAACCATAACCCATTAACATGAATTGTTAGCCTCATTTACAAGTACACAAAACTAGTAACAATGGCATTCACATCATTTGATCTTTAAGGGCATCCATCAATTTTTTGCCAACTGGCATTTGCAATTATAAAAAATTTTAATAATAAACACTAAAACATTTTTTTTCCATTTATGAGAGGAAAAGGTTTTTCCCACTTAAAGTAAACAATTTATCATGTTAAATATATTCGACAAAATATTTTGGAAGGCTTGTTCTTACATTTAACTTTACAAAAAGGACCTAATGTAAAAACACTCTAAACCTTTTATCCAAATCTCTTTCATAAGAGAAGACATCAATAAAATTAATTTTTGGTATATGTTAAAACCAACACAATTGAATCTTGATGCATACACCTCATTGGATTAGCTCAAAGTTTGTTGTAATGAGGTAGTCCCTAATAGACTTGTCCAACCTATATTTGATGAAGTTGAAGCTAAAGGAGTCCTTAACATGCATCTTACTTACCATGAAATGACCACGAAATCGTGTGGTGAGCTCATGAAAGCACAAAATGGAGTTCAACTTTAAGGTGTTGAACTGGTCTAAATAGCCTTCTTAAGCATGCTTCGAAAGCATTGCATGTGAATGCATTGCTACAACTATGTAAATGTATTGTGAACCAGAAATGGTTTAGGTGGATTTTGGGGTCCTCAAAATTGTCATATGACTCAAGTATCGAGAACCTGATGTAATGGGCCAACCATCCTAAATCTCCCTAATGGAGGGAGATCGATTATTAGCGAAATCACTATTGGTTTCATTTTCTATAAGCCTCTATAGTCAGTAAGAACTCCAATGTACTCCTCAATTATTCTAAATTTTCATTACTGAGGGATGGTGTAAATGGGCCTTTGATTGAGTAAGGTGGTTGCTTCAAGCTAGTGTTAAAGTGCGCTTGGATGTTAGTTTCTCAACAAAATAAATGAATGAAATATGGTTGAAATGATGGAAACTTGAGTCTACCCATTATTAAAGATGTCACTTGCCTATGTTTACAATTTGAAAATTTAAAAATGAGAAATAAATGGCAAGTGTACCAATCATAAGCATAATATAGTGGTAGAGATAAGGTTGGCCTCAAGGGAGCTAATGTGTTAAATACTAGATTAATTGAGTTTTCCCTAAGCAAAGCAATCAAAAATAGACTTAGATGAAGATAAAATAACCAACAAACTAATTGAATATTATAAACTGTTTGTCCTAGCAACACATTAAGGATCCCAAGGTCAAGAGGTGTAAAAATTTAACTGAGGTTTGCAAATATATTTTCATTTGATTTATTTTCATGCCTCAAATCAATATTTGAAATTGATTAAATGGATTTAACCAAAATCACAAGAACTCACCCATTTCTTAGAGTAGCAAAGTTCTTATTATAGTATAAATCATTGCCAAGGTGATTTATCTGTAATTATAATAACCCGTTTATATCAAAATTACTACTCTAGCTCAAAATATAAATTTAATACATTCTCATAATCTGAACCATATTCCAACCATATTAAATGCTCAAGTTCATGAGTTTCATCAAAGCTTGCATGTACTATGACAAAATTATAAAAAAAAAAACACAAAATATATTTATTATGAGCTATCAAATTCTCTCCAAAATATATTTAACTTTATTTATCTAAAAAGTGGTGACCAAGCACTAATTGAATATACCATAAACATATTAGATAAATCACTAAATACTCAACAATCAATATCAAATATAGTCAATCGAGCATTAACTAATTAAATCCGTTATTGGAAACCCAATATATCATAGGTATAATCTTTATATGATATCTTAACTTATCAGGATATAATACAATAGAAATAACAAAGGAATAAGAAACACCTTAAAACACACTCATAAATATTTTTGATTCCACCTTTCCATGTATAATCTTATTTGGAAATTGGATTTATCTCTAATAAGCTAAAATATAGTGCTTTTACTATGAAAATAAAAATAAGGGTCTGTTTGCTCTCTACTTCCCTTATCATCCACTACTGTATATTCTAAAAACTCCCTTTTTTATCAGCTATTGGATGCACTATATTTTATCAGCTGATGCACGACCCTGTCTCCTTTGGGCTTTGGACTCGTATCCGTCTTCAATCTAATAGTCATTTTTCTGTCTTGTTCTCCCTCTTTCTTAATCTAGGTGTGCAAGTTTTAGGCTTTCTTCCTACAAATCACCAAATCAAATAAGCTCCAATCACAACACCTTTACCCTTTTTGGTCATAACTGTCTCCATGTGGATGTCACACAGAGTTGAATAAATTAAAGTAATAAGACCTCAAAATGCTTAATTTATCTCAATCTGTTAACTTATTAATAGCATTTAAAAGTCTAAGAAACTAATCTATACCTAAATTAAAGTTTAAAAAGATTATTTATATTTTTCATATAAACAATTCTAATTTATCAATTTAGGTTTTCGATTAATAAATGAGTTGTATTATAAGTTAAGATTTCCAAACATAAGACATTTCAACTAGGATAAAAATCACGATCCATTAACATAAACATTAGCCTCATTTACAAGTACACAAAACTAGTAGTAATGGCATTAACATCACTTGATCTTTTAAGGACATCAGACATCCATTGTATTTTTGCCGTAGTTATGTAAATTTTTAATAATAAACACTACAACATTTTCCTTTTCCATTTATGAGAGAGAGAAAAAAATTTCCCAATCAAAGTAAACAATTTGTTATATTAAATATATTGGATAAAATATTTTGGAAAGCTTGTTATTACACTAAACTTACTCTAAATCTTTTATCCAACTCTCTGTCATAACAAGAAGACATCAATAACATTAATTTTTTGGTATATGTTAAAACCAACACAACTGAACCTTGTCGCATACACCTTATCGGATTATTGTAATTAGATTGTGTATCGACAATAAAAAGGGGCTAAGGAACAAAAGTACTACTCACCTTGCTGAAAAAGTCAAAAGATTTAGGAGCTTGTGTACTTAGATTTTAGTCTTTCATAAGATAGCAGTTCCATCAATTCGTAACGGTTGGTTAATTGAATTTGGATTGTTGGGAAATCAGCTCACTTTTTATCATGTCGAATCGTATGAATATATGTGTTGTGATTTTTTTTTTAATTTTTTAATTATTCCAAATCACAATGCATGCTTAACTCCACATAAAAATATACGTAACATGCATATGATATTCTATCCTTATAAAATGCTTTGGGAATGACATGGAGATTGGAATGAGTAATTTGGGATATGAAAGGATAAGATTATACGGTCAAAAGGCGTGGCTCGCATGGATATACATGTGGAACTTGATGGAGTCCTAGGAGTCATAAAAACCCAAAAAACTAGCATGCTCCAATGTAATGATGACCAAAAGAAAAGTGGGAGACATTACACATATCATGATACTAAGTTTGTCTGGTTTCACGATCTTCGTCAAATGGAAGCCTCAAGCACCACGAATTAATAGCACGCTTTGCAACAACAATTCCTGCTTTCGAGAGCATTTAGGAGATATTGCACTTTGATTTATCACACTGGTTTTTGAGCCTTATCTTTTGGAAATATCAATATTTTTCGGAATTCCATTTACATTTCTATCTAGGTTTTTTCTTGTTTTTTAATGTAAAAATTTTCATTTCGAGCTAGTTTCTTTAACCTTGATAAACTTGGTTTTGACACCATATTTTCATAGGGAAAATAAAATCTTTGGCATCATTTGAATATTTTAAGCTCATGGATAATCATCATATTTTGAGAGACAAATGCACGAAAACCTAGTCATTTTTACGTTAATTTGCAGCAAAATATCCTAATCTAACGTTGAAGCCAAAAATAAAAATTCTATTAGTTCTAAAAGTGAAAGTGAGAATATTGAAAATCGTGAATAAATTCATAGAAAATTAACGAAAAAATTCCGGACTCTAGTGTTCATAAGATCAATCCATCAAGAAGGTTTTAACCTCATCACGAGGGTGAAAAATCACCTGGCATTCAACCTTTAGTCATTACGAAACAGTAATCCATTTACCCCCCCAACTTTTTGGCTGTAAACAGTAATCTAAATTGTTTTATGAATGATAAACGAAATTACGACCGACTAATAGGTAAATTACTAAATTTTTATGTCCTTTAAACTTTTCTATAAAATTACAAATATACGCTCAATTTACGAACTTAAGCATATTTAAGAAGCTGGGAGCTATCTACAAAATTAATTTCAATGGAATGTTTTTTATATCAAGCTCGAGGTTCAAATGCTGCTTTTCTTTTCTATTTTTTTTTTTTTTTTTTTGGACGATCATTTTACAAGGTGTAAGACTTTTATGAATTTTGAGGCATGTTATATTACCTCTAAGAAAATTACAGAAACTGAAGTGTCATTACAAACTTATAGATTTTTACAAGATCCAGGTACTAGCTATGAAAGAGAAAAAAATGTATTTACAAAAAGAAGAAAAATTACGTATTTCAATCAAATTACAAACTTTACACTCAAATTATATATCATAAAGTAATATAACGAACTCGTGACCATGTTATGAATTTGAGAATATATACAAATTATTGATTGAATATGTGAATTTTATCGATTGTTACATAAGCTTAAATAGATTTACGAACTGTGGAGGAACTACGAATTTTAAGCCAGTTTGAGAAAAACATTTGTGTGTGACAATATAATTTATTTGAATTATAAATTATTTTACAATTTCTATAGTAAATATTACGATCTAAATTAGACTTATGACTTTTAGATAGTATTAGGAATAATTATATTATAATATATAGTTTTCACAACTTTTTTCTTTTCATATATTATTTTTTATGATATCATTAATGCATTTCCATTTTTATCTTCTCATATAATATTATATTATATATCTAAAATATAAGTCGAAGACAACACTTTAGCATCTTTAGAGTTTGAAGATTGCTTTTAGATTTGAAATTACCAAAAAACCCCTTACATACTTAATAATTATTATAAATAATAAATATATTAAAATTATTGTGGTAAAGTACTCTATATGCTAATAATTCTTGATTTGTAATCAAATAATTTTCAATTATAAGTAAACAATTTTGAATTGAATAACATCCATGTTTAATGGTTACTCCTTTTTTTTCACATTATAATTTTATTTTTTTTCCATCAATATAACTTAAAAAAAAAGAGTTTATCTTATATATTTATTACACTTTAACAAACTTTTCTCTTAAAAAGATCCAAAATTTGCACATTTTAAATTTAAACAATTTTGAATCAAACAACATTCACATTTGATAACTGTCTCCTTTTTTTTAAATCATAATTTAACCTTTTTTTTTTTTTTTATCCATGTAACATCAAATGAAAATGAGTTTATCTTACATATCTATTACACTTAGCAAATGTTTCTCTTTAGAAAATCCAAAAAAAATTCACATCTTTAATTTCTTTTAATTTTTTCATAATATTTACACAATCAAATTAATATAGTTTTTTTTTTCCTCTCAAGTATAATGAACATATTTTATTTCACTTAAAACAACTACATTTTATTATGGCTGGAATTCTTTCAGATGAAACTAAAAAGGATTAATAGTATTTTTCATAATTAAAGGAAAACATATTTATTGATAACACTTTTTATTGCAAGGAGAAAATATCTATTGAGCATTTAGTGTATATATCATGACAACTAAACTATTATGATTGGATTAAAAATGAATACAAATAATATTGATATTAATGAATGCTACAACCGGATCATGGATACCTTAAAATGTTGAAATTCTTTTGTATATTTGTATTTTTTACTTTGATTTTTCCCTTAGGTAATTTTTATATGTATTTATTATGTAGGATATTTTCAGAAAGTAAATTTATGTTCTGAAGATGTAGTTTTAGTTGTACTTTTTTTTTTTTAAAATTGTGATTGAATTTGATACAAAACAAAGTAACCACTTTTAAGATAAAATTATAAACTTCTAGAAAAAAGATCCAATGATTAAATCGGCTATATATGTCACTTTCAAATCAAAACCAAGTCACCTGGTTTGACATGTTAAATGCAGATCATGTTTATAAATAAATAATTTACAAAAGAAAATTTAGAACTCTTGAAGATAATATAAAAACATTTCTTTACAAGTTTTCCCTTTTATTTTTATTCTTTTCTTAATTTGTAAAGAAAGAGGGAAAAAGAAAAAGTATGTAATTTTAATTTGCATTACTGGAATTTTAAAAGAGAAGCAAGTAGTGGGTCAATAGCTTGGATGTTGAAGGAACGTCAAGAACAGGGCTTCACATGATTGCAACATTGAACCCTGGGCGTAGAATTGGACTCCAACCGGAGATGCTGGGGCTCATTTCCACTGGGCCTGGTACATGCATGAGCGGCCCATACCCAAATAGCTTCTTCCTGCTAATATATGGTGTGCTGAAAATTGCATTTACTCTTCTGATGATTAGAACATAGCGCTCATATGAAGGTACACTCTGAGCGGAGTTGAAATGGTAAAATATTCGATTCTACTAAAAAATTTAAAGGCCGAACTTAGACCGGAGATTTGCTCAAGAGACCAAATGAAAAGCCCCGAGCTAGACTTAGATTATACTTAGGGTGGTTTTATTTTCCTTGAAAAAGATGTAGATTTTTCTCTAACTAAAATTAAATTGATTTATAAACTTGATTTCTATATGAGTTGGACCCAAATTTCATCGATAAGCTCGATAGCCTCCTATTAACATGAGCATTCAAATAGGTTGCCCATAAAATTAACACATTGTATTGATGGGAGATTTTAGATATGAGTCTTTAGACCAATAATGATCTCCTTAGGCCTTGGGTTAACCTATTAAAACCTAAGATCGAAGTGATCTCTTTATAACGGACTTAAACGAAGAGTCATTAAATAAGGACCGAATGCTATTCAACTCTTGATCTCATCTCAGATCTTGGACCTAGTGGACATATGCTAATGGATAAGGTTTCAAGACCCAATCAACAACAACTCCTATATATCAAGGACACGATAGCAAGCATAACCTACACTGTCCAAGCTTAGTAGGTACTATAACGTGTAAGACATGCGCATAGATTCTCGCCAGCTCATCCCTTAGATTAATGAAGCTCATCAATGGTAAACCCACTTTAACATTCCTATACACACTAAGCACATAAACTCTCTTACTCTTTTATATTTGCTAACTTAAGTATCAAAAGAACCATATCAAACAATACTTCAATGCTTCTCACTGTATTTTCTTTTGCAAGCCTAATTATAGCTCTCTTAAGACCCAAAACACGTATTCACTACCAGTAGAATCCTACTGATGACAAAAGTCACCATTGACTAAGATCAATAAATTTCAAAAAGATTTCATGCTACTGATTTTTTTTCCTTTTTTGTTACAGCCAACATATTGTTGAAATTTATTTATATTCAATTTACATGAAATTGGGATTGACGCAATAGATGCAAAAATTAACAAAGGATGGAGCTAAAGCCTATGAATAGAGGGACACTGACCCTGTAAGGGTAATTTGCTTTTGAATTTCATGGTCTATCATTGATGATACGTTCATTTGAAGAGAATTAGAATTTTATTCTCTTCTTATTCGTTATTATGATGTTCACTTAGTTTTTTTATTATAGAATCGCGATTCCATAGAAATCTCTATTATTGGAAATTAAGTAATAAAAATTTTGTAATTTAATTAAGGAATCATAATTCTTCACCATCACTATTGTCGCCACTACTGTCGCTACCGCTGCTGCCGCTACTACTACCACCACAGCTCTCGTCGCCATCACCACCACCTGCTACTGTTGTTATCACTGTCAACCGCTGCCACCACCATCACCGCCGCTGCCGCCACCACCGTCACCGCCGCCGCCTATTATTTTAGGATTAGTTGAAAAAGAAAATAGATCAAGAATAATTTAATCATTAAAATTATATTACATATTTATTCTTAAATTGCTTATAAATCCAACTAAACAAAATAATATATATTACATACTTATTTTATTCCTTAAGGAATTCTAATTCTAATTCCAATTCCATTTCCTCTTATTCTATTCTATAAAATGAACATACCATAAGTGTCATGATCATGATCGATATGTTGGGTCCGTGATCATGAGGTATGTAGCAATTTCACGTTTTATATTCCTTAATACCTAAACTATTTCTTGTTGGTTTTTTCTTTATAAGTCAAGCTACTTGGACTGTTTTCAACTATATATCTTTTTTATCTTTTCATATATATATATAACATAGAAAAGAGTGGAAGAGAACCATGTAAAACAAATTTTTAACTGTGGTTAGATATTCAAATGCACATTAAGAAAAGTTCAAGTGTAGTTTATCCATAAATTTTATGTTTGGTTTCCTCTTGGATATAGACAAGGCCACGATTCCATCCTTCAAGGTATTAATAAATATTCTATACTTTGATCTGTAGTAATTTCAATTAATAAGAAATTAGTTTTCTATGGTCCTTTAGTTAGAAGTTTGCATTCAACTTTTTTTCATTTCTAAATTGATTTATTATTTTTATTTCTACTAACTAAATTGCTACCCAAAAATAACTAACAACGTAATATTCTCAATGTAGATAATGAGTAATTAATTCCATTAGTTTTTTTTTTTTTTGTCCAAAATTGATCCCATTAGTTTAAATGTATGTTTTATCGATATCCTTCATAATGTGGAGAATCATCACCTTAATTTTTGTTTTAAAACATATATAAGTTTTCATATCACCCACAACGGAGAGTCCAAGTGAATAATTTCATATAATCATCTTCATTCAATTTTCTACTAAATAAGAAAAGCTTTATTGATGTTAGATTGAAATATCCTCTTCACATTAAATATATTAGAGCCTTAGTTCAGGAGAATTTTCTTTTTTTTTTTTTTTCCTTTAGTTGTATTTGTCAGCAGAAAAGCAAACCGTATTGCTTCAAATACAAAAAGAAGAATGTATCCTATTAATTAGTGTTTTAGCACCCCATGTCTACGTTAATAGCTAATTTGCGATGATAGTAATTTTATTGTTAAGGAATAATTACATTTTTAGTCATTAAATTTTGCCAACTTTTTAAATTGAGTTCTTGAAGATTATTTTTTTCTATTTCAATCGGTAACTTTTTGCAAAAGTTTGCAAATAAATATTCTATTAGTTTGTTGTTGCTTTTTCTATTAGTAATGATAAATGGTTGGATCTGATTGGTTCACATGTTTCTTAAAATAAATAATATAATAAAGTATATGATGAATATAGTAATTAAAAAGTAGAAAAAATTAAAAATTAAAGAAAATTTATAAAAAAAAATGAAAAGTTAAAAAATAAAAAGAAATTGATGTAAATATCCATATACACAAATATAAATACATACATGTATATATTTAAAGTAAATTAATGAAAAATTAAAAAATTTTGAGAAAAACCTAAAAAATGAAAAATATTAACTACCAGCCACCCCTACCCTTGAATGGCTAGACTTCAACCTGAAAACTAGAGTAGGTCGAGATCTACTCTAAAAAGTAAGTCATTAGACCAACTAATGACAAGGTGTGGCTACTTACTACTTTAGAGAAATTAAGACAACATTTAAAAAAAAAATTAAGGGAAAACTTTATCAGTTCATGCAACCAATACATAACCAAATTGAATTTTCTACTATTTTTCTTTCTTGCTTTGTAAATAAAGGGTAAGGTTGATTACATGACCGTAATGGGTGGTTATGAGGTACTCTTTACCCTTGAGGTTACTAAAAGTTTTTTTTTTTCATTTTCCACCTTTTTTTTAACTTTTTTTAATTCTATTATTTTATAATTTATTTTAGATATATATATATAAATATATATTTATATATGTATATTTATATTAATTTCTTTTTTTAACGTTGTACTTTTTAAAAAATTTCCCTTAATCTTTTTTTATATATGTACATATGTATATATGTATATTTATATTAATTTTTTAAACTTTGTGCTTTTTTATTTTTTTTATTACTCTATTCATTTTTAAAATACTTCATTATATTATTTATTAAAAAAAAACACGTAGACCAATCACATCTCGCCATGTGTCATTACTAACAAAACATAATAATAATAAACCAATGCAAGACTTGTTTACAAGCTTTTGCAAATGTTAAGAATTAAACTAAAAAAATAAAATAAAATAAAGTTCACAGAATCAATTAGAAACAGTGGCAAAATTTGAGAATTAAGAATATAATTTTCCTTATTATTAATGTTCTTGATAATCGGGTCTAATTTAACTATAGGTGAATTATAAATAAAAATTTATTCTTTTGGCCAAGAAAAGAAAAAAGAGTTATTCTCGTCTTTTGAAGTAGCAGTTGCAAGTATAGTTTGCATCAATTAACACTTGGCAAATAGTGGAAAAATTATATTATTATCAATATCTCCTTGTTTAGTGTATTATTTGGTACTAAACAATTCTTATAACTTTCACTACTTTCTTAACAATTATATTTATTTTATATACCCATTTATATCCAATTAGATGTATATAATGAGCAAGAGGGAATTTAAATATGAGTAGATGTTAGATGCCATGGAATGGTGGCGGTGCAGTGCTAGTGGAGTTTGTGAGGGCCCAAAAGGGAAGCATATATTAATGAGAGATAACAAGATATGAACACAATTGGACTAATAGATCAAGATAAATTTAGGTATTTTGTTGGGTAAAATAACTTAAGAAAATATATCAAAACAATGCATCGTAAACATTTTTGGTACATATAGTGTATGGTTTGGATAACACAAAAGTTAGATTTGCAAAAGAGGCTATAGTCAAGGGATTGATAGTATACTACTTAAGTGGGGATTTGTGGTTTTGATGAGGCTGAAGGATGGTTAGTCATGATTAATACGGTTGTGAGATTGCATCAAGTGAAAATGTGAGGCATATGAGCATGAAACTAAATGAACTTAGTTTTTTTTAGCAATGCCATTTTCTTAAGGTGTATTTTGGCAAGAAAATTACACATAGATGTCATTTATACTCAATAATATTCATAAAAAAGAACATGAATATTTGAAAGCTTAAATTTGATGTAATTGAAGATCATCCATGTTACGATGAATATTTTTAAGGGACTTTGAAAAGCAATAATGGAAAGCCTAAGATGTAAACAAGTGGATATTCTAAAATATAAAAGTCTTAGCCTCTATGTTGGAAAATGCTCTTTATCGAGTATATTAATCTTAAATTCTAATAAGTGCTACAATACTTACTTAATCTTGGACTCTAATAAGCTCTAAACAATTATACTAAAAAGTGTTTCAATGTATAAAAGTTTTTTCATACCATATTAGAATAATATTTCAAAACATTGCTATGAGGATGCCATAAGCAAGCACGCTAGATGTCTCTAGATGTCTTTTAAGAATGCTGACATTGTAAAACTGGAGTGAGAATGAGACAATTATAGTTAGTAAAGTAAATGTCTAATTATTGAGAAAAGGATTATGGTGTCCTTAACAAAAACTAAATATTGTTCAAAGCTAGAAATATAACTATTGTTATGACAAAGCTTATTTGCTAAGAGGATAGCATGAATAATCGATGAAACAAATATAACATATATGATTTAAAGTAGACGTCCCTATTGAAATATAATTTGCAATTATTGAGGTCTAAACGATGGAATTTTTACTTTCACATAAAGAAATCATAATTGGAGTTATCCTTTAAAAATTTATAACTATATGTTGCCTTAGACGTTAGGAAATTACAACTAGTCTTTTGACGCTATGTTTAAGATAAGGGAAAGTGAAGGAAAGGAATGGAGGGGGAAATGGAAAGAAATAGGAAAGAGTGGGGGAAATTTCTTTGCAAATACCTAATTATCCATTTGTTTACATGCATTTATTACTTTCTATAGACATATTGGCAAATTTATACTATATCTTATTTTATCTTTACTAATAATTAGGATTCTTTCCACTTTAATATCTAAATATATTTGAATGAATTAAATATTAGCATAATTCCTTTCCTTCCCTAATCCTTCCCTTATGTTAGACATAGCGTGAAAGTCATATTTACTTTATCAATATCCAATGGTTATAATACTTAAAAGCTAACTAGCAATAATTTGCATTCTTGAAGGGTCTTTTTCATTTTTCTTTCATCGTTTGGATTTTAGCTAGAGGTGTACAAGTAAGTTAAACGGGTTAACCCAACCCGGCCCACTTTAGCCTGCAAGTTAAACAAGCTAAAAAAACCTTAGCTCTAATTCGTTTAGAAAGTGAGTTAAATGGACCGGTTCATGAGCCAAAAGGCGTAAATGCATTAAACGGGCTAACCCAAATCAACCTACTTTAGCCCACAAGTTAAATAAGTCGAGCTCATTTAGCTCGTTTTTAAACGGGCAAAAAAACCTTGACCCAAACCCATTTAAAAAGCAAGTTAAAAGAGTCAACCCACAGGTCAAAACTTACTTGCGCTCCTCTAATTTTAGCTACCCATCAAGTAAGATAAAAGGATATCATGTCCTTCACTTTGTATCTTTTAGATTCAAAGAATAAAATAATGAGAAAATCCTTTCATAGCTCAATTTCTTTTTGCTTCATTAAGTTACTTTAATCATCCTCTTAGAATTAAGTTTATAGCACCCAATATATTTTGAGTATTAAAGCCAAATCCCTTACATTCCTAAATCCTAAACACTTAAATATATATAGAAAAAACTTAGCCATGACATAAACAAGCAATTTTACTGCATTCAGTTTGACAAGTTATTCCCATATTTATTGATGAAAAATATGATATAAAGAGTATAATGATGAAAATATTATTTACCTCACAAGAATTCTGGGATATTGTTAGAAATTATAAAACTGCCATTTCCAATCTATGAAAGCAACATTGATTGCACCTCAAAGAAAAAAGCATAAAAAGAAATATCATGAAAGATACTAAAGTATTGTCTTTTGTAAGTTAATCAATCAATTTTACCATGAATTATAGGTATAACTATGCCACATGATGGTTAAGAACTTTTGAGAAAGCAATATGAAGGTCATGATAAAGTGATTTCAATTAAATTTCAAAATCTATGAAGAGAAATTGGTAATTTATATATTAAAGATAATGAGAAGGTGTAAGAATTCTTCTTGAGAGTTTCCATTATTATTAATTAAATTAGAGAATTTAGAGATACAATTACACATAATAGGATTATTGAGAAATTTTTTAGAAGCTTACTTGCCAAATGTGAGCATATAGTTGATGTTATCGAAGAACCCAAAGATTTATCAATAATGACTTTGAATAAACTTATGAGATTATTAGAAGCCCATAGGAAATGTATGAGTAGATATTTTATTTAAAATCTAAAGCAAGTCTTCCAATCAATGATCAACTTTAATAGCCAACATAGTTAGCAAGCTTTAGAAACAATTCATCTCAATGATGAATATGTAAGAAATATGGACACCGTTCAAGGAACTTTCATTTTTTATGCAAAAGATGTAGAAATCCTAATCATTTATAAGCGAATTGCTATTATAAGGATTGGAAAGATAACAAAAATGAAAATTATTTTGAAGAAAATCAAGACAGGTAGATTTTTTTTCTTGCATAAATGCTGAGCAATCATTTGAGCATATTTGGTATATTGATAGTGATTGTAATAAACACGCAATAAGAAACAAAGAGTTATTTGTTGAGTTAGATGATAAATTTTCATCTAAAATAAAATATGGAGATGGCAAGACTCATGAGATTGTAGGAGAAGAGCTATACAAAAGAAGGTAACTAAAAAATGATTTATGGTATTTATTGTGTCCCTAAGTTAATTCAAAATTTATTAAGTGTTAGCTAATTACTGTATATACGTTATAAGGTCAATTTTAATAACGACAAATGTATTATTATTGAAGAGTAGAAGAATTACACTGTAGCAAAAATAAAAACGAATAGGAATAAAGTTTTTTCTTTATCTATAGTTTTTAATGAACAAGTTGATTTACAAAGTATAAAAATAATGAGTGACACTTATGGCATTTAAGATATGCCATTTGAGTTTTAAGGGAATTTTTTCAATTGTTAAAAAAGAAAAATATGGTAATTGCTTGGCTAAATATTTTTTCTCCTAAGGAAGTACGTAAAAGCTATGTATATGGAGAAATGTGCCAATTGCCATTCCTAAAGATATCTTATAAAGCTAAATCTCTAATTGAGTTGGTTCATTCTAACATATTTGGACCAATAAAAACATCATCATTAAATGGCAATAGATGTTTTTATCTTGTTTATGAATAATTATACTAAGATAATGTTGGCATATTTCTTAAAGCAGAAGTTAGAAGTGTTTTTCCACTCTCCCTTAGTTTAAAGCTATAGTTGAAACAAAATGTAAATACAAGTTGAAAATTTTGTAAACTAATTGTGGAGATAAATATACATCTAATGAGTTCTAAAACTATTGAAACAAGTTACAATCAAAAGGTGGTTGATAATGTGGCATACTTTATAGCAAAATTAGTAGCCAATAAGACTCCTTATTAAGCTTGCATAAGCCAAAACCTCAAGTTAATTTATTGAAGGATTTTTGCATATTTTCTTATTCAATCATAGTAAAGAGAAAGTTTTATAAGAAAGGAGAAAAATATATCTTTACTGGTTATAGTGATGAATAAAAAAGATATCATCTTGTTAATTCGAAGACACATGAATTGATTATTTCACAAGAAATTATTTTTTATGAAGATGCAACATGGGAATAAAAGAAGAAGCTCTGTTTATTCAAAGAATTTTGCCTCTAAGATCTAACATTATACAACCAAATCCTTTCTTAAGTTTAAGATAAAGTTTTCTAGATGCAACTAGTACACCAATTGATCTAAGCACATCTACACCAATAAGTGCATAAGAATTTTACTAGAACCAAAAAATTATATTAGAAAAGTATGCTCATTACTTGATATTTGTTAATCATGTGAGTTAATTTTTTCATATGTGAACCACAAAATTACGAAGAGACTGTAAGGAAGAAATATGGGTAAAGGCCATGGATGAAGAAATGGCAACTATTTAGAAAAATAATATTTGGGAGCTCATTGTTCTTTTAGAAAACAAAGAAGTTATTAGACTAAAATGTGTTTATAGGACCAAATATAAAGAAGATAGCTTAATCTATAAACATAAAGCTCATCTTATGGTCAAGAAGATAGCTCAATCTAGAAACAAAAAACTCCTCTTGTGGTCAAGGGATATCCATATCAACAAGGCATTGATTCAATGAAACATTTACTCTAATTGCATGAATGGAAGCTACCAAAATCTTTGCCGCTTTAGTAGCTCAATTGGAATTACCAATTTTCTAGTTGGATGTTAAATAATCATTCTTAAATGGAAAATTACAAGAGGAGGTTTGTATAGAGCAACTTGAAGGATATATCATCAAAAATGAAGAAGATAAAGTTTATCACTTATGTAAAGCACTATATGGATTGAAGCAAGCATTGCTACTCGGAATAGCAAAATTGGTAGCTATTTCAAAAAAAAAAAAAAAAGATAGATTTCAAAGGAGTCAAAGTGACCTTCCATTTTACATTAAAAAAGAAGATATATATTATTTCCTTATTGTTTGTTTATATGTGGATGACATGATCTATATAGGTACGAGTCTACCAATATTGGATGAGTTTTAAGTTACAATGATTTGGATCAAATGAAATATTTCCTTGAAATTCATATATGTCAATCTAAGGGAGAAATATTTTGAAGATTTATTGAAAATGTTTCATATAAACAACTGTAAGTCGATTACTACTCCACTCACAATGAATAAGAAATTGCAATCAAAAGATGAAACACCAAAGACACATGTAAAGATATATAGAAGTAAGGTAAGGTCCTTAATTTTCTCAACAAACACAAGACCAGATTTTGTCCATATAGTCAGTTTGATTTCTAGATTTATGCAAAGCTTGAGTAACCTAAACTATGTAGTAGCTAAGAGAATATTATGATATTTGCAAGGCATTAAACATGTGAAGCCCTAATTACTCGAAACCAATGCGATTTAAGGTTTTTGCACAGGTTTCTTAGAATTCAATAAAACTTTAATATGAGATTATAAAAGTTAAAAAAAGAGTTTTGGTAAAGTTTATTTAGTAAAATAAAGTATATAAAATATTTGACTCAATAAAAGTGTAGTTTTATCAATATAAAAAATTTATGTTGTAAAACTAGAACATGAGCCTTAGGAACAAAGCAAGACATTAAAGATAAATTACTTGACTTATAAAAATAATAAATAGGACAAATAATGGTGACATAATTATACAATTGGCAAGTATATGTGTTTGGCGCACATGTTTGATTAATATTAAGATAATATATGTATTAATATACATTTAAGCCTAAATTAGTAACTTGATTATATAAAATAGGTTAGGAAATTGTCAAGGACAAATGCTAGGTGTGGCGTTGGATGGAATAAAGATAAGCTACGTGTCATACTAAAAAAAATATGGAAAATTTGTAATGTGCACTTGTAATTAACAGGTGAAATGTGTTAAAGGTAATCCATGTAGGCTATATAAACCCTTCTTTTGCTACATTAGCCCATTTTGGCATATTGAAAAGAGAGAAAACACTTTAGAAAAATAGAGAAGTAGGGGAAACTTATATGAAGGCTTAAAAAAATTTAGAAGAAAAATATTGTAACTTTAAGGAACTTTGGATGTGTAGGGATAAGGAGAATCTGTGTATGAGCCAACATCACCACTTGAAGGAAGAGGTAGCATCAAGCCTAGCCAACACACCCTCCATCCTTGACGGTAGCTAGAGATTCTCACGTTGATGAGTGTTGAAAATTGCTCTTTTAAAAAAAGTTATTAAAAATATTACCCGATATTCAAAAATTATGATTTTTGGTTTTTCCTAGTAATTTTTCATATGAAATAAAAAAATGAACCTAGATTTTTTAAATTCTTAGTGTATGTATGGGTCTCTTAAGAAAAACGTACAATCGACTTATTTTTAATCACATTTTTAAAAATCTAAATAATGTAGTTTCGACCTAAATTTTTGTGAGTTAGTTCCTTAAATATTATACTTTCATACCATTCAATTAGTTTTTCAAGATTTTAAAGTTGGTTTTTTGATAAATTTTGAATCCTAGCAAAACAGTGGCTGGAAGTGTGTTTTGTTAAGTATTCTTTAAGGAATTTAATATAACTTTTGTTATAAACTGTAAGAATAATCGTTTTTAATGACATCTAGAATGGGACATCTTTAAATTTTAAAGAAAAACTTACTAATAAGTTGGATATGAAAATTACAAGGCCAAACTACATGTGTTTCACTATAATTATATGTAATTTTATTCAAATCATATGTTTTGGCAACTTAAATGACTTATATGAGAGTTGAGAAATGCTATTGGGTGATATTAGGTTCTTTTCAATTATGCAGATGGTGGATTTGAGTTGTGGTGAAGTAATTTTGTAGGTTATAAAAGAGAAATAAGGGAATTAGAAGATAGGTCAGAAAGTTAAATGTATAGAAATATAAGAGTTGGAGTTGATCAAAAAGTTACTAAGCAGGTAAGCTATATTGAAATATATAATCTAAAGTTAGAAGGTAAGTCAAAAACTACGCAATACACAAGAAGTGACCTTTTAGCATCTTTAGGACTATAAATGTAAACCCCTAAAATTATCAACCTAGCTTTTGTAATAGACTCGACTATGTTAGACAATTTAGGAGTCGATAAGGCTAATGAAAGTGAAAACTCTAAAAGAATTACTCAATCGCGTAAGAAACTTTTCTACTCTAAATGTTTGTAAATGCTAAAGATTTTATTCAAAAGTGATGGAAACCCTAAAAATGATTATCTTAAAGACATATGTGCACTAATCCAACATGATATACCCTAAAACCTTAATTGATAATATAATGCTCATCTTTTGTCCAATTCACTAGTAAAAGGTTAGAGATGACTTTCATTCATGCTTATAAGATTCGAATCCTTAAGTAATCCATTAGAAACTAAGATAATGAGTCATAGATTATATTTACTTCTTAAGTAAGTGATTAAGATAGTCTCACTTAGAGTTAGGGTAATAGTTAAAGATTAGGTTATATGTAGTGAACTTTAATACTCAAATTAGTACTTTTTGCATTTGTTATCCAAAGTAGTTTATCAAATGAGATATATAAGCTATAAAGATCTAAAGTAAGACTTCATCAACTATGTTTACTAATCAATTCATCAAATATCTCATTTCCCCTCATTTCCTCTATTTTTTCCCTAATTTTCCTTAATTACTATATTATGTGTACAAAATTGCACATACTTAAGGAATGTTGACTAAGATAATGCATGTTGACCAAAGTCAAAGGGTTAACCAAGTCAACACTTTGAAAAGTTAACAAAATACACTTAAGAGATAAAGAAAATATCTCTTCCTTAATGATGGCTTTTCTTTTCTTTCTTTTTGATTTTTTTTCTCCTCCTTTTCTCTTCAATTGCTGTCCACAATTTCTCCCCTCTAGACCCCACCATTTTTTTACTTTCATTATGAAAACAAGACAAAAAAAAAAACAAACTAAAACCCCTCATTTCATGTCGTGAACTTTCCCTTTCCTCTTTCACTTTCATTCCTTTGCTTTTGTCTCCATAACTTCAACACAATTAAAGGTGTGTCTTTAAGTTGTTTTATGTTACTTTATGTTATTCATTAGTTAGTTAATTAGGTAGATTAGATAAGTAGTTAGGTGTTTAGTGATGTCTTGAAAAAGAGGAAACAAAGTTTCCATCTTTAAGTGTAGAAAGTAAAGGATCATGAAGGAAATGGAAGAAATACATGTGTATGTACTCTTAGGTATGTGTACATAAAGAAATACCAAAGGAATACCAAAGGAATACAAGTATGTGAACCTTTATATATAAATAATTATCATGTACATAACCTAACTTAAGACCATATTTAACTATATATATGTATACTATACTAAATATATACATAGAAATACAAAAGGATGAAATTGAGAGGATTTTCTTAAGAGAAAATTTGGCATACGAATTTTTAGTATAAAAATACGTATCCAACCGTATAGGTATATAAGTAGGAATACATGTATAAATACGGTATAAATATATGTAGATGTATAAGTATATGTATGTATAAGGTATATGTACATAAGTATAAAGTAAGGAACAAATGTACATAAGACATGTACATATGATATAAGCATGAGGTGATGCTTATGTAATTAAATGATGAGGTGAGTGATGACATAAGCACATGATGACATAAGCCATGACATAAGCAAGTGATGACATAAGCCATGACATAAAGAAAAAATTATGTAAGCGATGACATAAGCATAGGTTTAGAAAATGAGAAAAATAAGAAAAATGTAGGTAATTAGATACTAAAATTAGTAAATCCTAATATACCTTGTAAACTAGATTATACCTAATTCAGTACATGAATTAGTAATAACAAAGTAAATCCCTTAATTATAAGAATTTAAGGAATAAAGGCTATAAATATAAGTAATAGCAATACTTAAGTGTTATAGTTAAAAATTTCTATAAATTTAGTTCATAATGTAAAATAGGGGTCTTAACATCCAAAACAGACATTACCGTATGAATATACGTCCGAAAACGATGAAAAACGACTATAAATTCATAAATATAAAAAATAAAACGAAAAAGTTATATACGATTAATAATAAAGTCTAACCAGGTAAAAGTTGATAGTAGTCTAAGTAGAATTAGATAATTAAATATTTAGAATTATTAGTTAATTTAAGTACTTACTAGCCTTATCAAATCGTAATGATTAGGTGACCTTGAGGAGCGTGAGGACCTCCCGATCGACTACTACGATTAGGACGAATCACTATGGCTAAGTGAGTATTTACCCAATGACTCCATGCTTGTTTTGTGATTGTAGATAGTGGACTTGAATACTATTGTCAATTGATGATTGTGTGGGGTTTTGGGAAACGCCTGTGTATGCTAGTATGTCTTGAGTTGTGAACTTATCTTAACTATTGATAATGCTATGTTTGTTGCATGGTAGTATAGAAAATGAATGTGTGTACATTTGGATGGTCATAGCATAATTTGAACCTAATTATACTCGGCCTATAAAAAAAAATTGGGACATGCATTAACATGCATAGCACGGATATTATTCCGGCCATTACATCACACGGAGGTAAAGAAAGGCCATTCAGGGGTTGAAATTATTTATTTATTTGGTTCTGTACGGTGCACTCGTACAAAATGACCTTACCTTGGCTCGCGGGAACACTAGGCGTTGGAGGCGCCAACTGCCTAACTAAAGGTCAAGTATAGAGGCCTCCGTTTAGGGGTAAGTGTGGACTGCGGGGGCCTACTCACAATTATACTAGAACTTGGGTTTTCTGAAAATAAAAGAATTATTTGATATAAGTACGGAATGTGGAGTTCCGTAGTAAAGTAAGTTCTAGTATAATACCCGGATCTGATTAGTGCAGTATAAACTCTAACCCTGACTTCAGAGGGCGTTAAATCTGAGTTACGTATATGAACTAGTTAATTATACGTATTGTTTGGTATTCTGGTTGATCATTCATTCATATGCTTGAATATAATGTACTTATAACTTGCTTGTGGTGTGGCTGAGAGTTTTGCTCACTAAGCTTAGGCTTACACCCCTTTAGACTTTTGTTGCAGGATAGCCTGTTCGTAGAGGCAGGACAAGGGATGCCATAGGTTAGCCTTAGGACTTGGGTAAGAGCGAACTGTCCTGTGTACAGAGAGAGAATAGTTTAAGTGGACTATTACTCATGTACTTTTGTTTATCTTATTATTATAAACCTAGACATACTTAAACGCTGTGTATTGTAAGCTTTATAACTTAAATTTTATATAAATATGTTTGTATAATGATATTATGTGAGTCTGGATGTTCTTTGGAAACTAGTGGTTGTAGAGCCTTGTATATAATATGAAGAGTTCTTGATTGGAAGGGTAACCAATCAGGGGTTCTTTATACAGTATACGGTGTCTGCCACAACTAGGCTGTCCTCAGTTCGTGACAATAAAGGATAATTTTGACTTGAGTTTATTTTAGAATGGTTTTGTAGGTAGAACAAGGCGGATTCTTTGGTTAACTCGTGAGGTGCAGAATCAGTTAAAACATTAGATAGAAAGTATATTAGGAAAATCCCCTATATAGCTAAAGTGAATCAGAAACTTGGTTAGAAACTACTCTGAAAGGGAATTTATATTAAAGAAGGATCTTAAATCCTAAACTCTATACTCAAATAAGTTCTAATCTTAGTTTATATTCAACATATAATTAATTGAGGTATTGTATACCTTATGTCTTGCTGGAATACGAGAGAAGGAATGGTAACGTGACACTTAAAAGTTTAAGGAAAGTTACTGAGTGGCCTTGTAAGGAGATATTTATGTTCTAGACTAGATTATATCTACTCTTTGTATAATGTTCTACCAACTTCCTTAATTGATTGATGTGGTTATGCTTGGATGCTAGTATGTTGTGTTGACTTGATGTATTGCAATATGAGCTATGGTTGCTATTTTATACATGCTTATGATGAACTAAATCATGTTGTAATGTTAAGCTTAGTGCTTACCACCATGTCAAATGATTGAGTATGAGTGCTGTACTAACTTAACGAAGCAACTAGACTCTAAACTCCCTTCCTAAGGTATTCACCTAAGTCAACCCGATACAAAGGCTTTTGAGTTGAAAGAGATGATAAAACAAAATAAAGTAAACTACTATGTATGTTTAAATGTTTGTTGTTCCTGCTTGATGTTTGATTGATGCATTCATGGCATGACACAAAATAACCTACTAGTTTAGTTTTACTTGGAAACCTAGTTTTTATTAAATAAAGAACTTGGTTTATAAATCTAGATTTTCAAACATATAGATTTGCATAGCTTTAACTTGCTTTATTTTGGTAAATAACTTTTTCCTAGGTTCCTGAATAGTTAATTCAAATGCTTAGTAATGTCAACTATCTAGAAGTCTAAGGCTTAGGTTAGGCCAGGATCGGTATCGATGCATGTTACGTTATGAGCATGGCACCCTTTTATTGTATTTATTGGCTATTGAAATGTTGAGAATGCTATAACTAATGTAGCAACTTATTGTACAACTGAAAAATGTATTTATTTGTATTATTGTTTGTATTGACTCTTAATCAGCATTATGCTAAGGGGATAAATTTATTTTATCCAGTTAGAAGACTGTAGTGGCCACTAGCCTTGTTGGGGAAAGATTTTTTAGAGTGTTAGAAGATTCATCCATTTTGAAGAAGTTTTATAGACAACAAAGTTTAGTTTTATTGAAGTTTAGTAGTTTTGAAATGAAAAAAAAAAACCTTGTACGTTTGGTCTTTTGGCTTTATAAATATTATATATGGTTTGTAAACTCTGTAAACAAGGTTGAACTCAAGTTGAATTATGTTTTACGTTAAATAAAATATCCTTAGTTTATGAATAGTGTAAAGTAGGTTTTATCTATGATGTGACATTCTTTGTTATATCGATAACATTCATTATATAAAAGACAAAGATTTCAAGCCTATTGGATATATAGATAATGATGGGGTTAGATCTATTAATGATTGAAAAAGTACATCTATATATATATTTTGTATCAGATTAAAAGTTATATCTTGATCATCAAAAAACAAAAAAACAGTATCATTATCTTTATTTGAAGCAAAGTATATTGCAGTTGTAGAGACAACATGTGAAATAGTATGGCTAATAAGAATTTGGAAGGATTTAAATGAATGCTAAGAAGCCTCCATAATGATCCATTTTGATAAGATGTCAACTATTGCCATGACAGAAATTTCGGTATTTTATCGAAGAACAAAGCATATCAAGTTGCGATATTACTATATAAATAAAGAACTTGGTATAAGAGGGTGAAATTCAACTTAAATTTGTTAACAAAAAGCAATATTGAGAAATATTTACAAAAGTTATGACAATAGGAAAAATTTGAATAATTCAAAAGATATTTTGTAATTACAAATTAAGAGGGAGTGTTGAAATATAATTTGCAATTTTGGAAAAAAAAAAAAAAAACTTAATTTGCAATTGCGGAGGTGTAGATGATGGAATTTTTACTTCCACATGGAGAAATTACGGCTGGAGTTATCCTTTAAAAATTTACAGCTGGTCAATGCCTTAGACATAAGAAAATTACGGTTAGTTTTTTGAATGTCATGGGTACTTCGTCATTATCCAATAACTATAATACTTAAAAGCTACTTGGCGATGATTTGCAATCTCGATGGTTTTTTTTTTTTTTTTCCTTCCTTCACCTCTTGGATTTTAGCTGCGATGGACATCATGTGTTTCGCTTTGTATCGTACGGATTCAGAGAATGAGTAATGAGAAAGGCCTTTCAGAGCTCTCCTTCCTTTTCGTTTAATTAAATTACTTCTATCATCCTCTTATAATTAAGTCACCACTTGCACCCTATGGTCCCCACGTATATATGTCTAAGTTTCCTACATGTACAACACGCATGATGGCATCGGTATCAACTAATACATTATGAGAATCTTATATAAAGTCAAGTTGTAGATTATACTTGTATCTGGTATCATAGCTAGGAGAAAAGCACGAGCCATATATTTTACGTTAAGGTAAATAGTACATTTTGGATCGAGAGTTAAGGCATCATTTGAAGCTACTGGAAGTTTGAATGGTGGGGCATGAATAATATCATCGGCGTGACATAGAGATCACGAGAAATGAGAAAAGAGATCGCGAGGGAAAAACCGCTGTTGATAGTTGCAGCAATTAATTTTATAACTACATTTGTTTATACTAGGTGAGATAGTTGAGGAATAGGGTTCATTGTTGTGTTTTGAGTTAAATGACTTTTACTATTATACTCTACTGGGTTAGGAAAAAGATAACGGTGGGATTTTTATTAAAGAGAAGGATGGTCTGGGGTAGGACGCAGGGCGGTTGGTATGGGTAGGGTTCCAAACGGGTTATGCGCTTTGATTAGCTTAATCTCAATTTGCTTGAACTTGGTTAGTAAACAAAACCAAGTTTAAGTATAAAATAAAATTTTGTTTTATTTAAACAAGTTAAGTATAAACTTTTTTTTATATTTATAAGTCATTTCAATTCAATCAACAAATAAGTTAAGCTCAAATATAAAATAAAACTCATTTATCTAAATGAAACAAGTTAAGTTTGAGTTCTCGTTTAACTCATGAACTCTAGCTTATGAACTTTATATATATATATTAGTAACAATATGTATATTATATAATTAAAATCCCAAACTAATGTTTATATAATATATATAAATATACTTAATAGCCTTTAGAGAGAGAGAGAGAGAGAGGAGGGAAAAGTTGGTTCATGGCCATTACTGATGATGAATCCAATGTAAAAATAGGTGGATTTTTCATTAATTTTTCTTATATACATAGAAAAATGAGATCCATATAAGATCATATAAATACCATATCAACGACAGATAATGGCATCCACAATCTTCTCAAATAACAATATCTTTACGTCATCTTAGTCCAATCTGGCTTTGATTTATCTCTAATCCATCTATGATCAAGTAATTTTGTTGATTCATCCGGTCAACTTAATCAGAATATTATTATATATTTGTTAAATGTTTAAACGAGAATTTGAAAACGTAAAAGGAAAGAAATAAAAGTAAACCTGGAGACATGAGATCCAAGCAGGTATTTCATCATATAGACTTGAATAGCCTTCCAGCCATGGTTACTAACTATGCCACAAGAAAGAAGCTTATACAACCTTGGATACGATGATATTAGGGGCCAATGCCCAGAACCAGGAAAGACAAAAATTACCATTAGATGCGAGATTGTTCTGTTTCATGTGACTATAAACATGAAAAAAAGAAGAGCATAACATGTTCAAGCGCATAAAAATCGAGCACTAAAATGCTCCATACCACCCAAGTGTATCGAAGTACTCTCTATTTCTTTTACAATCCCTTGGAACCAGGTAAATCTATCCATTGGAGCTGGACTTCGACCTCACCGCATTCGACGTTTCGGAGTCTAAGAACCATGTTTTGGACGATCTTGCTCTCGGTCCACACTATGCAGCTCTCTTCAGAAAGGCAATTCTGCCGGCAAGGAGGTACTCTAGATATGACGGTACCACTAGGAAGACTTTTCCAATTTAGATTCATCTTTAGGGCATCTATGAATGGTTTGATCTCGAATTCTGCTTCCCCCATTTTGTCATCCTTGCTGAATGTATCATGGTCATAAACAGTCTGCAAATTGAGAAGATGAAAAAAAAAAAAATAACACAAAAATGGCCTAAAATCGTCTAGTCCACATCACATATCATATAGACAAGATTTATCCATGGGATCAACATATATCGAGCACCGAAAGATGCAAAAATTTCTTCCTTTTACGCTCAAAAACTATTCTAGAGCACCTATCAAACTCACCTAATCACATTGTTTTCAAAGATTCACAAATATTCGGGCTTATATTAAACATTAGCCAGAATCATTACCACAAAGTGCACTGTTACTACCAGAAAAAGAAACTACCAACCAATATTCATCTTTGGTAATAATAAGGAATACTTAATTCACCTCAAGTTGTTCTCAATGAGAAAATGACTTACCAGCTTCACTGGAAGATTGGGATCTGAAACAGACAGGGTTAAATCTTCATTCCACTCTGGATTTATATCCTTTTTTATTACACGGGTCTTCAGCCTCTGCATAGTCATTTATCATCAAAATGCTAAAAGTTGTAATCGACCGAATGAATAAAGATTAAAAGCGCAGTTTATATTATCTAAATCGCCTAATTAAGGAGATTGCGGATCTAGATTATGCACGCAGAATATTAATTAACATATCAAAATATGATTCCATGCTTAACAGAAATATGTATTTTCGTAGAACCAGGTTTACTTTTTCTTCCCTACTTTCAGTTAAGTTTTTAAATATTATTTCTGAAAATCTTTTATATGTCAGTTTTATCCTTTAATTTTCTTCCCTCAAAAATTAGTCAGCGCCAAATAAAATTATGCCTAATTCACTTAACCTCGTTGGTATCGAATGATCACGTATGTGATAATGATCAAATCGTTTGTTTTTTTTTTTCTAAGAGTTTGAAAGCACGATTTCGAGGATTGCAGGATTTGCGTACCCAATTTCAAAGATAACGAAACAGACACGTATAAGGAGAAAATATTTTCAGGATGCAGATTGTATGTCTACTCATGATCCTCCGTGCTACCATGTATGAATAAAAAGCGTATGTAATAAATCGGTATACGCGACGATGCACATATAGTAAGCATCTATCGAGACCAAGCATATGGAGAAAATGTCAGATCACCTGTTTACCCATCTTGACGACGATGTATGGATCACTGGTACGAACATCACGAACAGCAAGATTAACACCACGTTTAACTCGAATTCTTAGAAGCCCCAACAAGCTTTCCATAAGGGATGTTGGTGATGATGATGCCATTTGATGATGATCGACGACCTCAACCCTCCCTCTCTCCTCCTACCCTGCTCCTATTTGTAACGCAACTCACGTGCAGTAATTAACCATAAAAAAAAAAAAAAAAAAAAAAACCAGAACACGTAGAAAAACTACCATTAAATTGTCTCATTTATGGAAATAAGTCTCCATAAAAACCTAACTAAGGACATAAAATCTAATTTTAAGGTAATATTGTTTTACTTGTTATATATACCTGAAATTAAAACAGTTTTTATGAACCAACCTTTCCTTTCCCTTTCTGATGATATTCCTCGAATGTGTTTTCTTTCTATAACCAAAACAGAAACTTTGATATGTTGGGATTGTTTTCGTTTGGAAGGATAAGTGTTGTTAGACTTAGAAGTTTTGTACTGTGGGTTACCGTTTTGATTTGGAGAGGGAGGATGGAAAATGGCATGGGAGAGAATTGGTGATGATTTTTTACTGTTTTTTAACAGAAGACTTGAGCGAGAATTGCGGAGAGCAGTAGGAATAATAACTGGACAGCAATTGCTCATGGGAAAATTTTGTGGACAGAGTTGTTTGCCATTTCGGCCATTTAGTCAACCTACTGTTTGATGCTCCGCACGTTTTTACTGGAGAAGATTGCAATTTGGTCTCATTAAATTGTAAATACAAGTGCTAGATACAAATCTAGTGAAAACATATATTAAATTATTTGAATCGTTTTGATTTTTTAAACTACAGTTATTTAAAAGTAATTATATGGTATGATTATTTTAACTTTAAGAAATCATTTCAATTTATATTAACTAAGGTTTATTAAAAATAAAAATAAAACTATTGATGATAAAAATAAGACTATTATAAATCTTTATAAGAACTATCCACTACTTCTATGAGACCATTTTGCGCTTATTTTTACTAGGGATATAATCAGGATAAACATGGGATGATTTTTGAATCCACTCTTATAAGGTGTAGCATTCCTAAAATTTTATAAAAATTTTATATGATTTTTACTTTTATTATCGAAATTTATCCTTACAAGGTTTTCGAATTTCTCAAAAACCCTATAAAGTTTTTCCTTCTATTATTAAAACTTATCTATAAAGTCATTACAAACCAATATTCAAACCATCTCCACCACAAAATATTTTATTTTAGTTTTGATTTTTTAAATTGTTGTTAGTGTATTCTTAAAAAAAAATTATAACTAAATGTTCAGTATACTCATTAATCTTCTTAATAAAAAAAATTAAGATAAAGTTAATTAAATAATTTATTATTTCTTACCTATTTGAGTTTTCTATTAGGTTTTCTTATATTTCTAATACCCAAGACCTAATCCTAAACCCTAGAGATTTTTAATTATGTTCCAAAACTTATAGGGGTTTTATCGATTTAAGTAGGCTAAATATCCTATAACAACCCGTCTAATTGTATTCATAATTTTTACTATTAATGGGTCTTATGTACTGTAAATTGAGATGATTCATGTGATTATACCATAAAATTTCCCAACTTTCAATATAATAGCAGGTTTTATTATGATTTATATACCTGATCTAACTTTTGATATTTAGTTCAAAGGCTCATATATTACACTTAGCAACAAGCGTTAATCAAGTAAATAATAAACGATTCCTTGCACTTTCTACCCCCCTACTATTGTTGTAATCAAAACTTGATAAAATTGCTATATTATAACAGTGTTGATAGGCTTTGTTAGGCCAGGCTCCAAAGGCTTAAGCTTAAGTGTCTTCATCTACTTGGATATC
This sequence comes from Lumnitzera littorea, assembly GCA_024138015.1. Taxonomy (NCBI): domain Eukaryota; kingdom Viridiplantae; phylum Streptophyta; class Magnoliopsida; order Myrtales; family Combretaceae; genus Lumnitzera; species Lumnitzera littorea. The sequence goes on from JAMXBB010000004.1 coordinate 69,687,685, forward strand.
CTTGAGCACTTCTTCAAGCCAATAGCTTGGCCCCCTTCAATAGCCTAATTACTTACCCTATCCGCCTTCCTTCCCCCTTGTAGGCACACTCTACTCTAAGTCTAGCTACTTACTCGGGTCTTCTCATACCATGCCTAATAGAATGTCCTATCCAGTCTACCAGCACCAACATAGCCTTCTTAAGCCTACATCGAGCAACTCTCAATACTATCCTCATCAGGTCCTTGGAAGCTCATGCTAACATCCTCAATGGGCTTGACCCCTTGGACCTCCAGGCCTAAGGAACCTACTATCCTTAAGCCATCTAAATCTATGCTTAGTGCACAGCTTCAATCTCGACCCTTGAGCTCATGTTCGATACTTGGGATAAGACTTAGAGACTTTGTTGCTTTAGTTGCTCTCTCTTTCTGTCTCCTCATTAAATATTGTCTAACACCCACAATACTGCCTAGGCACCTAATCGACTTAGTTGTGATAGTTTCCTACATTGCAAATGTGACAACTACGTCCTCCAAGGTGCACTAATCGGTAGAATAGCACTGTCTTCTCTAGTATTATGCATGCCTTCCTTTCATTAGCTACATATGAGCCAAATCCTAGTATGCTACATATCCTAGATAGGTAAGCTCCATCCCCTATAAATAAGCCATGGAGCCATAGGTATAAGGATCCCAACTCTCACATCCTTTGCCTTATTATATTTAAAGGCAAAAACACTCTCTCTTTAGTCACAGGGGTTTTCTTGTAGGTTCACCACCATGTACAGTGATCAGACATCGAACGACTACCTCTTTGTAATCAACACATCAGCATTTGGGTACCCAGCTCTGTCACTCATCCATCGCACATTGCTAAGAGCAAGAATGCTAACCCATGGGCATCCCATCAAGAAGGAAACGGTCATTCACTACCACCATTACCGATGACTAATCAACCTTCAAAGTTTGACCAGTTGAAGGAAATGTTCTATCAAATGATAGAGGAAAAATGTAAAACTTAATAAGTAAATGTTCTTTGCAAAGGGAACTTGCTACCTTATAAAAGGCTCAAGGCAAGACCCATAATGAAGATCTTTCCAATAGCTCGTCTAGTAGGCCAAGCAAGTAAAGAAAATGTTCTAAAATCCCTCTACTGAACCTAGCTCAGCTATAGAAGAGTGTTTAGCCTAATCACTACCAACCTGAAGACCTCTACGATTGGATGAACATGAATCACGACAAGGCACTTGCACTAGAGGAGCAATTAGGCACTAATAGAGTATGCAGGGGACACTCCCAAGTCACTCTCAAAAGCCATTCAAAGAGATGAATGTCTAAGAATTAGACGAGTACATTTGTCGTTCCTCTAGCATGTACAAGTAAAAGAGGGTCGAGTCCTTAGCTTCGTGATAAGAATCACACCTGAATCTATCATAAATAGCCGAGCTAAAGGACTCTAGAGACTCACTCAAATAATACTAATTTGAAGGCTTATCTAAGATAAGAATTCATATCCTGACCTCTATGTTTCCTTCTTCTGCTGACTTGACTACTGAGTTATCACCCGCATTGGGCTTATCGAATAGCTATACCATCATAGAATATTCAAATAGACAACCCTAAGACCATCTAAACTAAGCTCTTGAGCAAACTACACCGATTACCAACGTTAGACCCCAACCTAAGTTGATTACTCTATAACAAATGATTGACTGCAGCTCTAACCTAATCTAAATTAGGTTGGCCTCCAACTGCAAACCCCTTTTTCTTTATTTCGTTTGATTTGTACTATCATTCAAAATAGTTAGCTACCATGCGACATGTTTTTTCTAGCACAACATTTCAAAAGGATTCTTTACTTTTTTGTAAAGAATATTCTTTGTCTTTTTTATCCTTTTTAGTATATCTTATGTATCTTATTTGTAAATTACTCTCTTTTTTTTTTTTGTCCTTTCTTGTATGTAAAGTAACCCTAGTACGATGGGTATATAAAACCTCATTTAATGTATAAAGACAATCAACTTCATTATTAAAGTTTATACAAGTTTTCCTTTGAGCAACCCTAGTCTTCTTATTACCCTTTCAACTCTTATCTATTCTCTTTAGTAAGGAGCAGCGATAAGTGACCCTTCAGTTCAGACTAGTGAGTCATATCCAATAAATTATAAGCTGAGTAGATTGATTGGTGTGTCATATCTAGTTAGTAGCTACCTGGACTTTGATAGATTTTCTTTATTTCCTTTTGTTTTGCTTTGTTGTGGTGTCTCTCCATGTATCCGACTCTAGAGACGCATCAACTTCACTAGCATCAAAGCATGGTTCTAAGAGGTAGTGTATAAAGTTATGGTGAAGTTTTGGTTCATGTTTGTTGTTTATGGTTGTCGTATTCCTTCAGTAGCTACTTCAGTATTTCATGTGGAGTAAGTTTGGAGTTGTAAGCTATGTAGTGAAGATTTGTGTGGTAGTTAGTGTTGTTCCATTGTTTTAGAGAGAGGCTATGGCTAAGGTGGTTGAGCCAATTGCCCAGTTTGACCTTAACGAACTAGAGGAGTTGTAGACCGAGCTGCTAAACAAAGGCTAAAGTTAAAAGAGATAGAAGAGTATGATAAGGAAGTAGATGTAGAGATCTACGAGTGGGAAGAAGAAGAGGCTGAGTACTATCAAGCATAAGAGTAAGGACATTAAGCTCCTCAAGGACTTAATAATGTTAAGGTCTACATTCCGCCCTTCAGTGGAAGTAGAGATGCAAATAAATACTTAGAGTAGGAGGAGAAGGTCAAGAAGGTATTTGATTGTTATGGATATATAGATGTTGTCAAAGTTCGACTTGTTACACTGAAGTTTACTAGTTATGCCACTATGTGGTGGAAAAATCTAAATGTAGCCAGAGTAAGAGATAGAAGACAAGGTATGAGAATTTGGGATGAGGTGAGGAGGATGTTGAGGAGTAGATTTATACTCAAGACCTACTTGTAGGATACATTTGCAAAGTTGCAGAAACTTTGCTAAGGAGGCTGATCTATTGATGATTATGTGAAAGAGTTCTAGATGCTTATGATTTGAGTTGACATGGAAAAACCAGAGACCCGCATAGTATCAAGGTTCATTTTTGGACTTAAATACAAGATTTGTAATATTGTGGAAGTGTAGAGGATCCATACCTTAGCAAAGGTAGTTAAGATAGCATAGAGGGTTGAAAAACAGAGAAAAAGTACTTCGAGTTAACCTAGACCAACATTCTCTCAAGCCTTTGTTTTATGCCGACCTGTTTAAGCTAAGCTGAAGAGGCCATACAAAGTTAAGGAGAGGAATGACCAACTTGATGATAGCCGACCAGGCCAATAGGGCTAAGTAGTCCAGTTGAATAGAACTAAAACAAGACAAACCCCGACGACATATGAAAGAGGATAGACCTCCGGACAAAAGACCACTGAGATGAAGTACTTTAAATACTTAGGCTTTAGATACATAGTTGCTGAGTATCTAAACTAACGTGTCATGGTGCTCCAAGGAGATATAGTGGATAACACTAATAAGAGCGAGCCTGAGGAGGAGAAAGATATTGTAAAAGCTAAAGCTAAGGAGGAAAAAGAGACTTGTATCTATGCCAACTAGGGAGAAGTAATGACCCTAATACTAAGATGAGTATTGAGTTCCTTACAGAAATTTGAGGAAGACTAGAGGGAAAATTTGTTCCATACTAAATGTACCATAAAAGGACAGTTATGTACCATTATAGTGAATGGAGGAAGTTGCATTAACATAGTTGCATAGTCTTTTGTACAGAGTTTAGGTTTACCAACCTTTAAGCATCCCCGACCTTACAAGCTATATTAGCTTTATGATAAGGATGCTTTGTATGTGACTGAATAGATAATTATACCATTCAGTATTGGGAGTGTATATAAGGATGAAGTAGTGTGTAATGTTGTCCCCATGGGAGCTTCACATTTGTTGCTTAGATAACCTTGATTGTTTGACCGATATGTTACTCACCACAGGTACAAGAACACTTATGCCTTTAGTAAAGATGGAAAGAAAATTGTGTTACAACCTATGACCCTAACCCTAGTAAGTGAGACCCATAATAAAGCAACTTGAGCAAGTAAGGAGAAGACCTTAGTGATGAGTTGAAGAGAGCTCTAAACTGTTGAGAAGGTCGATGAGCTTATGTTTCTATTAATTAGGAGATTGCTAGAGATGAGAGATGTAAAAGATGTCTTAGATGAAATCCAAAGACTGATTGATGAGTTTTTCGACCTATTTCTTAAGAAACTGCCTAAAGTACTACCCTTAATTCGAGGCATAGAGCATTGTATTGATCTGCAACCAAGTATTGCCCTTCCAAACTAACTTGTATAAAGAATGAATCCTGAGCAGGCTATTGAGCTAAAAAGATAGGTAGATGAGCTCAAGAGTGAGAATATATGAGAGAAAGCATGAGCCCTTATGCTATACCAGCTTTGCTCGTCCTAAAGTAAAATAGTTAACGATGCATGTGCATTAACAGTTATTACATCCTGGCCTAGTACAAGATGTACCATCATATATGAATACTTATTTATATTTAACAAAGGAGTACTATAACGGAGTTTAGCTTTACACCTATTTATACAAAAGAGGATATTCATCAAACTTAACCAAACCTAAAATACAATACTTTTTTTTTTATTTCATATGTATAAATCCTTTACAGAATTAAGATCAAAATAAAGCAAGACTTCCTCAAAAGTAGCCGACTCCATCCTATACACTCTCAAAAGACTTTCCCCCCAATTGATGTTGATGTCCAATCAATTCTTTTCATAACTTGAGGATACATAAGTATCCCCTCAGCTCTCTATGAGCCAAGTGAGAGTAGATCAAACAAAGCATAGAACAAGCATATTACACGTTTACAAGGATCAGTACTATAAGATATTCAATTTCTTAACCCAAGTTACTAATACAAACTGTTTATGTAGGAAATTCATGCCATGCTCATACACGTAACATGCATCGATACTAATATCCTATATTTTTCCAATTCTTCATCTGGTTAGTCGACATACTTAAGTATTTGGATACAACATCTAAGAACCTAGGGTAATAATGAGCCGAGTAGGACCCCCAACAAAAACCACCTACTATGGTTTGAAAATCCAACACATAGTCAATCTAGCTAAAAACCACACATCATGGTCAAAATAAGTTAAGTAATGCAATTTTATATACTTAAAACCTAACTTAGCAATGTTCAAGCTTTGAGTAACTTGCCTCGTAGGTCCTTTCATGCAGTGCTATAAATGCAGTAAAGGGTATAATATCTTAGTATTAGGCACAAATCTCAAGTTTCTCATCATAAACAATTTAACTATCTCAACTTCAGCTATATTTCTTAACTTTATAATACATTCCTTCACGTAAGGTTTACTTAGGCGAACACCCTAAAGGATAGTTCAGTTTCCAAGTTTTCAAAACAAAGATACACATTGATGAATCAATCATACATGAGGAAACATTTCACTTAGTCAACACACATTCAACATAATCATGTATCCAATCAATCTAACACATCATCACAGTTTACAACACAACTAACTCCAAGTCAAGTAAACATAGGTATACTTACACAAAAATAGAAATATCCACTTTTTCGAGCTTAATAGTAATGTAAAATCCTAAATTTCATGATGTGGTTCTTTCTCACTTATCACACCTAGCAAAATACATATAGACCCTAAGCCAACTAAGATTGATCCCAAATTCTTATAAGGTTTTACTATTGCGTTTCCAAACTTCTTCCAATCGTGTCTTATTCATTTTTTATTTGATTTTAATAAACTTTATGTTGTCATAATCATCATTTTGAGTACTATTAAAATTTCTTATGAATCAAGAATAATTAATATAGTCAAAAGTCCAAAAATACCCTTTCGTATTACCAATTCAACCGTACATTATTGTAACTTCGTAATTGACTCAAATAAACTCTAAATCTAAGTTAAAAATGCTAAAATTTCATATTTCCCAAACCGATTAGCATGTATTATGTACCTAAAATATCAATCTTTTACAAATTCAATAAGTGTCTCACTAGTACTAATTATTATATTATATATTAGCTTAATATATAGGTTTATAAAAGGAAAAATGCATAATAAATAGTATACGGACCTGATTAATTATACAAAAAATATTATGAACTCACAAAAATGTGCACTTTAGATATTGACCATTATTTATACTAAACTAGCTTATGGCTTATATTTTTAAAAATAGTGTTTTAGCTCAAAATTAGTGAAAATTAAGCAAATAAGTAAATTTAATCACAAGATAAAAATCAAGTATTCCAAACATCATTATGAACTTCTATAAATCAAAATACATTGGGCTCGTACATTGATTTTATCAAAAACTAATTAATCCAATAAAATAGCAAAACTGCTAGTTTCATCCAAAATAATTATAATAAATAGTAAACATGCTTATTTTAAAAAATTCTTATTACTAAAATTAAATGCCTATATTAAGCATAGTATGTACAAAAATTCAGCTTGAAAGAACATTATTTAATATTTCTAAAATTTAATTTAATTTAATTTTTGTCCAAATAGAGCATTTTCTTAAAGACTCTATATTTCCAATAATTATTTAACTAAAATAAAATTACTACATTAATCTACACATAAAATAACCCCATAAAACAAAATTTCATAATTAAATAAGACTTTTTAATATTTTTATAAAATTAAAAAGTTTCAATTAAAAAATCGATTCACTTCAATCGACTACTTCCAACTACCCTCCTAACCTTGTCGAAAAAGCTTGCCATACCACCCTCGATTTAACCACCAAAGACTACCTCAATAGGACATCAACAACCTATTGAACCGATTTAGACTAGAATCGTGCTATGTTTTTGTTCTGATTTTCTTTTTTTTTTTCCTAAATTTTTTGATTGATTTTCTTATGTATTTAGATTTCCAAAATGTTGTTTTGATGTGTTCGTGCCCTATTTATAATTTACAAATGGATTAGATTTATTAAAAATTAGACATGTGGCATGCACATGTCATTTTTTTTTTGTTTTTCCAAGCTTAAGGTATCAATTTCTTGTTAATTTTATGATGACTCATATTTTTCAACTTGTATCGTGTTGCCACTTAGGTTTGATGACTCATCCATTCATTTTTTTATTAATTTCCTATTATTTTATATTGATTTTCCCTATTTTGATAATTTATTATTAATATATATATGTATTTAATATTATAATGTATATCACATGTAAATATATATATTATATATAATTTGACTTCATTTATTATTTTTATAAGTTAAATAACTTATCTTTAATATTTCGCTATATCTAAAAGCTTGAATTTTATGTTTCTGATAATTATAAACTTTATCGATAAATTGACATTTTTCTTAAATTAATCTTTTTATGTAACTTATTTCTCAAAATTGACTTTACTAGAATTACTTCCTCTAACTTTTTTGATCTTATTGTGAAGTTTAAACTAAAATAGATAATATAGCTAGAAGTCCTAAATTTAGGAGCTCGAATCCTAGAGTTATCATATTAGTTTAAAATCTTAGGGTATTATAACAACCGAGCAATTAATCATATCAATATCAAGTATAGATACCCAATATTGAGGCTCAATGACATTTTGGACAAGCTTCATGGCGCCAAAATATTTTTGAAGATTGATCTGTGAAGTGGCTAACACTAAATTTGCATGAGATTGGGTAATGAGTAAAAGACTACCTTCAAGACTAGGCATGATCTCTATGAGTGGTTGGTTATGCCCTTTGGACTTACCAATGCACTAAGCACATTCATGCAATTGATGAACCATGTGATACACCCATTGATTAGAAGATATGTGGTTGTATACTTCAATAACATATTAGTATACAGTGTTGACCTAAACAACCATGTTTGACATCTCCAAGTAGTTTTTAATATTCTACAAACTGAGAAGCTATATAAGAATTTGAGGAAATGTGCATTCTACCAAGATGAAGTGATTTTTCTTAGGTTTATAATGTTAGGGAAAAGGATTTGAGTAGATGAGGAGAAGATCCGAGCTATCTTGGAGTAGCCAATGCCAAAAACTATAACTGAAGTTCAAAGTTTTCATGGCCTAGCTTCTTTATATTAGTGATTCATTAGAAACTTTAGTACCATAGCCACCCTCTTAACCGAGCTGACAAAGAAGAGTAATGTGTTTAGATGGAATGACCAAGTTGAACAGAGCTTTAAGGAGATCAAGGATAAGCTCACCTTTACCCTTATCCTATTACTACTAGATTTTGATAAGCCATTTGAATTAGAATATGATGCGTTAAGCATTAGAATTAGTACTGTCCTAATGCAAGAACAACAACCTATCGCTTACCATAGTAAAAAGCTTAGTAGTAAACTATTCTATGTATAAGAAAGAGTTGTACTTTCTTTTCCAAGCCCTTACTATTTAGCAATACTATTTGCTGCTATGAAAGTTTGTTATTTACACTGACCATGAGTCATTAAAGCATCTTGGGAGTAAGAACAAATTCTTGAAGAGATAAGCCAAGTGGTTGGAGTTCATGGAAGGATTTTTGTATGTGATTTGACATAAGAAAGGAAGCGTAAATGCGGTTACCGATGCTTTGTCACATTGGCAAACCTTACTAACCACTTTATAAACAAAATTATTAGGATTTTCACTTATCATTAAGCAGTATGCTCATGATCCTCATTTTGGTCCTATTGTAGAGTAGTGTAGAAAGGAAGTTGCTATTGAAGGTAGAGTTCATGGAAGGATTTTCGTATGTGATCCAATACAAGAAAGGAAGCACAAATGTGGTTACCAATGCTCTATCACATCGATAAACCTTATTGACCACTTTACAAACAAAATTATTAGGATTTTCACTTATCGTTGAGCAATATGCTCATGATCCTCATTTTGGTCCTATTATAGAGTAGTATAGAGAGTGAGTTGCTGTTCGAGGCTATTATATCCAAGATGGCTATCTCGTTATGGAAAGAATGTTGTACATATCGAACTGTTCCATATGTGAGCTAGTGGTTAGGGAAGCTTATAACGGTAGATTATCTGGTCATTTTAAGGTGACCAAGATAGCTAGTCTATTAAAGAAAAATTTCTACTAGCCTGGTTTGGCCAAGGATGTCCATAGTAAATTGGTAGTTGTGAAGTATACAAGCGAGCTAAGGGGAAAAGAGAGCTCGATGGAGAATGTATGCCCCTGTAACACCAACCTTACCTTGGGCTGATCTCAGCATGGACTTTATCCTAAGGTTGCCTTGGAAATCCAAGGGAAAAGATTCTATATTTGTTATAGTGGATTGCTTTAGCAAAATGGCATAGTTTATTCTATGCCTATGCTATCGAGCTAATGATGCTTTATATATTGTTGATTTGTTTTTATAGGACGTTATTCTCCTACTTGGAGTTTCAAAGACTATTGTTTTAGATTAGGACACAAAATTCTTGAGCTATTTTTAGAAAACTCTTATGGAGAAGACTTGGAACCAAACTTATGTTTAGCTCTAGTAGCCACCCTTAGACTAATGGCCTAACTGAAGTGGTGAAGGGACTGGGATCAATGTCTACTAGTTGTGGAATTTGCATACAATCTAACTGTCCATAGCACTACTAGGAAGACCCCACTCAAGGTTGTTTATGGCCTCAATCCTACTATCCCCTTAGATTTGGTCGGTACCCTAACTAATGTGAAAGAGAGTTGATTCGAAGTTAACTAAGACCAAGAATTCAAGAGCTACACTAGTTTGTAACTAAGAAGATCACCAAGTTCAATCAAAGACAACAAGAGATTAGTATCTAAGGCACTTAGCTGTTTCTTTCCAACTAGGAGACTTAGTATGGATTTACCTCAGCTGAGAATGATTCCCACACTTAAGATAGAGCAAGTTGTCTCCTTGAGCTAATGGGCCATTCAAGATCCTAAAGAAAGTCAATCGTAACGCTTACCAGATTAAACTACCTGATGACTATGGTGTTTCCTCCACTTTTAATGTATCTAACCTAATTCCCCACTATCTGGTTGAATAAGAGCCAGAGACTACTTTAGATTTGAGGACAAATCTTTTAGACCCCAAGGCAGATGATAGGAATCAACCCCTTGGACCGATCACACATAGCTTAGCTAGAGAACTCTAGGGACTTAATCAGAGAATACTAATTTGAAGCCCTATCCAAGACAAGAATTCCTATCCTGACCTCTGTGTTTCCTTCTTCTATTGACCTTAATACTGGGTTGTTGTCACGAACTGAGGATGGCCTAGTCGTGGTAGACGCCGTATACTGTACAAAAAACTCCTGATTGGTTACCCTTCCAATCAAGAACTCTTCACACAATATACAAGGCTCTACAACCACTAGTTTCCAAAGAACATCCAGACTCATATGATATCATTACACAAACATATTTATATAAAATTTAAGTTACAAAGCTTACATTACGTAGCATTTAAGTATATCTAAGTCTATAATAATAAGATAAAGAAAAGTACATGGGAAGAGTCTAAATAAACTGTTCTCTCTCAGTACACATAACAGCTCGCTCTTGCCCAAGTCCCCAAGCTAACCTGCGACATTCCTCGTCCTGTCTCTACGAACAGGCTATCCTGCAACAAAAGCCTAAAGGGGTGTAAGCCTAAGCTTAGTGAGCAAAACCCTCAACCACACCACAAGCAAGTTATAAATACACTATATTCAAGCATATGAATAAATGATCAACTAGTATGCCAATCAATACGTATAATTAACTAGTTCATATACGTAACTCAGATTTGACACCCTCCGAAGTCAGGGTTGGAGTTTACACGGCGCCAATCAGATCCGGGTATTATACTAGAACTTACTTTACTACGGAATTCCACATTCCGTACTTATGTCAAATAATTCTTTTATTTTCAGAAAAACCCAAGTTCTAGCATAATTGTGAGTGGGCCCCCGCAGTCTACACTCACCCCTAAACGGAGGCCTCTAGACTCGACCCTTAGCCAGGCGGTTGGTGCCTCCAACGCCTAGTGTTCCCGCGGGCCAGGGTAAGGTCATTTTGTACGAGTGCACCGTACAGAACCAAATAAATGAATAATATCAACCCCCGAATGGCTTCTCTTTACCTCCGTGTGATGTGACAGCCGGAATAATATCCATGCTATGCATGTTAATGCATGTCTCAATTTCTTTTTATAAGCCGAGTATAATTAGGTTCAAATTATGCTATGACCATCCAATTGTGCACACAATCATTTTCTATACTACCATGCAACAAATATAGCATTATCAATATTTAAGATAAGTTCACAATTTAAGACATACCAACATACACAGGCATTTTCCCAAACCCCACACAATCATCAATTAACAATAATATTTAAGTCCACTATCTACAATCACAGAACAAGCATAGAATCATTGGGTAAATACTCACTTGACCATAATGATTTGCCCTAATCGTAGTAATCGATTGGGAGGTCTTCGTTCACCTCAGGGTCACCTAATCATTATGTGATAACAACACTAATAAGTATTTGAATTAACTAATAATTCTAAACATTTAATTACCTAATTCTACTTAGACTACTATTAACTTTTACCCGGTAAGACTTTAATTTCAATCATATATAACTTTTTCATTTTATTTATGATATTTATGAATTTATAGTCGTTTTTTATCGTTTTCGGACATATATTCACACGGTAATGTTTGTTTTGGATGTTAAGACCCCTATTTTACATTATGAACTAAATTTATAAAAAATTTTTTTTTGTTATAATATTTAAGTATTCTTATTACTTATATTTGTATCCTTTATTCCTTAAATTCTTATAATTTAGGAATTTACTTTGTTATTACCAATTCATATACTAAATTAGGTATAATCTAATTTAGAAGGTGTATTAAATTTTTTTAATTTAAGTATCTAATTACCTACACTTTTCTTATTTTTCTCATTTTCTAAACCTATGCTTATGTCATTGCTTACATCATCCTTTCCTTATGTCATCATATGCTTATGTCATCATCCACCTCATCATTTGATTATATAAGCATTACATCATGCTTATGTCACATGTACATGTCTTATGTACATTTATTTCTTACTTTATACTTATGTACATATGCCTTATACTTATACTTATGTACATATGCCTTATATATACATATACTTATACATCTACATATACTTATACCGTATTTATACATGTATTCCTACTCATATACCTATACGGTTGGATACGTATTTTTACACTAAAAATTCGTATGCCAAATTTTTCTTTAAGAAAATCCTCTCAATTTCATCCTTTTGTAGTTCTATGTATGTATTTAGTATAGTATATACATATATAGTTAGATATGGTCTTAAATTAGGTTATGTACATGATACATACTTATGTATAAAGGTTCACATACTTGTATTTCTTTGGTATTTCTTTATGTACACATATCTAAGAGTATATACACATGTATTTCTTCCATTTCCTTCATGATTCTTCATTTTCTATACTTAAAGATGGAAACTTTGTTTCCTCTTTGTCAAGACATCATTAAACACCTAACCACTTATCTAATCTACCTAATTAACTAACTAATGAATAACATAAAGTAACATAAAATAACTTAAGAACATACCTTTAATTTTGTTGAAGTTTATGGAGACAAAAGGAAAAGGAATGAAAGTGAAAGAGGAGGGGAAGTTCATGGCATGAAATGGGGGGTTTGGGTTTTGTTTTTGTTTCTTTTGTTTTGTTTTCAATTATGGAAGACAACAAATGGTGGGGTCTAGAAGGGGGAGAGGTGGACGGCAACAATTAAGAGAGAAGGGAAAAGAAAAATCAAAAGGAAAAGAAAAGAAAACCATCATTAAGAACTAAGATATTTTCTTTATCTCTTAAGACTTTTGACTTTTCAAAATGTTGACTTTAGTCAACATGTGTTGACTTGGTCAACCCTTTGACTTTGGTCAACATGCATTACCTTAGTCAACATTCCTTAAGTATGTTTAATTTTGTGCACATAATGTAGTAATTAAGGGAAATTAGAGGAAAAATGAAGGAAACGAGGGGAAATGAGGTATTTGATGAATTGATTAGTAAATATTGTTGATGAGATCTTACTTTAGGTCTTTATAGCCTATATATCTCATTTGATAAACTACTTTGAATAACAAATGCAAAAAGTACCAATTTAAGTGTTAAGGTTCACTACATAAACCTAATCTTCAACTATTACCCTAACTCTAAATGAAACTATCTTAATCACTTACTTAAGAAGTGAATATAATCTATGATTCATTATCTTAATTTCTAATGGATTACCTAAGGATTCAAAGCATATAAGTATGAATGAAGGTCATCTCTAACCCTTTACTAGTGAATTGTACAAAAGATGGGTATTATATTATCAATTAAGGTTTTAGGGTATATCATGTTAGATTAGTGCACATATGTCTTTAAGATAATCATTTTTAGGGTTTCTATCACTTTTGAATAAAATCTTTTGCATTTAAAAACATTTAGGGTAGAAAAATTCTTTACGCGATTGAGTAATTCTTTTAGGGTTTTTACTTTCATTAGCCTTGTCGACTCCTAAATTATCTAACATAGTCGAGTCTATTACAAAAGCTAGGTTGATAATTTGAGGGGTTTACAGTTGTTACCCATATTGGGCTTGTCGAATAGCTGTACCATGACGTAATATCTGAGCAGATAGCCCCAAGACCATCTAAGCCGAGCTCTTGAGTCGACCACACTGATCATTGACATCTGACCCCAACCTAAGTTGATTACTCTATAATGAATGATTAATCAAAGCTCTGACCTGGTCCAAATCAGGTCAGCCCCTAATTGTAAACCCCCTTTTCTTCATTTCATTTAATTTGTATTATCATTCAAAACGATTAGACACCATGCGATACATATCTTTTAGCACAACAATCCAAAAGGATTCTTTACTTTTCCGTATAGAATATTCTTGGTTTCTTTTACCCTTTTCAGTATGCCTTACATATCTTATTTGTAAATTACCCTTTTTATCTTTTCTTGTATGTAAAGTAACCCTAGTAGGACGGGTATATAAACCCCCACTTAATGTATGAAAACAATCAACTTCACTATGAGAGTTTATAAAAGTTCCACTTTAAGCAACCTTAGTGTTCTCATTACCCTTTCAACTTTTACCTCTTCCCTTTAGTGAAGAGTAGTGGTGAGTGACTCTTTATTTCAGACCAATAAGTCATATCCAGTGAATTATTGGCCAAGTAGGATCGATTGATGTATCATATTTAGTTGGTAGTTGCTCAAACTTTGCTAGCTTTTCTTTATCTCCTTTTGTTTCTCTTTGTTGTGGCGTCTCTTTATATGTCTAACCCCAAAGATGCATCACTTCACAATCAAAACTAGGTATAAGCCAAAGCCCATTTGTGCTTGTCATTTTGGAGGAGACGCTTCCTTAGGGTGTGTGGCTCTTACACCTTGATACATATAATGGTAAGGTAACTTAGACGACCATCTGGTGTACTTTCAAGCTGCCATCATGTGTAAAGCTTCCCAAGCACCTTGATGAAGGTAGCTCTATTGTGGTTTAACACCCTTTAGGACAGCTCGATCCTCTCCTTCAATGAGTTCGGCACTAAGTTGCAATGACACTTCCTCAGTAGCAAAGTGCTGTCAGGGACTCTTCCATTCTCCACAACGTTATGTATTGGCCTAACGAGACATTCAAGGCCTATTTGGAGTGCTTCAATCAAGCCAAGCACTAGGTATCTAAGCTTGACATAAGGGATGTACTTTAGGCCATTATCAACAAAATCGACCCTCTAGTAAGTTGATTGAGGCCATTACCCTCAACTACCTTAAGACTCTCAATGAGTTCATGGAGATGGTAGAGAAATATGTTGCTTAGAAGGATGCCATCTAGGCTAAGCTAGAGACCAACAGCCATGACAAAAGAAGCTTGGTAAAGGATTGCTTTGGCCCTAAAGATGATAGGCCATCTTCTTTGAGGATGGAATAAGTAGAGAGGTAGAAGCAAGAGTTCGCTAGCTACACTTAACTAAACCACCCTCTTAGTGAAGTCCTTTATGTGGTATAGAGATAAATCTCAAGGACTCCTTAAGTAAGGTCTATGGTTACCACAATATACGTAAGCACAACATAAAGAAGTGACAGCACTTGAAGTATGCGGCTAAAGGCCTCATACATTGAGGTCGTATCAACCACTTTGTCACCAACAAGAGGAACTAGGTTCAACAACCATCCCAATTCTACTAAATCAACAAACAATAATAGCAGCAGCAATAATACAACCCTGACAACAAGTAGCGTTAGGGTAGGAGAAGCCAAGACTAGATAATCACTAATAAACTAGGGTTAGGGGATACTAACTCCTTTTCTAAGGTACAACCTTAGGTCTTTTTTGTCTAAGCAAAGAAATCGAAGATCAACACTACCATCTCCTTTTCTATTAAGGACAAAGTAGCAATGAGTACCTATATAAGCTAATGGATTGTCAACCTTTGGACCCCTCACTTATGCCCATCTTTGAGGCTTATAGTCTCCTAGCAGTAGGATTCTCTTTCATTAGCCTACTGAGGATGAGCATTAGTATGCGAAAGAATAGTAAGTGAACTCTCTAAAGTCCCAGCTCGGATGTACCATGCTCTACCAAATAAGAATCAATCCACAATGATCCTTAAGTTGAGGCTAACCCGTCAAAAGCTAGCACAGTCTTGCTAGAAGCTGAAGTCAACCTGTCCTAACCTGAGACTGACCTACGCTTGCCGAGGTTGGATTGATAACCGATAGATGAAAGGAGGGAAAGGAACCATTTAGCATTAGGTCTATCACCTACTGAGAAGACAAGAGACCAAATGGCTAAGGCCTCAAAGCCAAAGAATAGCTCGGCACAATATGGGAAAGCTAGTACCAAGCAATCTATAAGTGTAGCAACTGTGGGCTAACCTCACTAAGAGCTCGGTCAAGCACAATAAGACTTCTAAACATCCTACCCCTACTTAAACATCTAACAGCCAACCAGCCCCTGCTCGGGTTCAATCCTATAAACAGCTTGGATGATTGCCTGTTGACCACTCTATTAGATGCACAGTTTTGTATATTTTGTAAATATTTTCCTTATTTCAATTGTGGGCCATTGTTTTAGACTTGCTATAAATAGCAACATTTTTAACTAGATCAGATAGTGAAGAATATTGATATAGAGAATTTACACTTGAACATTCCTTTTAAGTAAGGATATTCTTGAGCTCTTAGAGCTTGCATCCTAGATTAATGAGTGTGCTTTACTCCTTAATCTCTCGTGTTCTTATCAATCTTGCCCTTAAGATTGTGGTGAACCCTTTATTTGAGTGAGTTAGTGAGTTGCATCTAACCTGTCATTTGAAACTCGAGTGACATTTAGTGTTTGTGAGTTGTATCGAACCCTATTTCGAGCTTAACCCTAATTGTGTTTATGTCTTGGTGTGTGATATCCATACACATTCACTATCAAAACCCCCTTCTCAAGCCCTATTCCTTATTCCCATTCGAACCCCGAGAGCTTCATCCTTAGCATCTAAGACCTGCTACATGGATTCACATCATTACCCTAACCCTTACCCAGTTAACAACTTACTGATTACCAAGGCCAATCTATTGAATACCGAGGTCGAAGCAACTATATGTTGAACCTTTCTCTTCAAACATACTAAACTACATACTGCCAAAGCCCACCAATTATGTGCTAAGGTTGAGGCAACTACAAACCGAGCCTTACTTTTCTTATCTAAAAAAATGATAAGTGCCAAGGCCAATGTATTGAGTGTTGAGGCCGAGTCCCTAACATGTTGAGCTCTACTTACTCAGCATACCGAACAACAACATCCTTTATTAGTCTTGAGAACTCCAAGTACCATTCGTCAACAAGATTCCCAACATCAGTATGTTTGTAAGAATTTTTTGTGTAGTAGTGAATTTCCTAGAAATTTTATATTAAGAATGTTGAATCCTAGTGTCTAAAGATTGATTAATGATGCCAAGAATGATGCTCATGGTCGTGGTTGTGTCACTCAACAGACCCCACAAACAACTGAAGAGCAGATATAAGACCTTGCTATTGTTATGGCCAATCTAGCTATTACCGTACAACGAGCCATAGTGATTAGGCCACAAGAGAGAGTTGTTGAATAGGACCAAGAAGTAAGAGTAAGTCAAAAAGACGGATGGGTGAGAATTGAGCACTTGAAGCTATCAACATAAACCCAGCTCTACCTTGACATGCTAACAGAGTTGCGAGAAGGAGACTCATGTTAAATGAAGTTGAATAGTATGAAGAAGAGGAGGAGCAGTATGATGGAGTTGAGAAGCATAAGCTTAGAGCACCTTAAGGAGTAGAGCATCTCAAAGTGCAGATCCCGAGTTTTAATAGATCTAATAGTGTTGATGACTACCTAGACAAGGAAAAGAAGATTGAAAAGATATTTAAATTTTATAATTATACTTGAGTATTGTGTTAGAATTTTTTAGGTGTGCAACAATGTGGTGGAAGAAGTTACAGAACGTATGCCAGAGAGCCTGATGAGAAATTTGAACATAGAATGAGAGTTCTAAGGAGTAGGTTTGTTCCCAAACACTACAAGCAAAGATACTTTTCGACATCTCTAAGACTTAAGGTAAGGTAACAAATCAGTAGATGAGTATGTTCGAGAATTCCAGTTACTAATGATTAGATGTGATGTTGACAAACCTGCGATGCAAACTATAGTATGGTTTGTTTCTAGGTTGAGGAGTGAAATTGGTAACATAGTGGAGATATAAAGGCTTAAGACTTTAGACGAGACTATTCGAGTAGCATAAAGGGTCGAGAGGTAGAGGAGGAATTAGATTAGCTGAGTGCCAAGTAGCCGACCTAGCTTGCCAAGCAAAACCAATATGCTAAGCCGACCTGGATATGATTGAGCTTAATGCAGTTTCGAGGTGGACTACTGAAGTTAGATGCCGAGTAGACCTGATGATGGTTGAGGCAAGAGTAAAACCAAGGAGCCTAAGGTTAAGAAGGACTAAGGTTAGACCTCAGGGAGGAAGATTCGAGAAATCAAGTGTTTTAAGTATCTTAGTTTTGAACACATGGCTAGTCAGTGCCCAAACCGACGCATCATGACCATTAAGGGAGATAAGCCCTAAATTGAAGTGGAGAGTGTTAGTGAGGGGGAAGATAAAGTAGGAGTTGATTAGCTGCTAGAAGGATTTCAAGAAGATTTCGATGCTATGACCCCACTTGAAATGGGAGCTGAGTATTGTTTGGTTATATGGAAATCTCTTAGTAACTTTGTGTTTGATGAGAATGAGTAGAAGGAGGACCTCTTCCATATAAATTGCCGAATGAAGGGCAAGCTGTGTGCTTTGCTCATTGATAGAGGAAGTTATACCAACGTAGTAGCTTAAGGAGTGGTGAAGGCTTTGAAATTGCTAACCTACCCTCACCTTAAGCTGTATAAGATTCAGTGGCTAAATGAGAAGGGAGGTCTACCTATTGTTGAACAAGTTAAAGCGTTGATTGTTGTTAGTGATAGATGCCAGGATCAAATGCTATGCGACGTCCTACCTATGTGTGCTCTACACATCATCCTTAACCAACCTTAGTTGTTTGATTTGAAAGTGTTGCACGATGGATATTGGAATACTTATATATTCCAAAAGGATGAGAAGAAGGTTATCTAACCTTAATGAGTCCTAAGGAGGTGCAGGAGTTGCAAGAGAAGATTATTTGATCACTGAATTAGAAGTCCTTAGTGATTTTTCGAACCTAGTTTTCTAGAGATGCAAAGACAGAAGAGTGTGCATGTTTTTTTTTAGTTAGAAAACTTCTAGAGTTAAGAGAAGCCAGAACCTTTCCTACTAAGGTGCAAACATTACTTTAAGAGTATACAGACTTGTTTACTGTCAAGATGCCAAAGGTTTACCACTTATTTGAGGTATAGAGTATTATATTAACCTTCAGCCAAGAGCTACTCTGCCTAATTGACTTACCTATAAGCTTAATCCTGAGTAAGCTGTCGAATTGAAGAAACAAGTTGATGAGTTAATTAATTGTGGATATATTTGAGAGAGCATGAGCCCTTATATTGTATCGATTATCTTGGTGCTAAAAAAGGATGGCTATGGAGAATGTGTATCAATAGCTGAGTAATCAACAAAATCACTATCAAGTGCCGATATTCAATCCCTTAACTGGATGATATGCTCGACGAGTTGCATGGTGCCTGGATCTTTTCAAAGATTGATATAAAGAGTAGCTACCACCAAATCAAAATGAGACCTGGAGATGAGTGAAAAACTGCTTTCAAAACAAAGGACAGTTTATTCAAATAGATGGTGATGCTGTTTGGTATTACAAATGCGCTAAGCACTTTTATGCTACTCATGAACCATATTTTGAGAACATTGATTGGTAAGTGTATTGTTGTCCACTTTGATGATATTGTAGTATATAACATTGACCTTATCTCCCATATCATACACTTGAGGTTTGTGTTTGATATCCTCCATGCCAAGTACTTATTCAACAATTTAAAGAAATGTATGTTCTATCAAAGTGAGGTAGTATTCCTTAGGTATGCTATTTTTGAAGGAGGTATCAAAGTCAATGACAAGAGAGTCCGAGCTATTGTTGAGGGGCCGATGCTGACCAATGTTACAGAAATTAGGAGTTTCTATGCTCTAGCTTCATTTTATTAAAGATTCATTTGAAACTTTAGTTCCATAGCTGTCCCATTGACCGAGTTGACTAGGAAGAACTCAGAATTCAAGTAGTCTGAGAAGGCTCAAAAGAGTTTTGATGAGATTAAGTCTAGACAGACTTTTGCTTTGGTACTCGTCTTGCCTAACTTCGAGAAAGTTTTTGAACTAGAATGCAATGCATTTGGAGTCGACATTAGAGATGTTCTTATATAGAAGTGTCAACCAGTTGCATACTTTGGTGAGAAACTCAAAAGTGCCACATTGAATTACTCAATGTATGACAAGGAGTTCTATACCCTTGTTCGAGCACTTTAGAACTGGCAACACTACTTACTACTGAGAGAGTTCATTGTCTACACGGACCATGAATCTCTCAAACACCTTAGAGGACAATAGAAACTTTCCCAATGCTATGCTAAGTGGGTTAAATACTTGGAAACTTTCTGCTATATCATCAAATATAAGAAGGGGAGTACCAACACCATAGCCAATGCCCTTTCTCGCCGGCATGTTCTTATTATAGTATTGCAAGCTAAGATACTTGGATTTGGCACTCTACTTGATTAGTATGAGTGTCATCCATATTTTGGAGCCTTAATGGCCAAATGCAACATAGGAGGAGTAGTTGATGGGTTTTGCTTAAGCTAAGGGTTTTTTATGAAGGGTAAGCAAATTTGTGTGCCGAGTGGTTCTATTAAGGAATTACTTATCCAAGAAGCCTATGTTGGAGGCTTAGCCAACCACTTTTGAGAGAAGAGAATTGCTGAGTTACTGAAAGAGCATTTCTATGGATGATGAAGGATGTATGTAAACTAGCTAAGGGAAGAAAGGAGCCATATGGACAATATACACCTCGGCCTATACCCGAATGGCCATGAACTGATCTAAGCATAGATTTCATGCTTGGCCTATCCAGAACACTACGGAAATATGATTCTATTATGATGGTGGTCAATTGACTCAACAAGATGAGTCACTTCATCCCTTACCACAAAACTAATGATGCTCTATTTGTTGTTAACTCTTTTGATAGGAAATCGTGTGGTTGCATTGAGTATTGATGAGTTCCTAATTGCATATATTTTATTTAGTGATTTTTTAAGATTTCCCTTGATATTTGAGTTTATTTTTAGATAATGATCTTGAATTAAGTAAAATTTTGTTTTCTAGGTTTTGAAACTATATATGCGAGAAAACGAGAAAATAGAAACAAATTTTACTCAAATCGGAGCTAAAATGAGCAAGTTATGAAGGTTTGGAGATCGATACAGTCAAACGACATGACTATGTCATTTCCAAGTGAATTTAGAGCTTGTTTTCAATTGTTACAGCCTAGGACACGACCAAAAAACATGGTTTGTGTACTCGGTTGTATCTTTTCCAGTTGACTTATCTTTTTATTTATTTCCTATATAAAGCCTTGTTAAGGTTTGGTTAAAGTGAGAACTTTTTAACATGACTTTTAGGAAGTTTTTAAAGCTAAGAACAATTAAGAAAGCGAGCAGAAGAGAAGATTTCAAGATTTAATTTTGTTTGAATTTCATGATGCTTCTTTCTATTCCATTTTATATTTTGTTTTTAGATTTCTATATTGCAATGTATAGAGAGTAGAACTTTGGTATCTATGTTTTGTGGAACCTAGATCTATTCAAATAATATTATTATTGCTTAATTAATTTAGTTCTTTATTATTTCCTTAGTTCAACTATGTTTGCTTCATGATTTAGGTTATTTTTTCTATGGATAGTTATCTATAGTTTGATATCTTATAAGAGAATCGAGAGATTTCTTATAAGATTAGATTTAAGCATAGTTGATGAGAGTTGTTGTAAGATTAGAGATAATATGCAAGATTCTTCCGGATATTTTGGATTAAACCATAGATAATTCATTGTTTAATAATGCAATCATAGATCATGCTGTTGAGAAGAGATTCTAATAGGTAATTTTAGGGTTAGGGTTAATTGGTTTAGGAAAGTGATTAACTTTAGTAGAGAATTCTCCCTATTGAGGAAGATTAAAGAATAAATTAGATTATCTTAAGAAAATCACATGTTAGATTTAAGGGAAGCAAGATCTAGGTACAACATTGAATCTCGAATTAATTTCTAATTAAATTGCTTTCTTGTTAGTTCTTAACTTATGTCTTAAGTTAATCTTTAAATTAGTTTTAGTAGTAATTTAGATTTACTTCTTTAAGTTTCTTGAAATTTAATATGCTGATTAGATAAAAAGGAACTAGTGAGTATTACTAGTCAAAGTTCCTATGAGATCGACATTTGGACTTATATTCGCTATATTATAAATTAATAGGTACACTTACCTCATATTAAGTACTAAGGAGTCTTGTGTTTGATTATGATTCGAAGTTAATGAGCTTCTTTTAAAGAATACTATAGATAGAAGAAGCTTAACACTAAGCTCATGTTTAGTAATTCTTGCTATCCCCAGACAGATGACCAAATAGAAGTTGTGAACCATATTGTAGGCAACCTCCTTCGAGTTGCTATTGAAATGAATCTACATGATTGGGATCTATGCCTACCATTATTAAGTTTGCTTACAATCGCTTCACTCATAGCTTGATAGGAAGGTCACCTTTTAAGGTCGTTTATAGACTTAACCCGAACTTACCCTTCGACATGGTTATCTACCTAACCTCCTAAGGAGAAAGTCAGGTAGGCCTATAGCGTATTGAGGAGTTCTAGAAGTAGAATTAGAAGGTTGCCAAGAAACTAGGTAAGACTATAACCCAATAAAAGGAAGAGGGAAGTCGAGGTAAGAGGTGAGTCATTTACAACCCAAGAGAACTTGTTTAGATCTACCTCAGTAAGGAGCATTTTCTAAGGAAGAAAATGAATAAGTTATCCCCCAAGTTGAATGGACCTTTTAAGATCCTTCGGTGTGTCAATGACAATGCCTATGAGCTAAAGCTACCCAAAGGATACAGTGTATCTCCTACTTCCAATGTTGTCGACTTGATGTCCTTTATATTGGAAGAAGAAAATAATACCAGGATTTAAGGGAAAATCTTCAACAAACCTGGCGAATTGATGGATTATTGACCTCCAAACCCTTCACTCATGCTTATCTTCGAGGCCTACAGTCTCTTGCCAAAAGGATTCTCTCTTGTCAGCCTGTCGAAGAAAAGCACTAGTATGCAAAAGAATAGTAGGCGAACTCTTTGAAGTATTAGCTTAAACGTACCGTACATTACCTTGACCCTTACCTAGTCAACAACTTATCGAATGCTAAGGTCGATCTATCAAATACCAAAGCTGAGGCTGGTGTGCTTAAGAGCTTAGTTATCACTAGGGCTTACCGTGTTAAATCTGAACTAAATGGGTCCTTCGAAATATCAAAGAAATTAGAGGGAAATGGTCTACAGGCAAACAAGGATATAACTCACCAATGAACACGACACGACTTGATACCTTACTTGATATGACATACAAGTTGATGTCAAGGTCTACCTGTTGCTAATCCTAAGCTACTCAGTAAGATTAGAGAAGAATGTATGAAAGATGGACTTAGAGAGGGTTGTCTCACAAGAATAGAATATTCAATGTTTAATTGTTAAGTTATTTATGGTTTACAAGGGAAAGGGACTGTTTATAGTAAGTCCTTAGGACAACATTACAAATAAAAAAATTACAAGAAAGTATATACAAAAAAGAGATTCCTAGTACATATAAAAAGGGTAAAAAGGATAAAAGATAAAAATAGAAAGGTAGTACAATGTCAGATGAGGTAAACAGGTGGCAGTACAACATTGATCTCGTACGAAGATTCTCCAAACACATCAGGTGAGAGGGATCAAGATGTTGCGGCAATAAAGGGGCCGGGATGAGAGAAATGGTAGCATGTTGAGAGAAAACTACTCGGTCGATAAGTAAGTCTCTAGTCACTCAGTAAGAACCTCTCTGCAGCAGTTGGTCAGATTACTTAGCACAAGGTCCTTGGTAAGGGAATGGTTAGCAACATCACTACCAAGAGTATTAATCATCGTATAAGAATGTGGGGAGCTCAAGGAGTTCGGCTACCTTCCTTTGGTGTAAAGTTTCTTGTCATCAATAGGTTACCGAGAGAGGATTCTTTAGGTAAAGGATTCTTCAGGTAAAGGATTGGAGTCCTCAGAGCCGTGCGTGAGCAATGGCACCAATGGTCGGCAATTCATCAATCCCTTAAGGTTGCTGAAGATTTGGCCCCAAATCTTGGTCTTTGTCATCATCGGGCACATAGAGAGTCAAATCGGCAACGTTGAATGTGGTAGACATGCTGAAACCTTCGGGTTGCTCAATCTCATAGGTATTATCATTAATGCGCCTTAAGATCCTATAGGGTCCATCTATTCTAAGAGATAGTTTGTTGGTCCTTTTGTTAAGGAAGTGTCCCTTGTTAAGATGGACCCAAACAAGGTCCCTAGGGGTATAAACAACTTGCTTCCTTCCACGGTTTCCCACTTCCTTCTGTCGGGCTACAATTTTGGCCAATTGCTTGGCAATCTTCTGATGTAACCTTTGGAACTCCTTAGTACGCTCTAGGCCAAATTAACTTTCCCCTTATGTAGTGGAACTATTAATTAAATCTAAGGGTAAGTTCGAGTTAAGTCCATAAACAACCTCAAATGGTGATGTTATAGTTGAGCTATGAGTTGAGCGATTGTAGGCAAATTCAATGATAGGTAGACATAAATCCTAATCACGAGAGTTCTTTCCAACAGTAGGGCATAGTAGGTTACCAACAGTTTTGTTTACTACATCAGTTTGGCCATCTCTCTAAGGGTAACAAGAGCTACTGGAGAAGAGTTTAGTACCGAGCTTCCTACATAAGGTCTTCCAAAAGAAGCTTGTGAATTTTAAATTACGGTCGGATACAATACTCCTTGGCACTTCATGTAGTCGCACAATTTCCTACAAAAAGAGGTTAGCGATGAATAAAGCATCATTAGTTTTGTAGTAAGGAATGAAGTAGCCCATCTTGCTGAATCAATTTACCACCACCATGATTGAGTTGTATCTTCTCAATGTGTAGTGAAGGCCAAGCATGAAATCCATGCTTAGATTTGTCTACAGCCACTCTAGAATTGGTAGTGATATATATTCTCCACAGGGCTCTCTCCTCCCCTTTGCATATTTACACACATCACTCCTCTCAAGTATTCAGTGCACATCCTTCATCATCCTAAGCCAGTAAAAATGCTCATTCAATATCTCAATTGTCCTCTTTTCCCTAAAATGGCCAGCTAGACCCCCGATATGAGCTTCTCGAACAAGTAGCTCCCTTGTAGAACCATTCGGCACGCACATCTACTTGCCCTTCATCAGAAACCCCTCACTCAAGTAGAACCCTTCCGCAGTTCCTTTAGTACTGCACCTGGCTACTAAAGGCCCAAAATGTGTGTCATGCTCATATTGATTAGGTAAAGTGCTGAATCCAAGCACCTTAGCTTATAATGTTGTGATGAGGATATGACGACGAGAAAGTGCATCAACAACTGTGTTGGTGCTTCCCTTTTTATATCTGATGACATAGCAAAAGGTCTCCAAGAACTCGACCTACTTGGCGTGACATCGAGAAAGCTGCTTTTGCCTGCAAAAATGCTTGAGAGATTCATGATTCGAATAGATGATAAATTCTCTCAGCAGCAGATAATGTTGCTAGTTCCAAAGTGTACAGACAAGGGCATAGAACTCCTTATCGTAGGCTGAGTAATTCAAGGCAGTACTTTGGAGTTTTTCGCTGAAATAGGCAAAGGGTCGGCACTCCTGCATAAAGATAGCACCAATGCCGACACTAAATGCATCACATTCAACCTCAAAAACCTTCTCAAAATCTAGCAAGGTGAGTACTGGAGTAGATGTCAATTTAGACTTTACATCTTCGAAACTCCTCTGAGCCTTTTCTGTCCATCTAAACTCAACGTTCTTCTTGGTCAATTCAGTCAATGGAGCGGTTATGGAACTGAAGTTTTGAATAAATCTCTGATAAAATGAGGCTAGACCATGGAAGCTCCTGACTTCGATAGCACTAGTTGGCATAAGCCACTCATTAATAGCTCTGACTTTTTCCTTATCACCTCAAACTCCCCTCCTTGAAATGACATATCCAAGAAATACAACCTCACTTTGATGGAACGTACATTTCTTTAGGTTGCCGAATAATTTCTCAGTGTGGAGTATATTAAACACTAATCTCAAATGTTCAACATGAACGAGGAGGTTAGCACTATAGACCAGAATATGATAAAAATATACCACAACACATTTGTTGATCAATAATCTGAGTGCATGATTCATCAGTCGCATAAATATACTTGACACATTAGTTAGACAAAACAGCATCACCAACCATTCGAACAAACCATCCCTTATCTTGAAGGCCGTATTCCATTCATCCCTAAGTCTCATTCATATCTAGTGGTAGCTACTTTTCAAGTCAATCTTAGAAAAGATGCAGGCACCATCTAACTCATCAAGCATATCATCAAGCCGCAGAATCGGGTATCGGTATTTGATAGTGATCTTATTGATAGGTTAGCTGTCAATGTACATTCATCACGTTTCATCCTATTTCAACATAAGTATAGCAGGTACTACACAAGGACTCATGCTCTCACAGACATATTCGCGATCCATCAACTCATCCACCTATTTCTTCAATTCAGTTGCCTACTCTAGATTGAACCTGTAAGCAGGTCAGTTTGGTAAGGCAACCCTTTGTTGAAGGTCGAGCAATGCTCAATACCTCTTAAGGGAGGTAAAACTTTCAGCATCTTAACAAGGAATAGGTCGGCAAATTCCTGAAGAAGTTGCTGTGCTTTGACAGGTAAGTTCTTGTAACCTCTAAGAATCTCCTAACTAAAAGGAGTACATCGTCCTTAGCCTTGACTTCTTAAGCAAACTAAGCTCGAGAAATTACCAAGGACTTCCGTTGTAGAGATTTAGCAACCTTTTCTTGGGCTTCTTGTACTTCCTTAGGACTCATAGGTGTCAATATAATTTTCTTCCTGTCCTTCTAGAACATATAGGTGTTTCTATACCCATCGAATAACACTTTTAAGTCAAATAGCTATGGTCGGTTGAGTAATATGTGGGATGCACACATAGGAAGGACATCATACAACACTTCGTCCCTGTACCTATCACCAATGATAATCTACACTCTAACTTGCTTTGTAATGTATAGTCCTCCTTTCTCATTTAACCAGTGAATCTTGTATGGCTTGGGGTATAGAAGGGTTAGTAATTTCATAGCCTTAATTATCCCTTGCACGATGATGTTGGTACAGCTACCTTTATCAATGATCACGGCACATAGCTTGCCATTCACCCGGTAATTTGTATGGAAGGGGTTCTCTCTTTGCTCATTCTCGTTAGCCATAAAAGCATTGAGACATCATCAAACAACAAAGCAATACTTAACTCTACCCTCAGGAGGTATCTTGGCATCGGGGTCTTCTTGAAATTCTTCCAACACCTAATCAGTTGCCACTTCTTCTTCTCCTTTACTCGTACTTTCTACTTCAAACTTGGGCTTATCTCCTTTTATGGTCATGACTCGACGGTTTGGACATTGACTAGCAATGTCTCCATAGCCAAGGCATTTAACACATTTGATTTCTTAGGTTTTCTTTCTTGAACTCTGAGCTAGATCTCTTTGGATCTCAGGCTCCTCTATTTTGCTCTTGCTTCAGCCTTCTTCTGGTTGGCTCAGCATCTTACCTCAGAATTGTTTGATGCTCTATCATTCAATGGTCGATTTGGCAAGCCACTCCTATTTGGCACCAATGTTTAGCTACTCGACATTCGACTAACTTAGTTCAGCTGTTGCCTTTCAACTCTTTGGGCTACATGGATGGTTTCATCTAGAGTTGCAAGGTTATGCATTTCCATGATGTTATCAATCTTAGCTTGTGGTTTAGAGATGAACTGTGCTATAGTTTGGGTCTTAAGTTCGTCGACATTGCATAGTATCATGAGCAACTGAAACTTTCGGACATAGTCGTCTACGGATTTGTTATCTTACCTTAAGTCTTGGAGTTATCGGAAAGTATCTTATTCGTAGTGTTTGGGAATGAACATACTTCTAAGAACTCTCTTCATCTTGTTCCATGTTCGGACTTCACATCGGGCCTCAGGCAAACATTCTATAGTTTCTTCCACCACATTGCCGCATTCCTAGAAAATTCTAACGCGGCCACTCGAATGCAAACAGCATCTTCATAATCATAGAAGTTGAATATCTTTTGGATCTTCTCTTCCCAATCTAGGTAGCAAGCAACACTACCAAACCCATTGAAGCTTAGAATCTGTACCTTAAGATGTTCAGCACCCCTTGGCGCTTTAAACTCACACTCATCAATCCCAACATATTGGTCTTCTTCTTCTTCGTACTCTTCTAATTCGTCCAACTCCAACCTCCTTCTCGTAACTTTGTCAGCACGTCGTGGTGGTGCTTGGTTAATTGGAAAGGCTTTCAGAGCTCACTCATTCATCTGCCTTCTCGGCCTATCTCTCATATCTTGGCCCTACTCAGCAACTCTTTCACGTGGTTCGGTCTCTAGTATTCTGTTTACTAAAGTAGCTAAGTTGGCCACAATAGCAGCAAGATTTTGTATCCACTCATCAATAGTACGTGATGTTTGTTAGGTAACTTGACCATGATCATAAGCATCACTCTCAGCATTGTTAATCTCTCCCTGTATACTAGGGTTTGACATTCTCAACCTAAAGCTTCAGTAAATACACTTAACATGGAAGCCTTTAACATACACATAAGTATCTTGAACAGTAGATTAACTATCACTACATAACTCTCGATCCCAACATCAAGCTTTGATACTAAGATTATATAGTGTACCTAGGAGCTTAGTTATCACTAGGACTTACCATAACCAATTTGAACTAAATGGGTCCTCTGAAATATCGAAGAAATTAGAGGGAAGTGGTCCATAGGTGAATAAGAGTAGCTGACGTGAAGTTGCTCAAAGGATGTGACTTATCAACAAACACAACACGACTTGATACCTCACTTAATATGATGCACAGGTTGATGTTAAGGTCTACTTGTCACTGATCCTGAGCTACTCAGCAAGATTAGATAAGAGTGTATGAAAGATGGACTTAGAGAGGGTTGTTTCACAAGAATAGAATATTCAATGTTTAATTGTCAAGTCATCTGCAGCTTATAAGGGAAATGGACTATTTATAGTAAGTCCTTAAGGCAACATTACAAATAAAGAAATTACAAGAAAGTACATACAAAGAGGGGATTTCTAATACATACGAAAAGGGTAAAAAGGACAAAAGACAAAAATGGAAAGGTAATATAATGTTGGATGAAGTAGATAGGTGGTAATGCAACATTGGTCTCGTATGAAGATTCTTTGAATATAGTAGGCGAGAGGGATCAAGATGTTGTGGCAATAAAGGGGCCGAGATGAGAGAAATGGTAGCATGTGAGTCTTTCGTCACTCGGCAAGAACCTCTCAGCAGCAATTAGTCGGATTACTCGACACAGGGTCCTTAGTAAGGGAATGGTTGGCAACATCACTACTGAGAGTATAGATCATCGTATAACAATGCAAGGAGCTCAAGGAGTTTAGCTACCTTCCTTGGGTGTAAAGTTTCTCGTCATCAATAAGTTGTCAAGAGAGGATTCTTCAGGTTAGGGATTGGAGTCCTCGGAGCCGTGCGCAAGTAATGGGACCAATAGTCGGCAATTCATTAGAGGCGACTACGTACCGAACCCTTCTCTTCTAACATACTGAACTACCGACTGTCGAGCCTTATTAGCTGTATGCCAAGGCCAAGGCAACTACACACTGAACCTTACTCTTCCTATCTACAAACATGACAAGTGCTACAGTCAACGTACTAAGTGCCGAGGTTGAGTCCCTAACATGCTCGACCTACTAAACAATAGTATCTTTTATTTGTCTTGATAACTTCAAGTACCTTTCGTAAGTGGCATTCCCAACATCAGTACAACTCAACTACAACGTCCTAAGACTCCCGAACGTAGACCTAATCATGGTATGCCACTTGTTATTCCTTTTTTTGACATTGTACTATAATCCTTTACTTTATTTGTCCCTTTTACCCTTTTGGTAATGTCTTATGATAGTATTTTTGTATTACCCTTTATTGTAATTACTTAAGTTTCCCTATTGCCTTATAGACTTACTATAAACAATCCCTTTTCCTTATAACCGAAATTATCTTACAACTTTTCTCATATTAAATATACTTGTTCTTGTAAGATACCTTTTTCTGAGTACATTTCATTTACATTCTTATCTAATCCTGCCAAATAACTTGAGATCAGTGGCGAGTGAACCTTAGTATTAGCTTGTGCATCATATCAAGCAAAGTACTAAGTTGTTTTTGTGTTCGTTGATAGATCATATCCTTTAAGCAACTTACGAAAGTTACTATGTTTATCAGTTCGTCCATTTCCTTCTCTTCGATATCTTGAAGGATCCATTTGGTTACTATTACCTATGATAAGCCTTAGTGATTACTAAGCTAGTAGGTACATCATAAGCAAAGCCTAACTGGCTACAATGGAAAATCTATACTGGCCAAGGGCCTCATTGCTCGCCTAGTCTAGCTAGGTGACAACGAGCAAGTTATCTTATAGTTGATTGATTTTGTTGTTGTTGACCATTGGATCTCATCTAACACCATACTAAGAAGAACAAGTCTCAACAAGTTTGACATGTGCATCAATTAGTGAAGCCTTTAGGTGAAGTTCCCCACACTTACGAGAGTTAGCGTAGCTTGAGGTGATTGGAAACTTTCACGATCACTTTACCTTAAGGACATAGCTTACAACCAGGTCATGCACATCGAGTTGGGCTTAGAGGAAATGCATGGCTCATGAGTAGAGCCTGCTAAGAAGATTGAAGAAATACAATTTGGGAGTAGCCCGGTGCAGACTACACAGATAAAGGCATCACTATCCATCGACCATGGAGATTGGCTTATCAACTTCCTTCGGTCTAATGCGAATGTCTTTGCATCGTCTCCTAAAAACATGCCTAACATCATCAACATCCCTAAGGTAATGCACTACCTCTAAGTAGACCTCAATGTGTGGCCTATCAAACAGAAGAGAAGACACTTTATAGCCGAGCGATAGGTTTCCATTGAGTAGGAGGTGCAAAAGTTGCTTTAAGCTAGATTCATGAAGGAGAAGTGCTACTTGACTTGGCTAGCCAACACAATGCTAGTCAAGATGTCCAATTAGAAGTGGCACATGTACCTTGAACTATACAGACCTTAACAAGACCTACTCGAAGGAGTGCTTCCCTCTCCCTAAGATTGATTAACTCATCAACTCGATGTCAGGCCATGCAATGCTTAGCTTCATGGATGCCTAATTAGGCTAGAATAAGATAAACATAGCCTTCGAAGATGAAGTGCACACTTTCTTTGTCACCAACTTCAGCATGTATTACTATAGAGTCATGCCCTTTGGCTTAAAGAATGTTTTAGAGGTTGGTGACAACTATCTTCAAGCCATAGCTCGGACAAAATGTTGAGGTCTATGTTAACGACATGATCATCAAGAGTAAAGATAAAGCTAACCACATTGAGGACTTACATGAGATTTTCAACACACTCTGCAGATATTAGATGAAGCTCAACCCCCAAAAGTAAGTTTTTAGGGGTGATCTTGAGTAAGTTCCTCGACTTCATGGTCATTAAGTGTGGCATCAAGGCTTATCCAAACAAGATCAAAGTTGTTCATAACATAGAGGCCTCTAAAACTATTAAGGAAGTATAACAACTCATCAGTAGGATTGTCGCACTCAACTGCTTTATGTCTCGAAGTGTAGATAAGTGCTCCATATTCTTTAAGCTATGGAAGAGCCCATCTAAGTTTACCTAAACAAAAGAGTGCTAGACTACCTTTGATGAGCTCAAGCAATTTGTAGCCACACTACCCATCCTCTCTAAATTAGTCCCGAAGGAAGAGATATATCTATACTTGGCAATCAATGATCGAACACTATCATTAGTGCTTGTTCGAGTAGATGGATGAGATCATAAGCCAATTTACTACGTCATCCATATACTACAGGGCCTGGAGATGAGGAACATATAGGTAGAGAAATTTGACTTAGCCATAGTCATTGTTGCAAGGTAGCTAAGGCCATACTTTCAAGCTCATCCTATCATTGTCCTTACTAACTAGTCACTACGAACCATCCTGCAAATGCTTGATGCCTCTGGCCATATGTTCAAGTATTCATGAGAGCTCAATGTTCACGGAGTTCAATTCCAACCGAAGCAAGCTATCAAAGCATAGGTCCTTAGGAACTTTGTCATCAAGCATACTAGAAAGGAGGAAGCATCAACTAAGATTGATTTATCGGTATGGTCTCCATGTCAATAGATCTTCCACTTGGGAGGAGAGTAGAGTAGGCATTGTGTTACAAGGGCCTTATGGTGCTAAGTTCTTATATACACTCAAGTTTGGATTCCCAGTAAGCAATAACAAGGCTGGCTATCAAGCATTTATTGCCAGCATAAAGATTACCAAAAACGTCGAGGTTAAGAACATGGAGATCTACTCAAACTCCATGCTCATGCTCATGGTATAGTAAGTAAAAGGGGAATATGAGGTAAAGGGAGAGACCATGATGAAGAATCTATGAGTAGTAGAGGATTTAGCCTTGGGTTCCACCTTATGGAACATAAACAATATTCCCCGAGTAGAGAACTCTGAAGCAGACGAACTGTTGAAGCTCATGTCCATAGCCATCCACACTGCCTTATAGGAGTGTTAAGCAAATTTTCCTACAGTATGTCCTTAAGCGCATGGTCAAAGAGCAATAGTAGGAAGTCATGGAGATTTGACCTTCTTCCTCTAAGCCTTGCTGGATGGATCCAATCACTGACCATCTCAAAATTGAGAAAATGCTCAAGGATAAGGGCGAAACCAAGAGGCTTTCTTATTATATGACAAACTATACCATCATTGATGGCATCCTCTACCACTGCAGGCATAGTGTTCCACTCCTTCAGTGTCTCAAACCTAAGATAGCATCTATACCCTCGAAGAGCTACACTTTGGCATCTATAACAATCATATCTAAGCTAGGCGCTCTACATCCAAGCTCTCTGCCTTGCCTACTATTGGTTGATGATGAAAGAAGATGCAAATGTTATGGTGCAAGTGCTAGAAACATATGCCCATCAGCTATACCCTAAGCACTAACCTTCGCACCATGACGAGCTCGTAGCTGTTTACCTAATAGGGGCTCTACATCCTTGGATCCTTCCCCAAAGCATCTAAGGGTCATTAGTTTACCCTAGTGGCCATGGATTACTTCACCAATTGGGTCAAAGCTTAGGTAGTCACTAGTATAACAACTAGAGTGATTGAAGGTTTCATCTTCACTAAGTTCGAGATACTTTATGCCCTGATTACGAAAAATGGCAAGTAGTTTGATAGCGCTAAGTTCAAGGAATTCTATGGGAAGTACTACATCAAACTCGACTTCACTACAGCAGTTGTCATATCCCGGCATAACACAAGATGCACCACCACATAGGAATACCTATTGAAAACTTAACTCCACATGCTCATTCATCAAAAGAAAACTTTGTTTTCATAATAAAGGGGTTGCTACATCGAAGTTCAGCTGGATATTTTATTACAACTTATGTGTACAACATAATATTTACATCAGAATATGAACCAACTTTTTCCTTTATTATCTTCATAATAATAAGATCTCTGACCTAATACATGTTCCATACAAAAGTCGCTAACTCAGACTTACGCTCTCAGTATACATATCTCCCCTGAGTGTTAGGCCCTTCACGATATAGTTAACCTGAAGATAAAACATTTTATCCCCTTAGCTATTGAAGCTGAGTGAGAGTGGATAACAAACAATGGAATATAGACAATATGATAAACAATATTGCATATCACAACTGAAACATTTCAATCATAACTTGCAAGTTCAACTTCACATATGCATTCACCCAACCGGGCCTTTACTGCTAATGATGTAGTATACTATGCTCATGTACATGGCATGCATCGGTACCGATATCTTATGCCCTCCAATTCCTCATCCGGTTAGTCGACATAGCCGGGCATCTAGATATAACGTCCAGGAACTTAGAGTAATAAGGAGCTACTTGAGAGTAGAACTCTCACCAAATTGGACTATATACTGTAGTTTACCATTTCCAAAAAGGGCAACAAGGAGTTGCCTAGGAGTAAAACCCCCAACTTTACAAAATTAGACTACACACTGTAGTCTACCAAATTTGACTATCAAAATAGTCATAATATTTAGGCAATGCAATCTATATGCTTCCAAAAATTGAGTTCATAAAGCCATGCTTTTTCAATGATCATTTGGAAGCCTCATTCTGAAAATTTTAACCCTTAGGTCCCTTTTTGTGCCATGCCATGCCATGATATGATATGCAATAGCAACTCAAGAATATCAATCAGTATAATCAATCTTTAAGCTTTGTTCAACCCAGTGATTTGATTCTAGTTTTCAAACTCTCCTTAGTAGAATTCTAGCATCTTACTTAAGGTTCACTTAGGTGAACACCTAGAAGATTAAGTTAGATCACTTAACTTCCCTAGTTAACATGATCAATTGTAAACACAGATCATCACCCAACATAGCCATATAATAGTTTAACCAAAATACAGTTATTGTCATTCAAAGTCACTACACCAGCATCCATTATAGTAGCATGTCAATTCACCCAAGATATATCCATATTTAACCAACACAGCATCAAATGACACACAGTATTATGAGTAGCAATATATTTACTCCAAGCATGGGTTAGATTTACTTACCTAGGCTTAGCAATAACGCAATATCCTATACATCGTGACGTTGTCCTTCCTTACTTATCACACCTATGAAAATATGATATAGTCTTCAAATCAAGTATAGGTCGAACTCGAACTATTATAAGCTTTCATTTGCACGTTTTTAAACTTCATTTGATTGTATCTTACTTAGGTATTATTTGATTTCAGTAAAATTTATATCATTACGATCGTTATTTTGAGTGCTATTGATATATATATTAAGAGTTAAGACTAATCAATATTGCCAAATATCCAAAAATACCCTCATATTACGACTCGATCGTACACTACCCTAACTCCATAATTGACTCAAGTAAACTTTAGTATTAAACTAAAAACTTGAAAAATTATACTTTCCAAACTTGTCCAGCAAAACTTATTATATCCTAAAGTGTTTGTTTGACACAGATTTAATAAACTAGTTATTATATTACATATTAAGCTAATATATAAGTTTATACTAGGAAACAACATAATAAATAGTATATGAGTCCGATTAATTTCATGAAAAATTCTATAGACTTACAAAAATATGTATTTTAGTTATTGATCATCAATTATATTAAATTGACTATTATTCATTTTTACAAAAATAGTGGTTTTTGCTCGAAATTATAGAAAATTAAAGAAAATAAATAAATTTTTGTGTGAGATAAAAATTAAATATTCCAAATATCATTATAAACATCTAGAAGTCTAAACATGCATGGCTCATTCATTAATTTCATAAAAAACTAATTATTTCAATAATTCGATAAAATTGGTAGTTTTATACAAAAAAGTAAACATGGAGATTTTCCAAATTTATTGTTACTGAAATTTAATACATTATATAAGTGTGTTATAAAAAATTTTTTAGGCCGAAATAATAGTATTTAATATTTTGAAAATTTTATTTAAAATTCGTTCAAATAGGGTACGTTCTTAAGCAAGTACCATAAATCAATGTTATTTTAATAAAATAAAATTATCACATGAAAGTACATGTAAAATAACCTTAGGAAACCAAATTTCATAATTTTCTAAGCTAATTTGATATTTTTAGCAAATTAATAAAAATAAGGTAGTAAAATTTGACTCACTAGTGTACGGTGCTCCGGCTACCGTCTGGCCACCACCCTATATTGTCCCACCTTCTCTCTCCACCACAACTTTAAGTCCCAAGGGGTTCTTTGTCAGGTTGCCTATAGCCTTAAGAACTGTAATTTACCAAATTTTCCCAATATTTTCTTTTTTTTTGTCTAATTTTTTCGAATTTTCTAAAATTATGTTCTTGTGTTTTCAAGTTCACAAAATATTGTAAATGTTGTTTGGAGCCCTATTTATAGGTTTTAGGATTTTTGTATATAAAAAAGTAAAATTACACATATCAATTTCACGTTTTCCTAAGCATCGTATGTCGTTTTCTAGTTAATTAAGTATTGACTCATCATTTCCAATTAATACCAGCTTGACACATCATTTGATGACTCATCCATATAATTTTTTTATTAATTTTCCATTATTTTAATAATAATTTATTATTATATATATGTATTTAATACATATAATGCATATTACATGTAAATACATGTATATTTTGTATAATTTAACTTCATTTATTATTTTTGTAAGTTAATTAACTTATATCTAATATTTAAAAACTCGAATTTCTTGTTTTCGATAATTATCGGCTTTTAGCGATAAATTGAAGTTTTTCTCAAATTAATATTTTTATATAGCTTATTTTAAGAAATTGACTTTAATTGAATTACTTTATCTAACTTTTCTAATTTTACTGTGAAATTTAAAATAAAACAAATATTATAACCCAGCACTCTAAATTCAGGGCCTCAGATTCTAGAGTTATTAAATTAGTTAGAAAAACTCAGGATATTATAGCGGTCCACTATGAGACCTCGCAAAATGGGCCAGTAAGCTTACAATTTGTCGATTTGGAATCAATACACAAAATTTAAGATGATCACGAAAGTTATTTGATCGAGCCTAAATTTTATGACAAAACTAGGAATATTAATAAAAATAGCCCCACAAGTTTAGATTTAAGAAAATAAAATAATAAAAAAAATTAAATAATATATTTGTAGGACATACATATACTACTCATTATTTACCAAAAATGCGTGAAATGAATTATAATGATTAACAAATCATTAGAGATAAATTATATACAAATTAGAAATCATAAAATAACATGAATAATATTTAGTACTATTTATTGACGTTCAATATGATTTTACATGTAGGAAAATATACTCAAAATTACCTAAAATACATAATTCATACTAAAATATACTAAAATAATCTTAAAATATTAATAGAAAAATTATGTTAAGTTAAGTGGTAAACTTAGAAAGCTTGGCTAGGGCATAGCAATATCAAATAAGGAAAATGAGGGTGTTAAAGTAGAGATAGGACACAATATAGATAAAAAAAAAAAAAAAAAGGATTAAGGACACTTGTACAATTGGGAAAATCACCACCAACAAACCACTCTTTATAAACTCAAATTCACTACTCCTTAATGCATTTTAGAGATTCGGGAATGTGAGAAAAATTTAAGGAGCTTAGGAGTCAAGGGAATTTTTAGGAAAATCATACAAAAATATGTGTAATTAAGGGTGAAATAGAGTGCACAAGTATAAGTGACTGTTGGAAACCAATTAAGACTGACATTTGAAGGTGGGTCCTATGCCTTACTTGGTTGACATATTGGTAGTGGTTGGCACAACAGTTTCCAGTGAGTGCAAAAACAAGCTTTGATTTTCATAAAATCACTAAACATAGTAATTTTTGTTTAAAAATTATGAAAAATTATATTTTGAGCTATTTTTGTATGTAGCTTTTAAGGAAAATGTTATTTTGTTAAAATTGAGAGTTGAAATATATCATCCTCAAGAAATCATTAAACTTTGAACCAATTTTACTTTTGTTTTCAAAACCCTTGACAATGTTGTTTTGGCCTTAAAATCTTTTTTCTGAAATAGATATTAAATTACTATGAAGAGTATTTCATGAAAACTATTTCCTAAATTTTTATCTAATTTTTAGGCCCTAAATCCCTATTAAATAGCTATTTATCAAATTATTCTTAATAGTTTTTCAAGAATTTTACTAAGATTCTAATTTGGTTGATATTATGGTATATTGTAATATTGAATGATATTGAGGGATTAAATTTGTGATGCTAGAATTGCTAGATTTGACCATTGAAGACTTGTTATTGAAGTATAAGTAATATGTGAGTTATTTAAATAATGGAGTAGGTGAAGTTTAATTCAAATTGAAGTAGTGTCGGGTTGTATGGAGTATGTTGATTCTAGTCATGAATGGAAATTATGGGAATTAGGTTAAAATGTGGAGTACATGATGATCAAAGACTAAATTAGAGGTTAGATTAGAGACTTGGCAAGGATAGCAAACTAGGGAGTTAATTAGAAACTAAATTAGAAGTTTATATATATCTTAAATGTAGTTAGTTAAAATTCAAAGGATGAGTTAGAAGATATTTTTGCAACTTTGGAGTTAAATCACTTGCAGAGATTCAATTAGAGACTAGTTAAAAGTGAGACTAATAATAAGTGACTTAAAACCTAAGTAATTAAGTAAAATAGAACCTTAAACTTACGTTAATAAATTGAGTTAATGGATAAAGCTCACATATAGCACTTGTATGGATACTAAAATGACATCTACATTATAGGGACTAATTGCTAAGGTATATCTCAAGTTGTATTTTAGTGAGCAAGCAAAAGGTCTAGGTAAGTTTGGGATCAATATGTAACTATATTTCGGAGTATTGTTTTATAGTACTTAGAGACTTAAAATTATACTTGGTTATGTTTATAGGCAGCTTAATTGTGTACATTCTTGTGTATGTGTGTCTCTGAGCTTGATTGTTTACTACAGGCTTGCTGTTCTGGATTACAATTGTTTGTATTGCATAGTATTGATTAATCACTTTAAACTAAACGTAACGATATTCAACTTAAAACCTTAACTGGTCATGTGTTGCAACCTATTAGGGGATGCTTAGTATTATGCAATCAAATACTAACTCATTTGAAAGGGATAGTTGAAATGGTTTCTTCTTCATCCCTAGTCGAATAAGTAATTGGAGAGGAGGTCGCAGTAAGGATGAAGGTGGTGGTTCGAAAGTAGTCATGAAAGGAGGAATGCCTCTATTTCACAAGTTGGAGTTTAGTCTTGAGTTGTTGCATACACGTTGAAACTTCTTAAACCCAGATTAGAATAGGCAAAATTTCTCTAATCTTACAACGGATCGAACAACATCGTATGATGGTATTTGTTTGTTGCATTACATCTAAATAACTGTTTGATAACCCTATTTGTGCTTGACATATAGTCTTATAACTTCATCTCAACTTATTGAGTGGTTAGTTGCTCACGTCCTTATAGATCATTTTGTAGGTGCTGACTAAGATGTTGCATTATAACTACCTTGAGGATAGTGACTGACAGATCTTAGGGAGTGAGAATACAAAACTAAAGAATAACTGGACTTCAAAATATGTAAATTTTAAGGAACTAAGTTACATGTCATGTAAGTAGCACTTTGGAACTCTAAGTTTTAATATATGTTACAAGACTTCCATAGGTAAAATAATAGTATTTCCATATAAATTGTTTATTTCAAAGTAGGTTAGTCATAGATACCTTGTGTAAATTAGGTCTATGGTAACGGTTAGGAGGTCAATTTTACCTTAGAATAGTTTACATAGTGGAACTATTACGGCTTTACTACTTTGAGGCATGATACTTCTTAGTTGGTTTACATGGCAGACTAAAGCCTCTTTCTTGAGAGCTCGACTTAGTTAAGTTTGCATGTTTTTAAATTATTCGGCAGTCATAGAGCTTAGCTTTACCTTCTTACTCTCATACTCTAGGGAACATGTGCTCTTCCTTCCATCATATATCACATTTTGATCAAACATCTATCGTTGTCCAAGAAGAAGATGAGATGCACTCATAGGTAACACATCACAAAACGCTTTGTCTCGATAGTTTCCAATACCGATCGATACAGCCACTTGCTTATTCACTTATAAGGCTCCCTTTATCATTAAGCCAGTGTAATTTATAAGGCTTGGGGTGGAGCTTGGTCAGTAACTTCAGTTGTTGGACTATGATTATGGATGCTACATTGGTATAGCTGCCAATGTAAAAAATTAATGCATACAACGACCCATTCACCTTACAACCGATATACTCTCACTCCTCGTCCTCTAGTACAAGACTCACACTCATTGCTCATCTTAACACCATGGTTGTAGGCATAAAATTACCCTCTTCAGTATAAATAATCTCCTCTTGCTCGGGCTATTCTGGGTATTCGAAATCTTTAGGCTCCTCAATATCCTCATCAATACTATCTACTTCAATGGTCGGCATCTATCCCTTAATCACTATCACTCATCTATTCAGACATTGAGCTCCCATGTGTCCAAACCCTTAACACTTGAAACACTTTATCTCACTTATCTTTCCTCCTAAGCTCTAGCCTTTCTTAAACTTCCTTGGGATCTCTTTCTCTTTTGCTTAGGTAGTTTGAGCAGGTCAAACCTCAGCAACTTTACTTGGTTTTGATCATATAGGTCTGCTTAAAATGAGTCAGCTAAGGGTAGGTTGAATAGCTGGAGCTAAGAATCTTCTAGCTTGGTACCTCTCAATTCTTTGGGCAGGTTAGATTGCTTCATTAGGTGTGTCGATGTCTATAGTCTCCAACATATCTCCAATCTCATACTTTAATCCAATAATGAATCAAGACATAGTTCAATCCTAGGGTTCGGCTACTTCACAATGAATCATCAACATTTGAAATTCCTTCACATATGATTCAAGACTTGATCTTCCTTGCCTCAACTCTTGTAACCTATTAAATGTATCCTATAGATAGTAGCTCGAAACAAATCTTCTTCTCATGACTTTCTTCATTCCATTTAATCCCTTATCTCACACTTTCCTTCTCTTTTGCAGGTGGCCTATAGATTCTTCCACCATAAAGCTGCATAGCTAGTGAATTCCAATATAACAAGTCTAACTTTGGCATTCTCAGGCACTTCATGACACTCAAACTACTTCTCAATTTTATCTATCTAGTCTAGGTAGTTCTCAACATCACCACTCTTAGAAAAACTAGGGATATACATCCTCAATCCTTCCACTCTAAGAGCTTGGACATTCCTCTCCTCAGCTTCATAATACTCTTTCTCCTCATCTCCTACTTCCCTATCCTCTTCTTCAATCTTGTCTAATGTTAATCTTCATCAAACAACTTTATCAATTCCTCCAGCTTGGGGTGGTCAAACTAGGGTGTTAGCTCAACCATTACCTCTCTCGGGCTGATCATTGACTTGACCTCCTCATTGACTCGACCTCTGTAGGGGTCATTTTAAGCTCGTTGCCTATCTTCATTTATGACAGTCACTAGGCTAGTCATGAGGTCAGTAAGCTTATCCAGTCGCTCATCTACATATTGGGGCGTGAAACTTCCTTGTTGACCTTGCCATTATGAGTACCACTCTCTTAGCTACTTAAGGTTCCTTAAACACTACAGTTGGACATTACTATTTATTACAATACATTAATAGCTGGAACATAACTCTAAAATGCTTTCTATGAACAATACAACAAAACAACACTTAACACATCAATAGCTATTACAACCAAAACATGTTAAGCTAATCGAATGTTCAGACTTTGTTTTGCAAACAAGAAACAAGGGAAAACAGAGCACTGGATTTCTTTAACACTAAACACTTCTAAAACACACTACAGTAGTAATAAGTCATAGAAAGTACAAAGTAACAGAAACTTGCTTGAATGTAGCCAAACTCTAATATTAAGATGATATAGATAGCCGGCAAGGTTGACACACAACTACCAATATCAAGTGAGCTAGAAGGGTGGTTCGAATCACAAGATGGTTCGAAAGATAAATAAGAGTCAAAGGTTAAGTAGGAGGTTCTCGTACATCAACGATGGATATGACTCACTAACGCTTCACATGAGCTCGAACTACACTTAATATGATGCATAGTATTATACGAGGTCTTTCACTATTAGTCCATACTCAATGGTCTAGATAAGAGCTCTTCAAGGTCTAAGTCCTCAATGAGAAAACATAAGCTCAAGAAGAAGGGAGAATAATGTTTGAAATTCAATATCACTAATATTTCAGTTGTTACATATTATAAGTATTTATATGGTTTAATTAAGGTAAGTCTTAGGTATATGTAAATTACAAAAAAGGATTCTTACTAGAAAAGGAAAGAGGAATAGATTACAAGGGTAAAGTCGTAAATAGATAGAAAAGATACGCAATTACAAAAAAAAAAAGAGGACAGTATAGGTGTTAGAAAAGTAAGACATGTGTCTACTGTTTATCTTATAGCCTATATGATGTTGTATGCCAAGTAAAGCTGATTCCAAACAAAGTAGGTCAAGTCAGCTATACAGTAGCTTGGTAGATCACTTATTCAAGGCTTAGAAAAAAGGTGGGTTCAATAGATGGTCATTCTTTAGATCTACCATGGTTGGTCGACTCGGAAGTGGTAACTTAGCCTTAGAGATGTATCAGTTCCGTAACAGGTGAGCTTACTACTTGGCCTTGGATTGTTGTGTCATAAAGAAGTTGGCTCAGCAATAGGTCGGGCACCTTTAGGGTTTCTTTAATGAGATGGAGAGCAAAGTACCTCATTAGGTTGAGGTAGAGAATGCTTTGTTCTTCAAAATTCAGCTACCATTGGATTGCTTAACGAACCATATATAAAAGTCCTGGAGCTCGAAAGCGGGTGATAGGTCCGTAATCCCTATAAGAAGCTGACCTTATAATCACTATCATAAACCTGATTTACATAAGGCATCCATAGCAAACCCACTTTAAAGTAAACTACTCATACAATATTAATGTCATTTTTACCTACAAAAGTCTAATGACATAAAATAAAACTTAGAGTTCTAAAGGACTATCTGCATAATTCAATAACTTAGTTCTTAAATATTTACACATTTTGATTTTGAAAGATTATAGATAATAACAAAAGCTTCAGAAGTTTGCTTGTTCTCCAGTTTTATATTCTCACTTGCTAGAATCCAATAGCCGCTAATCTCAAGGTAGTTGTAATGCGATATCTTAGTTAGCACTTACAAAAGGACCTTTAGGGATGTAAGCAACAAACCACTCAATAAGTAGGAACGAAGACATAAGATTATACAACAAGCACAAACAGGGTTATCAATAGTTATTTAAATGCAATGCAACAAAAAAGGCCATTTTATGACATTATTCAATCCATCGTAAGATTAGAGAAATTTCAACTACTCTAAGCCGAGACCGAGGAGTTTCAACGTGCATGCAGCAACTTAGGACCAAACCCAAACTTGTGCAATAAAGACATCTCTCTTCCTGTGACTACCTTCAAACCATTGTCTTAACCTTTATTGCAACCTCCTCTCCTATCACTTAGTTTGACTAAGGATAATTAAGGGACTATTTCAACTATCCCAATTAAATGGGCTGGTATTTGGTCAAAGAATCCTAATCATCCCCTAATGGGTTATAATGCATGCCCAATTTAAAGTTTCAAGTCTAATATGGTTAAATTTGATTTAAGGTGATGAATCTATTTCACGTAGTTCAATCAATTACAATCTAGTATAGCAAGCCAATAGTATATAATAAAGCTCAAAGACACACAAGTATAGACATAAGCAAGCTACTTCCAACACAACCAAATATAACCTTAAGTCTCCAAATACTCCAAAACAATACTTCGAAATACAGTTATGTATTGATCCCAAACTTACCTAGACTTCCTACTTGCTCATTAAGGTGCAACGTAGTATATCTTTGTTGCTATTCCCTATAATATAGACGTCATTTTGGTGTTCATACAATTACTATACATATAACCTATTATTTTATAACTTAGTTTATTATCTTATATTTAAGGTTCTACTATGCTTAATTATCCAGGTTTTTAGGCTACTTAATATCAATTTCATACTTAGCCAGTCTCTAATTCCATGTTTAATTTAGCCTATGATTGCAATTTATCCAAAAGTCTTAAGAATACCCTCTAACCTATAATCTAAAGTTCACTTAACTCCATTTTATGTACACAAAGTCTCTTATTTAGTTCTTGATTAACTTCCTAATTTGTCATTTACAAATAGTCCTTAATCTATCCTCTAATTTAGCCTCTAATCAACATGCATGCCACATTTTAGCATAATTTCTATGATTTCCCCTCATTATTAGATTCAAAATGCCTTCCAAAGCTTGACTCAATTACAATTTGGATTAAGTAGCACCTGACTACATTACTTAAGTAACTTATATATTTAGTCATATTTCAACACCAAGTCTTCAACACCAAGTCTTCAACACTCAAATCTAACACTTCCAATACCACATATTGAATCCCTCAACATCATTCAATATTACAATATACTAGAATATTAATCAAGTCAGAATCTAAGTCAAATTCTTGAAAAATCTTTAAGTGTATTTTGATAAACAGCAATTTAATAGGATTTGAGGGCTTAAAACTTAGATAAAGATTTAGGAAATAGTTTTCACAAAAGACTCTACATAGAAATTTTATACATATAATATGTATTTTATGAAAAAATTTTAGAGCCAAAACAACATTGTTAAGGGTTTTAAAAACAAAAGCGAAATTTGCTTGGTTTTAATTGTTTCTTAAGAGCAATATATTTCGAGACTTAATTTCAACAAAACAATATTTTTCGTAGAATCTATATTTAAAAATAGTTTAGAATACAATTTTTCATAATTTTTGGACAAAAATTACTATTTTTAGTAATTATATGAAAATTGGAGTTAATTGAAACATTCACCAAAAATAAACTCCATCTTCGATAGCCCCATTGTTGTTGGCACCATCAAGCAATTGGTCTTCTATGAGATGGTGATGGTATTGTACTCCCAAGTCTCGATTTGATCCTTGCACTCTAATTTTACCCTAGTTACACTTATTTTTCTATAAATTTTTCTAAAAACTCTATCAACTCTCTCTAAGCTTTCAATATTTTTCTTATACACTAAAGTGACTAAAATAACTAAGGGAATGCTAATATGAATTTA
Source organism: Lumnitzera littorea (assembly GCA_024138015.1). NCBI lineage: Eukaryota > Viridiplantae > Streptophyta > Magnoliopsida > Myrtales > Combretaceae > Lumnitzera > Lumnitzera littorea. Next base: position 69,732,426 of record JAMXBB010000004.1, read on the forward strand.
TAGGGAGAGGAATTGTTGGTTGGGAAATAATTTCACAGCCAAATGTCCTAAAATCCTCAAAATCCCAATGGTGACATGTCCTAACTCTATTCTTAATCGTACTTATTTGCTTAAAAGAGGTTGCTATGCCTAAAGCAAATTTTTCACAACTGCCACTTTGCCTTTTCCAATTTTTTAATTAATTTACTTTAATTATTTTAATATATTTTAGTATAATTTAGGTATTTTTAATTAATTTTAGGTGTGTATATATTTATATATATACTAATAATTATATTTAATACAAATAACCACTCATAAATGTTATTCACATTATTTTATGATTTTTACTATACATTATATCTCTAGTGATTCATTAATTATCAGAACTCGTTTCAAGTATTTCTAATAAATAACAAATAATATATGTATATCCTACCAAATATAATATTTAATTATTTCATTTTCTTAAATTCAAACTTCCGAGGATACTTTTACTAATATTCATACCTTTGTTATAAAATTTGGACTCAATCGAACAATTTTCGCGACGATCCTAAATTTTGCACACCGATTCCGAATTGACTGAGCATAAGCTTACTGGCTAATTTTTACACGGTCTCACAAATACAAAATAAGAAATATGACATGTGACAACCCCTCCCTTACTATAAGAAGGAAGAGAGTTACACCTTGGCTACTGGTTTTGTCATAATATTAGCAACTTGACAAGAAGAGGGAATGTGCTAAAGCTTCAAAAAACTTAAATTAATATAGTCATATGTAAAGTTTACATCCAATTCAATATGCTTGGTTCACCCATGAAAACAAAGGTTTTAAACTAGAAGACAAGTTGAGTGATTACCAATAAATAGGTAAATTAGTATTGAAACTAAAATCTACAAATATGCTAAAGGTACGAAATCCATAGGAGCTCTTTACTGTTGAATGCAATGCTTGTATATTCTAGATCAACAGATGAAGTGGAAACTATTGGTTGTCTTTTTGTTTGCCAAGAAATTAATAAAGTACCAAGAAAGATACAAAAGCTAGATACGGATCTTCTAGCAACTTTACTTGATCCCTAATCAGCATTACTAAATGCACTTAACTGTAAAGAAGAATAAGAGGAATAGAATAGCCCTTAATCGATTGATCCTTTTAAGTATTGTAAAAAGTGCAAGGCTACCTACAAGTGAGAAGTGATAGGAGTTGCCACGAATTAACTCAATTACTGTACGCTATACATAATGTCTGGTTGAGTAATTGCTATGTAGAAGAGCGTACCAATAAGTTCTTCGATATAATACAGGATCAGGCAAAGGCTGACCATCATTATTATTCAAATGAACATGTGAAGGAAAAGGAATGAGACATGGTTTTGCACCTTCGAAAATATCAAGTATAAACTTCCTTTGATTTATAAAGAAACCATCATTAGTTCTACAAATCTCAAATCCTAAAAAGAATCTCACATCTCTTAAGTCTTTAATTGTAAATTTCTAATGAAGTGCTTCTTTAATCGAAGCAATTTCATCAAGATGAGTACCAACTAGCAATACATTGTCAACATAAACTAGGGCTACTAGAAAACTTTGTCCTTCAACTCTACTAAACAAAGAATAATTCGCTTTTGATTGAACAAAACCAAGTGAACAAAGAAATTTGGTGAATTCTATATTCCATTGTCCAAATGTTTATTTCAATCTATAAAGGGATCAAACAAGCTTACAAACATGTCCATTAGTCCTAACATACCTATCAGGAAGAGTCATATAGATTTCTTCATCAACAAAACCATTCAAAAAATCATTATTGACATGCAATTGGTGAACAAACCACTTGTCTACAATTGCAACGGCTAATAAAAGTTTAATAATGGTTAACTTTGCTATCGAGGAGAATGTATATGTGTAATCTATTCCTTCAATTTAGTCATAATCCTTAGCTACCAATTGTGCCTTAAATCTTTCTATTATCCCATGGGGCTCATATTTAATCTTATAAACCCATTTGGAGCCTATGAGCCTTTTACCTGAAGGCAAATGAACTAAATCCCATGTATGATTGAACTTAAGAGATAAGAGCTCTTTTTGCATTGCCTCAACCCTTCTTGGATCACACTTTTCTTCATGATAGTTGCATGGTTCATTAGACACAAACACATTTGCTAAAGATCCTATATACTCTCTTGGGTATGATGCAAATGAATATGAAGTGAATAAAGGGTATTTAGTAGTAGAGGAGAATGCAAAAGTATGCAGGAGTGTTCAATATGTTTCATCATCAAATAAAAACACTTACATACTATGGATGTAATCTTATAACCATGATGGTGACTGCCTAATCCTAGTTTATCTCTTAAGGACATATGTATCAAATGATGAAGATGAATGTGTATAGTTGATTGATGTATATTAAAAGTAGTAGGAACGTGTATTCGCTATCACCGACATTCATTTGAGCTACACAGAAAGTACTTAAATGTGGTGTAAGAGGACTTGGAGAAATTTATGTATGGAAAGGAAATATGTGTTTATAAAACACAGCATCTTTACTCATAAATAACTCTTATGTATCAAGATTAAAGAGTTTGTACCCTTTTTGTTCATATAAGTATCCTAAAAATATACAATTTCTCCCTCTAATATCAAATTTATCTTGATGATTTAGTCTTATGGAAGCATAGCAAAGGCAACCAAATACTCTAAGGTCATGATAAGGAGGTACCTTTTTGTAAAGAACTCCATAAGATGACTTCCAATCTAGTGTTTGGGTAAGCATTTGGTTAATGAGAGTGGTGGTTGCCGTTATACTCTCTCCTTGAAATTTTTCTAGTAGAATAGCATGCATACTAATAGCATGAGCTTTGTCTAGCAAGTCTCTATGTTTTTGTTCAACCACTTCATTTTGTTATGGTGTATGTGGTATGATTTTTTGGTCAATAATTCCATGGTTTTAAAAAAAGATTGACACTCATATGATAAAAATTCTCCTCTATTATCAATTTGAATGGTTTTTCAAGTTGTTTAGAAGTGGTCCTTGTAGAATTAAATGAAGTCTTGTGACACTCTTGATGTACGATATTTATGTAGAAGTAAAATGGTCCAAGTACATCTACTCATGCTATCTACAGTAGTTAAGAAAAATTTGCTACTAGACAAAGAAGGTGTATTAAAAGGCCCCTATAAGTCTACGTGCAAGCTATTAAAAGGGTATAAAAATAAGAATTTCTAATTCCAAACAAAAGCCTAGGGAATTTGGCTAAATAACAAGTTTTACAAACAAATCAAAAGATGTTTGCTTATTACAATCTGACAAACGACTCATTTTGGACCAAGAAGTATATCTAAGCCTATAATGAAATAGCTCATAGGATACTTTATTTTGAATACTAGAAACTTGCTTACAATTAAGTAAGGAATTCAATACTCTTATATTTAAGGAAACGAAAAGAGACAATGAACCACTTATAGCTGCTCTAGAAGACATCACATGTAATCCAAGATGTCCATTTGCTTGTGCAACACAAGTTTTAGATTTCTAGTCCTAAAATAGACATTTGGTTGACTAAAAAATGATAGTTAGGTTGTTGTATTGTTAAAGTAACTAGTTTATAAAGAGCATATTGTATTGGAACTCTGGTATAAGAAGTACTTTAGTGAGTAATATTTGGTTATTAAGTTCAACACTTCCAATTGTATAGACTAGTTTAATATGGTGATCCAAAAGCTTAACTTTAATTGGTTCTTTTAGTTATGGTATGTGTGTAAGGGACTTATATGATCTAAAGCTCTTGAGTTTATGATCTAACTATACACTTTACTATCATCAGCTCCGCATTAACAAGAAATAGAAGAAGGAAATGTAATGTTACTTGCAAAATTTATGCTAGCAGTTGCAACAACTGAACCTCCATTCTTTTGATCTTTCAGCATGTGAGCAACTTCAGCATACTGCTTGCTCATAAAACTTGAATTTGTAGCAAGAATTTATGAAGAATCACAATGTGAGTCCAATGGTGTATTAGCTACAACTTAAGTTTAAGTTGTACCAATACTCCTTGCAAATTTGGAATCCCTCTTCTCCCTTGATTATACCGATCCGAATATCCTAAGATCTGAAAACATTGATCAATTAAGTGCTTTGGTTTCTTACAATGGTTATAAGTGATTTTATTCCTTGTTTTCCCTCTCTTATTTCTTTTATCTTGAAATGTAGTTTTAGAGTTATTTTTTATAGTAAAAGCAACATAATCTTCATTCAAAATCCCAACCATATGCTTTTGTTTCTCTATTTGATACATAAGATAATAGGATTTACTTATTGAAGGCGGATGTTTCATTCTAAGAATTTGACTTTGTATACCTTCAAAGGAATCATTCAAGGCAATGAGAAATTGCATGAGTCTATTTTGATTCTCTAATTCTTGCATTTTGTCTAACATATCACAGTCACATTTCTCTAAAACACCACATATTCACTTTGGCAAAGCATTAAGATTTGACAGTTCATTTAGAGTTTCTTTAGTATGTTATAAAACATTGAAATAGTCAGATTGTAGTGTTGAAAATTCATTATTTCATGTTGAAGCTGGTGAATCAAAGGTCCTTTTATTAATCCAAAACATTCACTAACATCATTCTAAAGTTCTTTTGTAGATTAAGAATAGATAAAGGCCTCTGTCAAGTCTTTTGACATTGAATTTAAGATCCAACATCGAATCGTGAAATCACACCTAATCCATCAATTTAACTCAATTTCATCATCATGATTTGGTTTCTTACAATTTCCATCTATACACCCTAGCTTAGCCTTCGCACCTAGGGTTAGGTGTCTAGACCTACTTCTAACTTAAGTAATTTATACCGCCAAACCCTATACTAGTAATCACTATATCAAGATTATTAGATCTAGCCAAGTATAAACGATCATTCAACAATTTTGTATTTTGTGACATGATTTACTATCGAAGGGACAAGGATGATTAAAAGAAAAAAGAACTTAAACTAATTATGAATAACAACCATAGAATCAGGAAATATAGACGAGGAACAATGATTTTAGATGTTGATAGTAGAGATGAAATGTAAAGCTCTAAATAGAGAAGCAATGGAACAATTGTTGTAAAGAATGATTTTCTATTATTATATGTCCACTAAAATGTACAAGTGAGTATATATATATATATATATTATATTTGCTAATCACTTAAGATGAATCTTTTGTAGAAAAATCTTAGTATTTTGATAAGCTTATTGAAGCTTAGCATAAATCTCGATTTAGTTTAAGGGTAGCAAAAGTATCATAAATTAAAAATCACAGTATTAGATTTAATTTAGTCTTATGAATTAAACTTATAAGATTAGATAAATTAGTTTCTTTTGAAAATATGAATTTACTTAGAAGAACTATGTCCTCTTCTAGTTTTGCTCTCACTAAGCAATCAAAAAAATCTATGCTAAATAATAGAGATAAAATATATATAAAAGATTTTGATAAAGCAATAGATAAATGAAAAATACCAAAAACTTCTTATGATCAAATATACCAAATAGCCAAATGGAAAATTTTTGAAAAAAATGATTATGTGATAGCCATTGAAGAAAAAGATATCCCTATTTTAGATGGCTTAACAATAATAAAACTTTTGAATACATATTCAATAAAAAAATATGCAAAAGAATAGAATTATATGCATCTAAGTTTAGTCCAAGTAGGAGCGAAACCCCTTACTAAGCTAAGTCTAGATATTTCTGTCTTCATAATCGTCAGAGATGCTAGAGAATTGGTGTATAAAAGCTTAATACATGCAAAAAGTGAAACCAGTCTTAGTAGTGGACCAATCCAATTTAAATTTTATCCGAATATTGCTCTTGATCTTAGAGATAAGACAATAATGAGCTCATTAATCCTTTAAATTAAAACCCATAATTACTGTATGATAGAAGGATCAATACCAATGGTCATAATATATAAGATCTATTTCAAATTAATGAAAACTATTTTTGGTTCTAAGGCATATAAAATAGATAAAAGAGGACAAACTTTTCTTATCCAAACAGACCTGACCAAAGCTAATGTCTCAATCCCAAGAATGATTAAATGGTCTTAAGTCAATTTGCCTGAACATTGGAAAGTAAAAAACTCACTTCCAAAACAACTAATATATAATACTGAACCGTCAAATATTATTCAACACCCAGATAGTAAAGTTACCATCCAATTCAACAGGAGGTCTTTCGATCAACTAAATAGACCCTTAGAAATAAGATTGATGTCATCTTCCTCTAGAAGATCAGTAGACCTTCTAAATTCTTCACTAATAATTTATACACCTTTCCATACTTAATCCAATGACCAATCAAATCAGCAATCAAATATTCAGGATAATCTATCTATTTCTAGAATTGTTCATAATAGATCTAATATAACCCAACCAGTTTACCAACCATTCAATGAACCAAAACATGGAGAACCTTCACTTTTAGAAATAGGTGACCTAGAACCCAATGTCATAGAAAAACCTTTCGAGCTAAATAAGATTCTTTTGAACAAATAATTTAATTCACCTAAAAATGAAAAAAAAAAAATAGAAAATGGTACTTTGAAACATTTAATGAAGTTACAATACAAATAAAAGATGAATATTATAATTTCATGAATGAAATTGGGACTCAGATATATTTCTTTAAATGATTTGAAAAATATTATCTGAAACCCAAAAAAATTAATGTAATTAATGGATGTTTTAAGTAGAAACTAAGTTATGGGCAAACAATAGAATTAAATCACTTACCACTTAGCAATATAAAAGCTATTCATAAAAATACTGAAATAACTCTCACTCCTTTAAAAAATGCAATAGATGAAGAAGGCTCAAGAATAAAGAAAATAATAAGTCAAAATAATTTACTGACCAACATTTACATATAATAGGAGAACAATTAAATAGAATAGAAGATACAATTAATATTAAGATAAATAAGATTGGTGAAAAACCTTTAAATAATAAAACCAATAAAAATGTACCTTTATTTAAATCTTTCTAAATGCCCAAAAATTCCATTAGTGAATTTTTAAAAGCCTTAAAAGATAGGAAAAGAGTACTAAAAAATAAAACAATAAAAGAAGAAACTTCCTCTTTAAGACCAATAAATTTTCTAAATATGGATACACCAACTTTAATTAAGAAGGGAATTATCATTGATAATACACCTTCAGAGAAAATTAATGTCTTAAATGAAATAGATACTGAATCAATAAATGAAACAATGTCTAATATTTCTTTGAAAAATTTAAATATTAATGAATCAAATGATGAAGTTAATAAAATTATTTGGAAAGAACCTCAAAAGTTGTATTATCAGAAAGCAACACCTCCTGAAATACTAATTGAAGAGAAAAATGATAATTATCAAAATAAGTACTCTATAAGATTTATATATGAATGGAATATAGATGGTTACTCAGAACAGAAAATTCTCAATGTCTTTAATCAAATGATAATGTTCAAATACTAATAAAACTGTTCCAAATGTTACTGATTACTAAGTAGCACTTTTTTTAATTTCTGGTTTCACTGGACAATAAAAAGGATGGTGGGATAACTATCTCACTAAAGAACAAAGAATTAATATCCTTACTTCGTGCAAAATTGATGAAAATAATAGGAGAATATTAGATGATAATAATGAACCAATTTAAGGTATAGTCAATACTTTGATATTTTCAATAAGTCAACATTTCATAGGAGACCTCTCACATATTAGAGATAAAACCTTAGATTTGTTATCTAATATGAAATGCAAATCCCTAGGAGAATTTAGGCAATATAAAGATATTTTTTTTCAAAGAGTTTTCTTTAGGAATGATTGTAATCAACCCTTTTTGGAAAGAGAAATTTTTAGTTAGTTTACCAAAATTGATAGGTGAACAAATTAAAAAGATACTCAGGGAAGAAAACAATGGTGAGATTCCTTATGATAATTTGTCATATGGGGAATTAGCACATATGTTAATAAAATTGGAACCAATTTGTGCAATACAATAAGATTACAAAAACAATTAAAAAATGAACAGTGCTTCAAACGCCAAAGTCTTGGTGATTTCTATGCTCACTACGACTCTTCTTTTGTCAATAAAAAATTAAAAAACAATAAGAAATCCTCTTATACTTCTTCGAATTATCCTCAATGTTCACATAAAAAACCTTGAAGAAATTTTAAAAGAAAATGCTTTAAAAATTTGGAAAATAAAAAATATAAAATGAAATCATATAAACAGCTAAAATGTTATAAATGTAAAAAAATTAGTCATACTGCGAACTTTTGCAAAATAAATAACAAACTTAATGAATTAAATTTGGATGAGCAAACAATGGAAAATATTTTATAAATATTTTGTGATAATGAATCTTCTTCACCAGAAAACAATTATGATGATGGAATCCAAGCCAATGATATAGACTCTACTTCATTTTCGTTAACTGAAGAAAATGATGAAATTAATGTTTTAACAAATGAAAAAGAAGAAATTCTTAGGAATATTGATCAACTATCTAACGATAATGAAAAACTTGAATTCATCAAAAATTTTAAATATAATTCAATTCTTATACCAAATTTACCATATAATCTTAATGAAATCCTTGAAAGAGGTAAAAGGAAACATAAAAAATTAATAACAATTAATGACCTGCAAAATGAAATCAATATCCAAAAACAAGAAATAAAAAATTCAATTTGCTCTATACTCCTAAATGCATTCTAGAATCATAAGTCGCATATTGTAGACTTACCATATAAAAATGATTTTGATGAAAAAAATATTTCAACAAAAGCTAGACCATCCCAAATGAATAATGAAGTCTTAAACCATTGTAAAAATAAAATAAAAGATTTACTTAATAAAAAATTAATCAGAAAAAAGTAAATCTCCATTGAGCTGTTCTGCTTTTTATGTTAATAAAAATACAAAAATAGAAAGAGACATCCTAAAATTAGTAATAAACTATAAACCTCTTAATTCTACTCTTAAATGGATCAGATATCCAATACCTAATAAGTGAGATTTGCTAAATTTGTTGAATAATGTCAAAACATTTTCAAAATTCAATATGAAATCTAAATTTTGGTAAATCCAAATTAAGGAAAGTGATAAGTACAAAACTGCCTTTACGGTTCCTTTTAGTCAATTATGCCATTTGGATTAAAAAATGTCCCTTCTAAATTTCAAAGAATAATGAATGAAATTTGTAATGATTTTACCAATTCCATAAAAATCTATATAAATGATATTTTAATATTTTTATCTAATATAGATCAACATTTTAAACATATAAAAATCTTCATTAATATAGTAAAAAATAATGGCTTAATTGTTTCACCTTCTAAGATTAGTCTTTTCCAGACTAAGATTAGATTCTTAGGTTTCAATATCTATAATGGAACAATAATTCCTATTCAGAGATTTATAGAGTTTACAGAAAAGTTTCCTAATGAATTAAAGATAAAAATCAACTCCAAAGATTTTTAGGGAGCTTAAATTATATTGCAAATTTTTTTTTCCAAATCTTAATATAATGTGTAAACCATTATACTAAAGATTACGAAAAAACCTACCTCAATGGTCAATTGAACATATGAATACAGTCAAATTAATCAAACAAAAAATTAAAGAAATTCCTTGTTTACACATTGCAGATCCTTCTTTACCAAAAGTGGTAGAAACTGATGCTTCTGATATAGGATTCGGAGGAATTCTAAAACAGAAACAAAATAATAAAGAATATGTTGTTCAATTTGTATAAAAAAATTGGAATAATTGTCAACGCAATGATTCCACAATCAAAAAAGAAATTTTAGCAATTGTCTTAACAATTTCCAAATTCCAAAGAGATTTGTTAAATAAAAAATTTTTTTTACACATTGATTGTAAAGCTACTAAAAATATTTTATTAAAAGATGTTCAAAATATTGCATCTAAACAAATTTTTGCCAGATGGCAGTCAATTCTTTCTATATTTAATTTTGAAATAGAGCATATTAAAGGATCCTTCCATTCTTTTCCTGATTTCCTTACGCATGAATTCTTGTAGAGAGATACCTCTCAAGAAAGAGAAGGATAAAGGAAAAGAAAAAATTCCTTTAACCTCAAATAAAGGGTTGACCAATATCAAATCTTGATTAGATGTATGTAAATCATCTAACGCTCCTTTAACAATCAAAGAGAAATCCTTTTCTAGGACCTCAAAACCAATATTTTCAAATAATCAATCCATTCTCAATATCCAACCTAATGATGCTTTTTCAAAATTAGTCGATATGGAAGTCACCCCAGGATTTCTTAGAGTAATTTCAATAGCTCTAAGAAATTCCAATGTTGCCTAAAGTTCTTCAACAAATAGAAACCTAGAAGAAAAATCAAAATATTCAACTCATTGAAGTAGCAACTTTAACATCTTTTGTAATAATATCTGTAAATCAAAAATCAAATTTTTTTATAAAACCTATTTCTAGATATGTTTTCTCTGTAGAAGAAAACTTATTAGAAAAGGACCCCTTTGAATTTGCAAGAAAAATTTTTACAAAAGTTTTTTATTATGTACTATATGATGTTTATAAGCCAATCTAGTGTTATGAGAAAATTTTAACTGAAACTAGATCAATAAGATTTAAACATTTTGAAAAGGAACGGATGATTAGCTATTTTATAACCAGGATTTTAAGAGTAATCAATCTACAAGAATGGCAAACTCATCCAACAACCCCAATAAAACTCAATATAGAACATTTTTCTACACAGCTAAGTCATCGAGCCACTTATAATTATTATGATTATAAGCAAGCTTGGTGGAATGTTTTCTATCAAATGAATCCAAAAAGATCACATACTTGGCTAATATTTTTCGATAATTGTTCTTCTACAAACCTTCCCGACTGGTTTACACCCCGGTGGGAACAATTTGGTGCAGTTCCTGAAATCATTTATGAAAATGCCAAGTATGGTTTCAATACTTTTATGAAAGAATATAATCCAACATCTCCGGAAAAAAATTTTCAAAAAGAGATGTTACATTTTATACACATTGAAGTATCTTGGGTCATAGCATGGTAGTTCGATTACAAACCTGATCGGACATCAAATACAATCAATTTGGTCAGAATGTATAAATTCAAATGGTGGGATAATTTCAAAATCTAGAATAGACTCGAAAAAGATTTAATTTTAAATTGGATCAAAACCAATTCCTCAATACCACTATCTAAGGTCTCAACCCTACAATATCACAATAGGGGATTTTTAATTTCTTCTTTAGCAAGTGCAACTTCTCCAAATCAAATGAAGCAGATTCTAGAAAGGGTATTGGCAAATATCAACGAATCAACCCAGGGGTCAAGTTCAGAATCGGACTCAACATCTCATCACAACGGGAATACAAATGAAGATGACTGCTATGGGATAGATTTAAGAGATCCGTGAATATTGTAAATAATATCTTTTAATGTAATTTTGTACTGTAAAATATTGTAGAAATACGATACTTGTTTGTACACATGTACCATAATGCACAATGTTGTCAGCATCTACCATCTAACATATTATTGTTACACAGTAAAATGTCTCAATAATTTCATCATTTCCATAGTACCATGTCAGCCACAATATTACTGTTCATAACAGTAATTGGTCGGGATTCTCTATTATAAAAGCAAGCCTCTTTCTTCATTTGGGGTAGGTCGGAAAACACACACTCAACCTCTTTCTTCTTTCTCTCCTTAACATCTCCCTACCATCTCTTCTTCTTTACTCATTCTCCTCTTCTTTCCACATAGTACCTTCTTTTACTTCCGATCCTACTTCCAACAATCAATTCTTCTCAATATTTAAATACTTTCTTATCTAAGAAGCATACTGTTTGCTTCAAATACTTTCTTATCTCAGAAGCATATTGTTTGCTTCTCTCTGTTCTTAAGGTAGTTACCTCTCAATATTTCCAAATATTTTCGATATTTCTTTTCAATATTTGTATATACTCTTGTATTTTGTACAAATTAATTTCAATCAATAAAATTTCAATTTAATTGTCTCTCCTTTTATATTATATCTCATGTGGGGAATCTTTAATTAATTTGGGTGTAATTCCACGAGATTTTATTTATCTATTTGATTATCAATTGAACAAAACCCCATAATTAGCCAGTATTACCATCTTTGGAGGTTTCATATTTGCATAAAGCCCTACTAGTCTTGGCACTGCCACCTGTCTTAGTCCTAATAATACTTTGCTTACATTTTATCTCACAAGCTGTTATTGATATTCATGATTATAATTATTTGGATAGAGTAGTAGATTTTCTTGAGTGGTATTATACTTTAATTATTAATAGTAATTGGTATTAATTGTTCTTATATAATATTTATGTTTGTAGATTATAATCTTTTTCGTGAAAACAAATAGGATATAGAATTGTTTTATACTTATTTAGAAGATTGTATTACTTTTCTTGAACGTTTTCATAGATTAAATTGGTTACTTAGGAGAGTAGAAAATATTCTAGACCATAATAATTAAATCATAAAATCTTTTGAAATATTCTAATATATCAAAAAGGTTCTTCAGTATATTGGCTAGAAATTGAGACCGATCAAAAGAACAGGCGAGGATTTCGAAGGCTTCCCGAGTTCTCAGACACACAAGGCCATTTACTAAAAACAATAAAATAATAATAAATGTTTAATGTCTCAAAAAACTAAAGATAATAATGGAGACGATCTAATTTAATATAATCAATTTTTAGAAGACGCAATAGAATTTTTATTTTATATAATTTGGGCCTATTTTTTACTTGAAGAAAGGTTTTATTTAGCTGATATATATTTTAGATAAAATTAGAAATCCAAAAATAATAATTTCTTAATCTCTTATTAAGTGTCTCTTATTAGGCATGTCTCTTTCTCGGTGCTAGTTTGATATATATATATATACACACATGAAGTTGTATCATATGAGAGACTAACTAACTATGACACGTAGAGTAAGAAAAAATAAATACAAAATAAGAAATATAACATGTAACAAAGCTTTCATATTAAAATTCTAGATCTTTAAATAGTTTCTACTAGATTAATTATCCAAGTACAAATAACGAAAAAAAAAAAAAAGGAACGAGTAAAAAAGTAAGAGCCATATGTTATGGTGGTCATGGAAATAAATATAGATGTCTTTTTTCTCATAAACAAGACGCTTTATGCATATGTTATTTTCCTAAGCTTATCAAAAGTTTTCTCCTGTATTATTATAAAAATAAAGCAAAAGGATAACAACCTAGAAATAGAAGAGAGCGAGATTCCGTTCTATTTTATGCTAAACACACAATATTTCAATGGGATATTTCTATGAACTCATTTGTATTTTTAATGGAACTAATTCAACCTTTTTTCTCACCTTTAATTTTATATCCATTAGATTTGTAGCATTAAACTAATGTATTTCCAACGGTTTATATCTACGAATATAAATTAAATGTATGATAAAGAGTTGTACCAACTCCATAAAAATAAGGGACTAGACTGTAAGTTAAATCATTATTTAGTATTATCAATGCATACATGTCAATACCGAAATAGTTATTTGACTCGAGTTATGTGATCAAGTCAAATTCAAATTGCTACCAAAATATGAAATAATTAAATGGTATTTTCACTGCTAACCAAACTAAGGAAAAATTCTTATCCAAAACTGCATAAAGTAAAACAACTTATAGCCATGATAAGTCATATTTAGTTGAGCGAAATAGCTGATAGATTATCATAATATTATTGAAAGAAAATGAAAACTTTATCTTGCAAAATATCGGAAAAAACTTACATGGCCTCTATGATTTCCAACTTTGTAATTTTTCTAATTGATGTATACCATAGCATAGTATTAACTACCATATTATTTACAAGTATACAATACCCATATTAATATATATTACACAGTTATATGATATCAATATATGGGTCTTTGGAATTGTCTTTTATATCTTATTTGAAATATGACATTTGAAAATTATTTGATCTATTTTAGTTTCAAAATTGATATTTGGATAAATAGTTTGTAATTTCTTATTGTAATTATGGTGAAAACAATATTAGGGTAGGAATAGTCAAAAGGAAGAATTCAATTATTTAAAATGTAAAAAGTTAAAGAAATGTAGTTTACTAATTGGGATCGGCAAACTTTCTTTAGTACTTTTCTAAAACTGAAAATAGTAGATGATAAATAAGCCATTTTAAACACTTTTATAGGAATTTGTTAGATATTTAATTTTGTAAGAGGACATATATAACATTATACCTATGTCTTTTAGGAAACGATTTAGTGGGTAATACATACCATGTATTATGTATATATAGTGTGTAAATACTAATAGGATATTGATTCATATGCTATATACAGTTCACGGGTGATGATGGATTAGGAAACCATTCTTACCATTAATATTTGCGTCAACATTTTACTGTTATTTACTTTCCATGTATATATAACACATAATATATAATACTTATTGAATCTTTTTTCATGTTTTTTTAGTATCTTATTTTTTTAAACATACAATTCAAGATGGTGCTAAAATATTTGGAATAATGCATATGGAAGTATTCGAACTTATGAAGTGTTCAAGATGCCTGAACTTTAACATATCTTAAAGTTCACTCACTTATTTAAACAAATGTTAGACTTTGAGACACTGAAATTTAAGTTTCGATTGTTTGGGCACTAAATTGCCTAAAATTATAAGTTTAAGTAATTTCATATTCATTATCCCAAAATATATAAACGAGTGGAAAAAAAAAACTAAAGAAAAAGACCCATATTTGTAAAATACAATGTAATACATATAATGATGAAAACACCATATATTCCTTTCATGAAATGGAGATCTTTTTGCTTAAAAGACTAGGAAATTAAATAGGTTTTGCCATACATTGTCTATTCTACTATAATGAAAGCACATGTCTAAATTCATGTCTAGACATTAGATATTTACTATAAGAACAAATAGTCAATCTATATCTTTGATGCTTGGCGTAATTTTTACATCATGGAATGAATCTATCATTGGATTTCCAATATCAAAGTTGCTTTTGAGAGATTTAGACCATGTTATTTTCATCTAAATGAATTAGATTTCAAGTAATCATGGATTTGTAGCTCTCAATACTATCAAAAAATGAAATCTTTCTTTGGAGAGCTTGTCTAAATGGTTTTGCCCCTCTTACTATGGATAATCATGGAGTAGGTTAAGAAGGATGCAAATTTCTGGTTGCCTTAAATGCTTCTAATTTTAGCACAAAGATGTCTCCCATGCTTTATGAGACTCCCCACTTATCAAAACAAACCTTCTTGTTATGAAAAATTTGGTTAGTAAGGAAGGGACTTATTATTTTAATGGCTAAACTTTAGGGCTAGTTTTGAGGATTAGACTTAAGTTAGTGTCTCAAGCTAAGTTCAAGAAAGTTGACTTATGAATGGACTTTCAAGTTGCATACATGTATTCAATGTTATTTGTAGATGTAAGGTTATAGACAATGTTGTCACATGAAAATTGCATGAAAACCGTGTTGCACATAACCTCAAAGGAACAACACGTAAATGGGACTTGTAGGGGGGACTTAAAGAAAAATGGTTAAGAGGAGAAATAGGCAATCTCAATAGTTCAAGCACACTTGTGACATGTAAGGGAGTTATTAAGCATCAATCTCACTAAAATTGGTTGAGTATTGAATTGTTCTTTACTCGAGGGTAGTATTGATCTTTGAGAGTAGAGAATTCATAAGACAGTGTTGTTTCTCTGATCTCTATAGTTTCTGAAGTATCTTCTAAAGAGGCATGACTAGATATATATAAACTCTTGGGTTTAATGGTAATTGTTGAATCACGTAAAGGATCAATGGTCAAGATTAAGCTTGCTCATCTGAGCTTATGATGACCCAAGCCCCGTAACCTATCTTATTAAGTGTGAGAGCCTACTTGAGAGAGATTGAGAGTAAATAGACTAGTCTAACAATTTGTATTCTAAGCCAAATCTTCCTAAATTATCTTAATTACAAACTAGACTCTTTGAATCCTATCACTTAACTCAAGAAGTCAAGCCTAAATAAATAATGCACTTCTACATGTAAGGCAAAATTCACTACTATAAATTATGGCTATTGTGGTGAATTTCATATATGTAGGACAAAACTCATGACTTGTAGCTCCTTAAGGTGTAGGTTTATAAGTTGCATTGTTTTTTGCTCCAAGGGATGTCAATCAAGTGGCAAATCATTTTTGGCTCATCTAGCACAATTAAAATATGTCAAAGATTGCTATTTTGTTTATTCTACCAAGAAATGTTTGTCATCTTTTGATTAAGGACATGTACCCATATATGTGTATGTCATGAGTGTGTTATGATATTATCCCTACGGGGATAATATATCCGAGTACTTTAAATAAAGACAACACATTTATCTTAAATTTTAAGAAGGGTTAAAACTTGTACAAGATACAACTCTATTAAATATCTTACTTGCATAGACCTCTTAAGTTCATCCTATTAAGCTACTCATGTTTCTAATCAATCTAAGGCCAATTTTAATCTTAGTTTTTTAGCATAAGGATCCGGGCGAAGATTGTAACATTAACTTTGTCAGACAGTTTAAAGCCTTTCTAGCAATTGCTTTTCTTCATTTATTGCTTCTTTTTGTCGCATAATTATTTATTTATTTCATTAAATGGTCCTAATAGGAATCAACCTGTGACTATCTCTAAGTTGAGGCCGACCAACTTTTGCCGAGGCCAAGCTAATAACAAAAGACTAAAGGGAAGAAAAGGAGACATTCAGCATCAAGTCTATCATCTACTGAGAAGCGAGAGACTAAACGATCGAGGATTCAAGACCAAAGAACCACTCGATGCAGCACTAAGAGACTAGTGCCGACTAATTCTAGAACTCGGCAATTGTTGGCCGACCTTTTAAGTATGTCGACCAAGCACTGCGAGACTTCAGAGACTCCTCCTCAAACCCAGACATCTAATTGCCACCCCTGTCCAGTTTGGATCCTACTCCTTCCAAGACAGGTCAAGTAACTACATGTCGACTTCTTCTATTAAATGCACAGTTTTGTATTCTTATACATGTTTTCTTTATTTTATTTATGGGCCCATTCTTTAGGGTTTAAGGCCTTATACATTATTTACAATTTTGTCACTAGGGTTTAGGACTTAGTACAAATAGCAACATTTGTAATTAACAAATAAAGGGATGATCAGACAGAAAAAGTATATTCTTGCACTTGGAACTTTCCTCTTTCGAGTAAGGCTACTTTTGAGCTCTTAGAGTTGCCATTGCTGGATTATTGAGTGTTAATCAAACTCTTTAATCTTTCCCACATTCTTATCGATCTTGTTCTCAAGATTGTGGTGAACCTTTCATTTGAGTAAGTTAGTGAATCACGTCTAACCTCTCATTTGAAACTTCAAGCAATATTTAGTGTTTGTAAGTCGTATCGAACCCTATTTCGAGCTCATTCTCTAATTGTGTTTGTATCTTAGTGCGTGGTATCTATATACATTTATTATCAAAACCCTCATCTCATTCCCTGTTCTTCATACCCATTCGAACCTCGATAGCCTCATTCTTGGTTCGTGATACACTGCCATATCAAGTCCTATAAATAATATAAAAAATCTTAATGACCTCTTTTAAATACCTTGAAGAGAAAGTGTAGAGTAGCATATTAATGTGACATCTTAAAGACCCCATTGGAATCCTTAAAATCAAAATTTGTCTAATGACTCATTTTTCAACCTCTATAGCATACATTATTACAATATTCTTATTATTAAGAACAATGAAAATTTTTCTAAATACAATCTATATAATTAAATTATATTATCAATTAATGATACTATTTTTTGTTTATAATTTAGCAAATTTTCAAATAAAGAAGTTTCATTAAACAAGCATAATATATGTCTTCTGTCTTTTATTTATCATAACATAAAGGGTTTACCTTATGAATTAAGATACATCTTTATTACTAATGGTTATATGACTTCTCATCTACTATCGAGTCTCTATTTTTCTTTTCTTTTCTTTTCTTTTTTATCCAATTTGTTTTATTCCATTAAAAACTAGTATTAATGTACTTAGCCATAATAGTCTTGGCAATTAAACTTCAAAATATACATGTTATAATGAAAAAGTAAAAAGTTTATTTAATCACTTACTAAATACATCGAGTGACCTTAATCATTTCCTAGAAATAGTATTTCATTTGTATTAAGTATTGGAAAATATTATAGATACACTCTCAAATAAAATCCTTTTATATGTATCTTGTATAAGATGCATTATAGTTAGAACATTATTTTTTAGAATAATTATAAAATTGATTTATATAAAGTAACGTGATTCTACTTTATCCTAATTTTAAATGGAGCCAAAGCTCAACCCATAAGCTTATGTGAGTAGAAAGTGGCTAATAGCTTAGATCCATGTACAAGGCACGTGTTTGATGAATGGTTATGGTAGACATAAGGCAAGAAAGGCTTATCTTTAAACTAAACCTAGAACTTCTATAAATCTTAACGTAGTTATGGTAAGTGTAGAGTGAAGATTGATTTTTTAGTGGGAATATTGTATATGAATAAAATTCACTCAATCAAACAAATCAATTTCTCAAGACAATAAAGTCATAACATTTACAGCTCGATCACTTCACTGAATGAAATGAAGGGAAAATGGAATTGAAATTCTTAAGAAATGTAATAAAGGTGTAATACCTATTACTTTGTTTAGTTAACTTAATAAACAATTTAAAAATAGATACACAATAAAACTTTAATGACTAAATCACCCTTGGTCCATTTTCTTTCTAAAGTAATAGGTAGTGGTGATAGTTGGTAGTGGGGGCAGAGGCGGAGGTAGAAGCAGAGGCAATAGTAATGGTCAACGATGGCTATGAGCATTGGTGATGGTGGTGGTCCATGGCAGTAATGGCAATTGGTGGTGGTGGCAATAGTAGTTGGGGTAAGTAGGTAGTGGTGGTGGTGGTTGTCGTGGTAGTGGTATTGGTAGCGATATTGGTAGCGGTAGTGGCAACGACGGCGGCAATAGTGGGTGGTGGTAGTGGCGGCGGCGGCGACAATGTTGGTGGGTAGTAGCGACATCAGTGGTGGTGATTGCAGCGGTTGTGGTTGGTGGTAGCGATAGTAGTGGTGGGTGGTGGGTGGTGGTAGCGATAGTAATAGTGATGGTAGTTATTGTTAAATTGGTATGAGGTTATTTTTGGAAAAAAATATAAAATTTTGTAAAAATTGTGATTCTTTGCTTGAATCAAGAAATCCTTATTACTTAATTTCAAGTAATAGTGATTTTTACGAAATTGTGATTCAAAGATAAAAAACCAAGTGAATGTTGTAATAAGGAATAAGGAGAGAATGAAATTCTAATTCCCCTCAAGTGAACAAGGCATTAGGGTTTTTCAATTGTCTCTCTTAACATTTATATCCTAAAACAAGAATTTATATAGCTAGGGTAAATATAGAAACAATAACAAGTGATACGGCATAACGTAGACACTATAATGACCAATAAAAATATACCACCTAAGCAACTAATAAAAATATAAAATTACTTGGTTTAATTAATTCTAACATTGTTTCCCTTAAACCAAGTCTTCAAAGTTCACCAAGTCAAGCATCTTCTTCAACTTCAAGAACACATCTACTTTAAGTGGCTTTGTAAAGATATCTGCAACTTACTCATTAGAGGAACAAAATTCAATCACAATTTCATTATCCTTCACCAAGTTATGATTGTAATGGTACTTGATGTCAATATGCTTACTGCAACCATGAAACATTGGATTCTTTGTCAAAGAAATCACTGATTTGTTGTCACAAAAAAATTTTAGTAAGCATAGCTTGTTGATGCTGAAACTCATTTAGCATTCTTCTCAACTAAACCACCTGTATAGCACATCCTATTATAGCTATATATTATGCCTTTGCTATTGAGAGAGCCACCACTTGTTGCTTCTTAGATGACTAAGAAAAAACTCTAGTCTCAAGATGAAAAACAAAACCAAAAGTACTTTTTCACACGTCGGCATCACCAGCCCAATCAATATCTATATAGCCAATAAGCTCCACATTATTAATACAAGAATAGAAAATTCCATTAATAAGCGTACCTTTGATGTATTTTAAGATACGTTTAGCTACTTGCCAATGAGAGATGTGGAGCCTCTATAAATTTGCTAACAATGCCAATATTGAACATAATCTCCGGTCAGGTAATTGTCAAATATCTCAAGCTTTCAACCAAACTTTTGTAATTAGTTGCATCGACTAAGTCATTACTACTATCTTTGACTACTTACAATCTCTGTTCAATTGGAGTCAAGATTGGTTTACATGAATCCATCCTAAATCTCTTCAATACATCACTTGCGTACTTTTTCTGAGAAATAAAGATCCTAAAATATGTTTGTTTCACTTCAATACCAAGAAAATAACACATTAAGCCCATATCTCTCATTTCAAACACAGCAATCATTGCTTCCCTAAACTTCACTAGCAAATTAGAGTTATTGCCAGTGAAAATTAAATCATTAACATACAAGCACACAATAATAATATCACCTTGTAAGTTTGATTTAACATATAAAGTATGCTCATACAGACATCTCTAAAAACCATAATTAACAAAATAAGAATCAATTTTAGTATACCAAGCTCTAGGTGCTAGCTTCAAGCCATATAAGGCTTTTCTCAATTTATAAACCCTATCTTCCTTCCCTTTCTTCACATAGCTAGGAGATTGTTCAACATACACCTCCTTTTTTAGTACACTATTAAAAAATGTATACTTAACATTCATTTGAAAAATTTTCCAACTATTTTGAGTAATAAGTGAAATAAGCATTCTAACAATATCAAGTCTAACAACGGGAGCCAAAACCTCAAAATGGTCAATGCTTAGCTTTTGCTTATAACCCTTTGCAACTAAACGTGCTTTGAAATGATCTATCTCTCCATTAGAATTATACTTAGTCTTATACACCCATTTAACATTAGCTAACTTCTTATCCTTGTGAAGTGTAGTAAGCTCTTAAGTTCTATTCTTTTCAGTAGAATGAATTTCATCATCCATTGCTTTTACCCAGCAATCATTACTAGAAGTTTCCTTAAAAGAGAAAGGTTCACAATATGCAAATAAGGCATGATGCACTAGATCATGAGAAAAACTATTAACATTACTAACCACATAATCCTCCAAATAAGAAGGCATCCTACACTGTTTCAATGGTCGATTAGAAGATTCTCTAAGCATACGTTGTACATTAGCATCTGTATCAACATTGTTTCCAATACTAATAATAGGAGTTGATTGTGAAATTTTCTCTTCACTATACCAATCCTAAATACCATTTTCATCACAAGTGACATCTCTACTAACAATTACCTTTTTAGTTTTCAATTGTACAACTTGTAACCCTTTGTCTCATGATTATATCTAATAAGGATAAATTTTTCTACTTTATTATTAAGTTTCTTTCTCAACTCATCAGGCATATGAGCATAAACCACATGACCAAACACCTTGAGATGCCCAATGTTAGGCTTCTTGCAATTCCAATGGAGTCTTATCATGAACAATCTTAGTAGGAAACCTATTTAAAATATAAATAGCACATATAGCACATACAACTGCTTCTACCCATAATTTCTTCAGCAAATGTTTACTATACAATATGCATCTCACCATATCCATAACAACTCTATTTTTCCTCTCAGTAACACTATTTTAATGAGGTGTATACCTAGCAGTTAATTGATGTTGAATACCATGCTTTTTAAGAAATTCATCACACATAGTATATTGTGTACCTCTATCAGTTCTCAAAATTTTAACTTGATATTCACTCTTCCTTTCAACATAAATCACAAATGGTTTCAAAGTATCACATGTTTTAAACTTATGCTTCAAAATATAAACCCATGCCTTCTAATTGAAATCATTAATAGAAGTCGTAAAATACCTGCTACCACCGATGGAAGGAACCTCTACTAAGCATATTGAATGAAGAAGCTCAAGTGGCATACTAGCTCTCCATGCTTTCTCTTTAGGAAAGATATGCCAATGCTTCTTACTCAAATTGCAAGAGTTACATACTTTATTAGGCACACTTATAATAGGTAAGCCAGAAACCTACAGTTTATGAGTAAGGAAGTTGATGCTACCAAAATTTAAGTGCCTATGTCTTATATGCCACAACGAATTATCATTAAGAATCATAGAAGCATGACTATAAGATGTATTATAATTGAGCTTCAAAGGAAACAAGCGATTTTTAGACATGTTTACCTTTACTATTGCTCATTTATCAACATCAAGAATTGTACAACCACGTATGTTGAATTGTAAATTAAAATTTTTCTTTACTAGCTATTCCTCACTAAGAAGATTCTAACTAACATTAGGGGAGTAAAATACTTTTGAAATTTAGTTTAGGGACCCATCTTCTAACCCGATGCCAATTTTACATTTTCCACATATCGGAATGCTATGATCATCACCAAGCTTTATTGAAGTATGAAAAGTATCATCAAAATTAGTAAATAAGTCCTTCCTACCACTAAGATGATTGTTACATCCTATATATAGCAACCACTAGCTATCATCCATAACATTATCATGATTGATAATCAATAAGGTTTCTATCTTATCTACTCTATTCTTTACAACTTTTGCATGAAATATCTTATCATTTTTTGTTTTAGTACAGCAGTCTTTATTAACATGGCCATATCGATTACAGTTATAATATTGAATATGTGTCTTGCACTCAACCTATTTATGACCATACTTTCTGCACTTGTAACATTAAATAGATGAGTTTTTGTGATTTTAATTAGACTCACCTTTACCTCTTTGCCATTGATTAGACTGAAAATTCCTTCCACCTTTACCTTTCCTCTAATTAGAACCACTATGCCGATTCATTTGCTCATCTTTCTCATTCTTAATATTTACCTAAGCTTTTGAGACTTACTTAATTTTTTCTTAAGCCATTCCATCCTATCAAAATTCATAAGCCTCTAAAGATCCTTATTAGTCATCAATAGTTCTAGTATTGAGATCAGTCTTTTCTTTAACTATAGCCATAGTATCAAATCTCTTTGTCAAGGTACGAAAGATTTTCTCCATAACTTGAACATCTATGATAGTGTCGCCATTTGCCTTCATATCATTGACAAGTTTATGTATGCGCAAGAAATAATCAGAGATCTTCTCATTCATTTCCTATTGAAGCAATTCATACTTCCTTCTTAGTGTCTACAATCGAGCCCTCTTAACATATTCCACACATTGATAAGATTGATTCAAAGTATCACATCTCTCTTTTGAAGACTTAGAATTAATAGTCTTCTAAAACACTGAAAGTTCAACATATTGAAAAATATAATAAGTAACTTGATCATCTTTAAGTTAATTGTGCAATAAATCTCGTTGTTGCGCATCTAACTCTCAAGATTTTCCAGTTTGTTAAAACAATTCTCTACAACGTCCCAAACACCAACACTCAATAAAAATTGTATCCAGAATTTGTACTCATAAAAATTATTTTTCACATTAAATTTTAATGATGGTAATTGTATGTGATATGTATTCATAGCCATCCCGATGGATATTTCCATGATAAGAAATATTGATTTAATCAGCACATTTGGCACAACCAAATTCAATATCAAGTGTAGGCCTTTCTTCCTTCGAGTAAATTGTTGTTGGATGACATATTAGGTTGAAAAATCTTCGACAATTCAAAGTCTATATGACTTCAACATCGGCAAAGCAAGTGTTCCTCACAGGCTTTAATTCCTTAGTCAAATCCTTTTATATGTGTTGGATGAAAGAAAATCAAGAAAGTTGATTCCTAAGGCAAAGCTTTTCTAGTCAGATCAAGGATAATCACACAAGCTCTAATTCCCTTTTCGTGAAATTTTCCATTGATCGAAATTGTCCCTTTTTTTTTTTCTTTCTTTTTTAATATCAAACAATTTGGCTCTCATACCAATTATAGAAATAAAATTTACTTAATCAAATGAATCGATTTCTCAAGGGAAAGCCATGTTTGTGGTATCTATGATTTTTCAATTGTCTCTTTTTATCTCTTTTTTTTTTTTAAATTATATGGTTAGGTTAAAATATAAAAATAATAATATACAATACGGCATAACGTAAATACTTTAATAACCAATAAAAATATGATATTTAAGCAATTACTAAAAATATAATATTACTTAATTTAATTAATTCCAACTTATTTTAATGATACTCTGCTGATGACAAATTTTAAAAGACCAATCATTGCTTTACTTGATCGATTTTGCATATCTTACAAGGCTTAAAAACTATACCTCATCCTCTGTAATAGTTGATGTAGCAAACCCTTAGTTTAGGCTTCTGCAAACAATATCATTTTGCCGACTTTAAATAAAAGTGTTCTGACTATTTAAATATTTGATTTTAGCATATGTATGATCGAACGTGAATATATGAAGGCTCAGCATTTGAAAAGTTTTCGATTGATGTTAATAGATTTTGATTTTATCATCGTCAACTGTAAAAACTTTAGATTCACCTTCAGTGAAGCCCAATCAGGACCACTTCAATTAACTTTTTATGAGTTTTAATCAATTCGATTTTGGTTGCTACTGTTGGATTTGGTTTTTAACATTTTGGTGTATCACTTGCTTGTATAATCTCTTATTCAATGTTTGCACTACTTTGCCAAATATTAGGGAAGATTCACTACCATATATATATATTTTGGAATCGCACAAAGTATTTAGATCTCTAGTCTATCTAACCTAGAAACCATAGTATAGTCTATTAAATATCATCATAATAAATGAGTTATTTGAGAACACTTTGATCTTTATATTTGCCTAAGATATCCCGATTTTCATAAATATCAATTTCATGAAAACTTTCACTATAAAATAGCCCATAATTTGTAAAATTAAAACATATAACACATGAACCAAGATCTGACCAGAGAAACAATAAGGTTGTAAGATGGCATGTATGAGAGAGTGGAATCAATAGCTTATGAGCTCATGGTTTGAGAGTCTTAAGCTAGCTTTCTTCGGTTCAATATATTGCGTGCTTGGTTTTCATTACTGGATTTTTCTTTTGGGCTCTCTTGCTGCGGGGTTAGAGGAAGGGGAAGGATAGACAAAGAAAAAAAAAAGGGAATGTCCTAGTTGGTGTTTCCACGAGCACTAGCTGGACAGTGGAGCCATGGCTTTTGTCATTTGTCATTGTGTCCTTGGAAAACACTGTCTTTGACAATCCGTTTATGAAAATGCGGCCAAGTAGCCCGCGCTCGAAATCGATTTGAGCTTTGAGTCTGCACTTGCCAAATGGGCTAATCAGGGTAGTGATGACTGATAAACTTAAAATTAATTCTACTCGCTTGATTAAGCCTACTTAAATTTGTAACGTGTAATTTGTATAAGTTTAACTGGATTTAAATGGCTTTTTAAGTAATTAGCTAGACTAGAAAGGTTGAGTCATGAGGCCTAATACTAGTCTTAGGTAATAAGTGGACGTTAAATTGGGCTTGACTAACTATAATGGATTAGTGCATATGATCCAAACAAATTAGCGCCTAAAATCTACAGAGTTAAGTACTAGCCATTTTTTATTTTATAATATTATAAATAAATCTTATATTTATACCATTGTATTACTCAATGCTGTAGAGAGAATATCAGAAGCAATATATTTAATAATATATTTCATATATTTAGTGCCTCACATACATATATGATAGCATTATTATAGGTAATTTATATTCATTAATATATGTTAAATTACATAATACTTTGATGTTTACTATCATACAAATATCAAAAATAATAAGAGCAAATATATTTTCCATACTGATATTTATCCCGTAAAAATTTACGGCGTATATCTATTATGATTTCTACAATCAAAGACTTAAACTCACATGAATATAAATTTTGTTTTGTGTTAAATGATTTCGTGTCTAAAAGTCCTATACCTAAATCCATTTCAAACCATGTTATGCATTGTGCAGATTAGGGGATCTTACCACAAATTGCAAACCTTATGTATCAAGTATGCATACACGGTGGCGTACTCCATAAAATAAAACATTGATACCAAATCTACTCATTGCATGATATAGTTGTGTATTTCCAATTTATCTATAAAGATCCTGTAAATTAGAAAATATTGAACCACATTTTCATATCCTAGCTTTTCATGGAAAATTAACCAAAAAAAAAAAAAAAAGGAAGTTCATAAAATAGTTTTCCTAAAAGAAAAATTAAATGTTATTAAACTAATAGAGCTTGTAGAGATCGATACAAACCAAACCCCCCAAGGTCTTCAAGCGCATATTGTATGAACCCTGTCTTTATGTGCCAAATTCGTAAATATGAAGCTGGTTAGAAAATTTATTAGCAATGGACATGCTCTATTAATTTTTATTAAACATTTAGCGAGTGTACAAAGCTATCTTAATACCCTATTAATTTGATATATGTAAAATCGTAATAAGCAGCTAAGAGTAGTTTTATCCCACCTTCAACGATTTTCTTAGATAGCAATTAAGCAAGTGAAATGAAAAAATAAGGATGGAGACAAAAAGTAGCTACCATTTCTTCTAGCTTTAGCAATTCTAACTATTAATAGGATATTTTAGACATAGGTTCTTAAACCTATGTTGACTTATTTGGACCTTAAGCCAACCTAATTGAGCCCATAACCAACTTGATCTAATAGCACCTAGCCTAGTTAGTTCACTGACTAACCTCCTTGAAAGGTCTCCAAACAAGTTGACACCCTCAGATGACTAGCTTGACAACAAGACAGTCATAGCAGTTATTGGACATATAGATAAGACTCTAAGATCCAATCAACAACCATGTCCCTGCAGTTTTGAAACATGTCAGACTTCACATTCCCACTATATAAATCACGTAGACGTGCCAACAAGCCATATGTGCTTCAAGATTCACCATGGCCTTCCTTTATTAATAGCTTTAGGTGCTCCAATGGTAACAAACTTTCACTTCTTTGCGTACTAGGCTTACCTTACGTACTTTAAGCATACTTGCTTACCCTCTTACGCACCAATACTAACTTAAACATTTGAGTGGCTACGCAGAATACCCCTCTGATGCCCCTCACTGTATTCTCTTTTGCAGGCCCGCTAAATACTTGTGTAATTCATACTTTACTAGCAAAATCCTACTAACAACATTTAGCACCATTTGTGAGAAACAAAACTCACTTGATTCTTCAAACACGTCAAACACTCTTTCCTCAACATTTTTTTCACATTCCCTTTACCATGTCACGAACAATGAACCCAAATGACAACTAACCCCCAATTGAGCGCACTATAGCTCAAGAAGATGCTTAAAGTGCTCATGACTAAGAACACATAAATGGAAGCCTAAAATAGAGAATTTCAAGCTAAATTGGACAAAGTCAAAAGACAAAACAAGTGCCTTCCCTTGTTGATGCCTTAGATGCCCGAGGCAACCAGAATCACCACCCTTAGCTAGAGAACAACAAGGCACCCCAACCACATCATGTTGCAAAAAATTAGTAGGTACGGTTAGCAACTAATTGCGATCACACCTTTGCTGGCAATGAACAGGAGGCTAAATCTCATGGGGGTGCTACCCACTCTATGACATGCAAAATCTATCCGACTGATAACACTAACCTTAATGAGCTCCACAAAATGTTGAAAAGGTTCTTCGAGAAGCAAAGAGTAAGGTTGTCAAAAGGGTTAGCCAGGTCGTTAGTAACAAAACCCCCTTCACTAAGGGTATCTAGGATGAGGTTCTTCCTCCAAACTTTGATCTTCTAAACCTTGGACCAACATTATGGAACAAGTAACCCAAAAAATCACCTGCTTCACTTCCGTACTCTCATAAACCTTCATGGTTATGGGGATACTATCATATGCAAGGCCTTCCTAAGCACATTAAGAAAGGAAGGAAAATCGAATGCGGCTTAACCACATACCTAGGAACTACATTTCTTCATTCAACAAGCTCCTTCATCACTTTAGTCTACACTTTCAGGTTAGTAAGCCTAGATCCAAAGATACGTTGTCCTTGTATTTGATCCACTAGAAGGAAGGGAAAATCCTTCACAAAATTGTTGCAACAATTCAATAATTTTGTGGTTGAAATCCCTAAGTTGGAGGAGGCAGTAGTTGTTCATGATGTCTAACTCAGCATGAGGCTATCTAGGGACTTCTTCCGATCCATCTATAAGAGAAAATCGAAGGCCCTAGTTAAGTTTTGATAGAAGGCCCAAAAATATATGGACCAGGAGGACAACATCCATGCTAGATGCGAAGCTGAACTAGAGAGGTTGGAAGGGGAGAAGGACAAAGATAAGGAGTCTGTTAAGGACTACCTTAACAAGGAAACCCTAAAGATAAGAAGTGCCCACCAACGTATTCTCAACATTCGCCTCTTAACCGACCTCTCAACTAGGTATAAGTAAAGGTTTGTAGAAGGGGTTTGCTCTAAAAACCCCTTAAAATGAGGGGCAACACCAATGGTAGGAATTTGCATAAATATTGCCAATTCCATGAAGACTATGACTATATTACGAACGAGTGCTTCCAATTGAAGAATGTCATAGAATATGCCATCTAAAGAGGTTATTTTAAGGAGTCTATTGTCGACGCCAATGACGGCAACGAGAGGGCTCCTTAGAGACAATGGAGAGAGGGACTAAGGATGCTTAAGAAGAAGATAATGACTGTTGTAGCAATCAAGCCCCCAACTACGTCACCAACATAATCTATGGGAGACCCTAACCTAAGAGCTAACTGAGCTTTAGTAGCTTAGCTAGCTTCCCATTCGAAGTGATGGTAGTAAAGAAGAAGAGGCAGAGGTAGGATACCTCTATCTCCTTTTTTTATGAAGATCTTGAAGGGGTTAATACCCTTCATCAAGATGCCCTCATAATAGGGGCAAGATCTTAAGATTTAAGGTCTTAAAGATCATAGTAGACTCTAACAACTCTACTGATGTCCTCTTCAAGCACACTAATGATATGATGCAAAAGAAGTTGTTAGTGTAGATGAAGCTATACCATCATGACTTGATTGGCTTCAACTAGGGGACCATCTGACCTAAGGGCATCATCATCATCGATATGGAGCTTGGTGATAGCAACAACGTTGCCAAGTGACCAATGGAATTTATGGTGGTAAACTGCTCTTCCCCCTATAATGCGATTCTAGGATGACAAAACCTCACTACCGTTAAGATCATTACATTGTCCCTCCACCTTAAGGCTAAATTCCCTACTCTAACTGGGGTAGGAATTTACCTATGTGACTTGAGGCTCTTGAGCAAGCTTTATGTAAAGGTGGCCCAAGGAGACGATATCGTCACATTGGAGACTGGACCATTAGAAAAACCGGTTGAGAAAGGCAGGCTAAGAGAGAAAACAGACTAGGTGTAGATTGGCAACAGCTCCGACTAGACCACTAAGGTCGGGATCAAAACACCCCCTAAGTTAAAAGAGGTTATTGTTTAACTCTTGCATTCCAATGCAAACAAGTTCACCTGGTCATTGTCAAACATACCTGGCATATCAACTGTCCTGGCAACCCACAATCTCAAGATTGATGACAAAATTTGTCCTGTCAAGTAAAAGAAGAGGAATTTTACTCCAAAATGGCAGGTTACAATTGAGGAGGAAGTACAAAAGCTGTTAAAGGCCAACTTTGTCAAGGAGGAGAAATAATTGACTTGGTTAGCAAACGTCAGGTTAGTCAAAAAGAAAAATGGGAAGTGGCAAATGTGTGTTGATTATACCAACCTAATAAAGCTTACCTAAAGGATTGTTTCCCCTTCTCAAGGGTAGATCAATTGGCAAACTTCACGTTGGGCTATGCTTTATTAAGCTTCATGGACACCTTCTTAGGTTACAATCAAATCAAGATGGACCCAAAAAACGAAGTCCATACCTCCATTATAGACTCTAGCACCTACCGC
Organism: Lumnitzera littorea; assembly: GCA_024138015.1. Lineage (NCBI taxonomy): Eukaryota > Viridiplantae > Streptophyta > Magnoliopsida > Myrtales > Combretaceae > Lumnitzera > Lumnitzera littorea. The sequence continues at coordinate 69,762,526 of JAMXBB010000004.1, forward strand.
TATACAGTAATGTCCTTTAGCCTTAAAAACGCCGAGGCAACGTATCATTAGATGGTGATTGATGTTAAGCAAATGTACCCATTAGTTTATAATATAGTGGAATTGAGTCCAAATGTCAATCCCTTAAGGACTTTAACTATTAATACTTACTATATCTCTATTATCTAACCAACAAATTCGAGTTCAAGAAAAACTAAATTAAATTGTAGCAAATAATAAATTATCATTAAGTAAGAATTTTTCAAGAACTAAAGTAAGAAAGCAATAAAATTATAAACTATGTCAATATTCACAAACCATATCTAGATCTTTACTTCCCTTAGACCTAACATATGATTTCCCTTGAAGATAATCTAATTTATTCTTTAATTTTTCTTGATTAGGAAAATTATGTACTAAAGTTAATCATCTTCTTAAGCCAATTAACCCTAATCTTAAAATCACCTATTAGAATTTCTTATCAATAGCATAATCAAAGATCGCATTATTGCACAATGAATTCTATACACTATAATTTAAAATTCCGAAAAGATCTTGCAACAACCCTCATCAACTATGCCTAAATTTAGTTTTATAAGAAATCTCTCGATTCTCTTATAAGATATCAAATTATAGATTACTACCTATGGAAATAACAATTTAAGTCATGATACATACATAATTGAATCAAGAAAAGAATAAAGAACTAATTAAATCTAATAAAAATCATATCACATGAGTAGATCTATGTCCACAAGACCTAAATACTAAAAATCTACTCTCTACACATTATAAAATAACAATTTAAAATCAAAGAATATAAAGAATTAGAAGAAAGAATCATGAAATCCACAAAAAGTTGTATCTTGAAGTCTTCTTTTTGCCTCACTCTCTTAAATGTTCTTGGCTTGAAAAACTCTCAAAAATTCATGCCAAAAGTTCTTACTAAAAACCCTAACAAAGCTTTATATAGGAACTGAGAAAAATACATCAGCTACAAATGACACGACTAGGGACTCGATCATGTCCCCTGGTCGTATCCTTGACTGTGATTGGCTTTTCTCTTTTCTCTTTATTTTTTTTTTTCTTAAATTGGGAATGAAACAACCAAGGACATGGTCATGTTGTTTGGTCGTGTACTTGACTATGATATTTAAAATAAAGAACTCCAAATTCGCTTAGAAATTATATAGTCATATCGTTTCGTTGTACCTATCTTCAAACTTTCATAACTTGCTCATTTTAGCTTCGATTTAAGTAAAACTTGTTTCTATCTTCTTGTTTTCTCACATAGATCATTTCAAAACTTAGAAAACAAAATTTTACTCAATTAAGTATAATTTTATAAAAATAAACTCAAATTTCAAGGGAAAATCATGAAAAATCATTATATAAAATATATGTAATTAGGAATTCATTAGTGACCAACTTGTTCAAGCCTTAGCTTAGGCAAAACATGGAGGTGTACATTGACAACATAATCATCAAGAGTAAATAGCCTAACAACCATATTCAAGACTTACGAGAGGCCTTCGATAGAATGAGAAAGTATAACATGGCCTTTGCAAATTTCTAGGCTTTATGATCACCCAGTGTGGCAATGAAGCCAAACTTGAGAAGATCATCGCAATAAGGGACATGAAGCCCCCTTCTACTATAAAGGAAGTATAGAAACTCATCGACATGATAACCATATTAAGTCGATTTGTTTCTCTAAGCGCTTGCTAATGTACAAACTTCTTCAAAATCCTCAAAAACCCTAAAGGGTTTGAATGGACTCCTTAATGCTAGGTTGCCTTCGTAGAGCTACAAAACTTCTTAGAGCATCCACCAATATTGTCAAAGCCCATCCTAAGGGAGGACCTATACCGCTACTTAGTTGTTAACAATAAGGCACTTTCATCTAATATAATTAGGGTAGAAGGAAGGGAACATAGGCTTATGTACTACGTTAATCACATCCTCCAAGGGCTTACAGCCAACTATTCCAAGATAGAGAAGTTTGCCTTAGCTATGGTGATCTTGGCACAATGGCTTCAACTATACTTCTAAGCATACCAAATCATCATGCTAATAGACTAACCCTTATGCACAGTGCTTCAAAAGGCTAATGTATCTAGAAGAATAGTTAAGTACATGCTAGAACTTCATGCATAGGGGACCTACTATCAGCCACGAAAGGCCTACAAGGCATAAGTTTTGGTTGACTTCATCTTGGAGTACACTAAAGAGGAGGAAATGCCATTAAGGGACGACAAACTAGTGTAGACTTTCCATGTCGATGATTTATCCACCTCTAGAGGAAGAGGTACAGGATTGGTGTTTACCGAACCTCATAAGATGACGGTCTATTATGGCCTTAAATTCAGATTTGACATAAGCAATAACAAGTTTGAATATGAGGCTTTGATTGTTAGTCTTAAACTAACAAAAGAGATTGGTGTTGATCACCTAGAAGTCTTCTCCAATTCCATGCTCGTTATCTAATAAGTTCGAGGTGAGTATGAAGCTAGAGATGTCACCATGGTAAGGTATCTAGAGGAGGTAAAGGCTCTTCTCGCCAAGTTCCCTTCATGAAATATCATAAAAATTCATTGAACTGAGAACTCAGTGGATGACTGGCTATCCAAGCTCACCTCTATAGGGATATAAAAGCTCAAGGTGAAGGATAAAAAGATATACATCAAGTAACATCAGCCCAAATAGAGCCAATGTCCTAAAGCTCAATGTAGTGCCAATTGAACCAAGATAGATGGAGCCCATCAAGGATTACTTAGAGTAAGACACCCCATCGGCCGACAAGAAGTTGGCTAAGAAGTTAAGATTCCACACTACCAACTATACCTTAGTTAACGGCGTCCTTTACCGAAGAGGGGTCAATATCCCTCTCCTAAAATGCCTCTACCCTAAAGAAGGATTATACATCATGGAGGAACTACAAGCCAACATGTGCAGCAACCATATTCAATCCTACGCCCTCTATGTCTGAGCTCTCCTACTCAAATGCTACTAGTTGACAATAAGATAAGATGCAAAGGCAGTGGCCCAAAAGGGTCTACAGTGCCAAAAGCATGCTCTAGTCACTTACGCCCCTAACTCTAACCTCTAGCCATTGATAAGCCCCATGCCCTTTGCCTAGTGGGGCATTGACATTCTAGGTACCTTTCCAAAAGCTTCCAAAGGACAACAATTCATAATAGTAGCCTCGACTACCTCACGAAATAGGTTGAAGTCAAAGCCATTGCCAAAATCACGGACAGGAGTATGGAGTCCTTCACCTGCAATACCGTCCTCTTTAGATTTTGGGTCCCATGTGCCCTTATAATGGACAATGGGTGTCAACTTCACAACCCAAAATTTAGGGAGTTCTACGCTAAACATCACATCAACCTTCATTTTACCTCAATTGCACACCCTTAGTCTAATGGCCAAGTTGAAGCAACCAATAAGATCATCTTCGATAGCATTAAAAAGAGGGTAGATCAAGCTTAAGGTAGATGGGCAAATGAGCTCCCAAATATCTTGTGGGGTAATAAGACTACCCACCACACGTCGACTAACGAAACCCCATTTCACTTAGCCTTTAGTTCAAAAGCCATCTTGTCAATAAAACTAGAACTCTTTAACATCAAAACTTAATCCTTTAATGCAATAACAAGCGAGTTTACTCTGCAAGCCAACATAGACACAACAGAATAAATTTGAGACTTAAGCATGACTCTGATAGCTGCCTATCAACATAGGCCGCTAGGTACTATGATAAAAAGGTCAAATTGCAAGCATTTTAAAGTAGGAGACCTGGTCTGTAAAAGGTTACAAGTTGCAAGTTCTCGTGAAGGATAAGGAAAATTAGCCCCTAACTAGGAAGACTTAGTCAAGATAAGAGAAAATCTAGGGAATGCTACTTACCGACTCAAGAGGCTGGATGGCAAGCTCATTCTATGTACATGAAATGTAGATAATATCTGACTATATTTCGATTAATGTTTGTAATGCCGATCCATGTACTTATCAATGACTATTAATAAAAGTTCATTTTACAAGTATTCTATGTTTTGTCTTTTACTTAACTGTTATTTTCATTACGATCCTCTCTATCTAAATCTACAACGGGCAAATGGAAGCACACGTCATGTCCTTTTAAGGACTCTTGACTAATGTGCCTCTTTAGGCTAGGGTAGGTTAGAACACCACCAATTTGACCCCCATCGAGTAACCTTGGTAGTAAGGTGCATGCCTTCACATGTCCAAGGAGCTCCCATTGCGTCGATTAAAACACCACTAGCCTAGCCCCCTAGGTAACCCAAGCCATTCATGGCCAATTAGTCCTACTAAAAATAAACACTAACTCTACAACTAAATGACTCGAGCCACAATCAACTTCTCAAAAATATACTAAGCACATGATAAACTACGACAAAAGGCATAATGAAAAGCAAGGTCAAATTCTCCACTATATCACAAGCTATTACAACGGTTAAGATCGACATACCAGTCTGAACAAGCCCTTAAAATTTTTTTTCTTACAAGATGATCATTTACAAGAAACAAAAATAAGGAAAAAGAAAAAGGAAGAAAATGACTATGATTACTACTTAAGACAACTAACTCTAGTAGTTCCGACAAATCTAGAGCTTCAATTTGCTCAGAGCAATTTTCTATAGGAGTCTGAACTAAAAGGTCTCGAGTTGAATGAAAGAGAGGAGGAGTATCCTTTTGTTGGTCTTGACCAGCAAGAGGCTCAACATAGCCCTAGCCTTCTAATCAACTGCCTTCATAAATGACCTCTTATGGAGTGTCCTTGCAATTGTAGGAGAGATCGAAGGATCACCTTCTTGGATAGCCTAAGTAGTAGGAGCAACCTCGTTATGCTTGGCCTCCCTGAGCTCCCGATAAGTAAGCTTGTCCAGGAAGTCCAAGAATTCTAAGTCTAAGTCAAGTATTCTTGAAGTACCCTCTCTCGGATTGCCCGACCTACCTTTGCTACAATATCCTCACACTCATCCTTCCATTATTCTAACTCAAGGAAGGATGAGCGGACCTTCTCCTCTTTGGTAAGATGAATGATGTCCCCCTTCTCAAAGCTAGTGATCATCTCCTTCATTTCACCAGCCTCCCTCTAAAGCTCCCTTACCCACCTCTCTAGCTCCCTTCTTTAGCTGGCTAGGCTCATCGATAGATTCTTGACTATAACACACTCCTCGTCCTTTAGAGTTAGCTCTACCTGCATCTTAGAGATTGACGCACTAAGCTCTTAGTTGCATTTATTGAGTTTAACCCAAGCCTTCTACTCATCTTCTAACTCCTTTTTCATATCGTCATTGGACTTCTTTTCCTCTTTGAGCTACTTCTGTAGCTTAACAATCTCTTTAGAGAACTTCTTCAAGGCTTCCCCTACTCCTACTCCTTTTTGAACTCAGCCTTAATTATATGGGCATGTTGTGGACAAACACATGTCATCTAGTATCATACGAACCAAGGGGATGTATCAAAACCACAAGATAATTTGAAAAGTAAATGGTAGTCAAAGGCTTAATCAGGGGTTCCCATGTACCGATAATGGATATGAAGCACCAATGCTTCACGCAAGTTCAAGCTACACTTAATATTATGCACAAGTGTAACTAGAGGGCACTCGTCCCTAATCCACACTCACAATGGATCAGATAAGAGTAAACGAAAGTAAGCAGAAGACACTTAGCTCACAAGAATATGTCTAAATATCAATGGTATTAACTGTTGCAACTATTACAATTTACCTATTTTTATACGACCCAATTAGGGCATGTAAGCTCCTAAAATTATGTTTAAAGCAACTGAGCCTAAATTTAGGGCTTTTAATGAAAAGTGAGCCAATTGAGCCAAACTTTACGACTGAAGTAAGAAAGTTAGTTAAAGTGACATAGTGAAGTTATATTACGAAAATAATGATCCAAAATTCCAATTTTGCCCTTAGAAGTAAGATTATTCAATATAGTATAAATGTGATCGAAACCCTTAAAATTGAGCTTAGAATGTGACGAGAACTTAAAGATAAGTTAATTAAACTATAAAATGAGATAATATAGTATAATTTACTATATGAATATATACATATTTTTATGAGTATACTCGGTATAAATAATAATTATACCTGTAAATTAATTCGAAATTACATAATTATATATTATATGTATTGAATTCATAAGAATAAACAACAAAATTTATCTTAAAAATAAAATATATGTTAGAAACATAATTATAGGAGTATAATTATATGTTGCATGCGATATACACATATGATATATACTTGTATATTAATAAAATAACTAAATACTAATATAATATATATAATATTAATATTTAATCAAAATATCCAGTAAAGCTTATCCAATTACATTCAAAATTGCTGGAGATGGCTGGAAATTACCGTAGCAAGTTGTGGAAGTCTGGAAGTTGTTGAATCAAAAGTAATTTTCTTAGGAAGAGATACCTCCTACTTGGATTTAATGAAGAAAAATTCAAAAAAAAAAAAATCTCCCATGTGGCAATTCAACCCTATAAATACTCCCAAATACCATAATCTTACAGTTTTAGCAAAGTTGAGACTAAAATAAATAGAGAGAAAAATTCTTGAAAATAGGAAAAAAAATTGAAAAATTATACAATAACAAAGCTAAAACCGAGCTAAACTAGCTCTTAGGGCAAACTTTAATCTACTATGACTCGGCCACCACTAGTCTACCCTACGCCCAGTCAATTTGACAACCTTCTACCACCTCACAACCATCGAAGCTCCGATGAATTGATAAGAGAAACTTTTGCCCTATTTTTCAATTATTTTTACAAAAATAGTAAATCCACCTAGAAAATTTTGAAAAAATTTATATTTAAATTATTTTAGATATGCTTTCATGTGATATTTTTATTTTTGTAAAACTTTGACTATTTAATACACTTGCTTATGAAAGTTACTACTTATCTGAATTTTGACTTTCAAAATAAATATATTAAACGATATTGCTACTAGCTCGAAATATTTTGTATAAAATATACATGATACATAGATAATTGCTATGTAGTCAGATTTTTTATTTGAGTATTTTTAATATTTATTGTATTTTTAGCCCTAAAAATAGCTAGAATTATGGTAAAAACGTGAAATAAATAGGTTTTGTTAAATTAATTGATGAAGTTGACCTATACTGACTTTTGGTGAATTATAATGATATTAGGATATGTTGGAAGTAATTTTGTGTAAAAAGGATAATATTTGGGTAATTAAACACAATTTAAAGGTAAAATTATAATTTCAAGTATATAAGCGATAAATTGATAGCATAAAACCAAGTGATAATTGAATTCCCTATATTTTTAGGAATCTATAGAAATTTTCAAGGAATTATTTGGTGGCCCGAGTTATTTATTATCAATTTACATAGTAAAATAGCTTAATTAACGAACCGAAGCTTGTTTTTAGTAATAATAGGCTAAAATGTAATAAATAATGAAATAAAAACTACATATATACATACTGGTCAGGTTTGATAAAAAGTGAAATTTTAATATATTTAATAATAATTTTACAATCGAGATACATTATATACATTTTAGGGATAGATAATACTCATATTATGGAGTTATATTAACAAATCATATAAAATATAGTTTAATTACATAAAATACATATAATACGATAAAATTCATTTAGATACGTATAAGTGTATTAGAAATTCGAACTACCCTTTAAAGGCCATCTTTAGAATAAAACTTGTAATACATGTCGTTAGGTCTATACAAACCCAACGATACTATTTTTACTAAAATCGAACAATCCTAGGTAATATAACATATATCTCTATAATATTACGAGAATTTACGTATTATGATAACTTTACTGTAAGCAAAATGTGATTTAACCAATTAAAAGTACATTTCGATACAATCGAAATAATATATTATACGCAATAGTATAATTACGTATATTATTAATATTTAATAACTTAGCTTAGCTTATATAATAAAACTAAGAAAATAACAATATACTTTAGATATATATATATATATATGTATGTATAATCGTTTAACAGAATACTTTTAAATAGAATCCTAATATTTTCATAACTATATGAAAACTAAATTTGAGTTTTGTATATATATAGAATCTCCAAATAAGCAGGGTATTGAAGACACAAGTCTTTCACGGTATGTGTTTAAATAAGTAAGTTAGGATCATAGCTTTACTACTTTGTTGAGATACTGTATTAGAGTATTTGGAGAGTTAAGAGTATTACTATTTGTGATTGTAACTAGTTGCGTGTACGCATACCATGCATGTGATTAGTATTTAGTTGTGATAAGAGTTGAACTCCTTGGTATACTATTCTGCATGATCACATCATTTCTGTATTGTGTGACCTTTTCTAGTCACCTTAATTGAAACTAATAATGATTCGATTGCAATGAAACTAGACATGCATAGCACCCATTAGTGGAAACGATTAGGAGTATTAGGCTAAATATCAACTCCCTTCAATGAAGATAGCTGAAATGGTCTTTTCCCCATTCTTAATCGAACTAAGTGACAAATGAGGAGATCGCGATAAGGGTAGAGGCTATGGTTCGAAGGTGGTCAGTAGAGAAGGGTATTCTTCATTGCACAAGCCCAGATTTGGTCTGATTTGAGTTACAGTATAACTTTTCAATCTGGGTTAAAGCGGATGTAATTTTTCTAACCTCATAATGGACCGGATAACATTATGCAATGTTTCAAGTGATTGATTACTTAGCATTTCACCATAATTAATAACCTTTCTTGTGATTGTTTGATACTCTTTTGACTCTGTCCCACTTATTGAGCTAGTTGTGCTTATATCTCCATAAACTCTTTTGCAAGTGATGAATGAAAGTCAGGATGTCTAGATACCACTACCTCAAGTTAGTGTGTTGTTGATTGGAAAAGTGAGGAAAGAAATCCACTAAATCTGAGCTTTTGACTTTTCTCTTAAGTTTTAAGAAACTAACTGAGAATTTCTTGAGATGCCCACTAGTTCCCTATCTTATTGTAGATAGACTTGAAAACCTATGGTTTTTTGTAAACTCCGATGGTAAATTATAACTCTGGATGTGAGATATTGATATAAGTACTGCTGTATTATGAGATAACATGTTATATAGAATAGGTATTTTGTAAAGCTATACTATAGGTTTGATCATTCATAGGTATTAGAATGGATGCTTCAAGTTAATTGAGTCATATATGACTTATGTAAACTATATCTACGATAATAGCTATAAGGTCAACTTCTATCTTAGGTTAGTTTACACAGTAGGACTATTACACCTCCTCCTGTTCAAGGCGTGACAGGGAAAATCCTAGGTATGTGTAAATTATAAAAAGGATTCTTACTAAAAAGGGAAAAAAGAATAAATTACAAGGTAAAGTTGTAATCAAATGAAAAGGGATATTCAATTATAGAATAGGACAGTATAAATGTCAAAAAATGGGGTCCATTCTGTGGTCCTAGTGTTGCTATTTTGCCAAGTAAAGCAGGGCTTGAGTAAATGCGGTTGGGGTCGGGTGCTCTGTAGCTCGAATGTTCTAAACAGAGGTAAGATTGGTTTAAGAGGTGGCCTATTATCAAGTCAACCTCAGATAGTCGGATTAGTGTTAAGGTCGGCTCAGCTTCGACCATGAATAGGGTCAGTAGTATGCGAGTTTGTTGCTTGACCTTGAATTAATGTATTGCACTGGGATCGACTTGGCAATAGGTTGGTCACCTCGCTAATCTCTTGGATGAGGTAGAAAGCAAAGTAACTTAGCATGTCAAATTAGGAAATGCATTACTCTTTTGAGTTTAACTCCCCTTAAACAACTTGGCGATCCATATAAGCATATCCTTGAGCTTGGAAGTATGTAATTAGTCTGTGATCCCTATCACTTGAGCTCTTCCTTTTACTACAAAACATGAGCACATTTTTTTTGTTAGCTTTTCTTTGTTTTCAACAATGACGTCAACACTTAAAAAATAGTTCAATTCACTTGTCTCTTTTATCCTTTAATTCAAACTTAGCTCACTTTACCTTTTGAATAGCTCCATCAAAATGCTCAAGCCACTTGAGCACTAGCCTGTTATACTGCATAAGTTAAAATAAGGATGGCAAGTAATAAACCACAATGGTGAAATATTACATGAAATACCCCAATCAACTACAACTTACCTCATGGGATAGGACGTACAAATGCCTCCGAAAGTTTGAAACAAAGTGAAACTTCATGTCCATTTCCGTTTCCAAGAGAGACAAATCTACTAGTATGTAAGATCCTAACAAGGCTTGGTAGCTATGGTCTTGGTGAGACAAAGTTAAGCCACTTGCATGGATGGACCATTAAGGGTGCAAGACTTTCCCATGAACTTGCTTAATGGAGACCTTGTCTACCTGATAAAGCTTACTTTCCTAAGACAAGTATGTTACACTTTGAAATGCCATAAGAATTGCTCCTAAATAATAGCACTCCTTAACCTCATCCCGAAGAGTTTCCCCCTTTTGGTCAACAGCTTGGTAGGGATGGATTGGAGGAAGATTTTCCACCTTAACCTGATGTACATCATCGATACTCTTAGACACGTCCACCAAAGTAAGTGATCGGACCCTCTTTTGAGGTCATAAACTTGCATCATCATATTCGAAGCCTTCCTCTTTTAGCCGACTTAAGCTTCTTCAATGACCACCTCTAGAGCTTTCTCCTTATTGACATCGATTGAAGGGGAAGATAGCACCACCACATTAGGTTATGTTATGGTTAGCACCTATTCTTCTACGACAATTGGAGTGGACAACATTTGAACCATAGTACATATAAGCACACCTATACCTGGTCCGTGATAAGGGCAACCAAGGGGATCACCTCCATAACCAGTTACCTCTTCTTGCTTGTTTCCTCAAAACCAAACTTTGGCTTTTGGGGCTTAATCTTCGATGCATCAACCTGTCTCTTTAACCATCCATTGCCTTAGGAGATCCAATCCATCAAGTCAGGGTAACTTCCCAAAAAATATCAATTTCTTACCTACAAAATGTGAGCACAGTTAGCACAATAAATAAATTAAAGAGAATATTTATAAACCTAACCATATCCAATACAAGTAAGGAGGTAGCCTCATTCCTCAAGTGACGATAGATGGAGAATAGCTTCCTATAAGCCTATGTCGGCACAATAGAGGAATCAATCACATCAATCTTGAGCCCATACCTCCCAACCAATTCACCATCATAGCTTTCTCTATGCTAAGAAACAACTATGAGATCAACTTAGAAAAGTACCTATCTATTGTATATTCGGCATTGATTGCTCATTGTGCCTTAGAGCTATAAAGGCCTCAATCTCCATCATACCTTCAGTATCACTTGCACTGAGCTTCTTAATGGGTTCGATGCAAATTAGTGGGGTTCAATAAGTCTAGAAGTCAGCCTCCATGAATAGCTCTACTACCATGAACTCATTCTTCCAATGCTTAATGGAAGTATCTAAACCCTTAAATAATTTTTTATCAGGGTAGTTCTGGGTGTACACCTAACCATTACTATTCTTCCACAAATAATAAAATATAAATAATTGTAGGGTTGTTTGCACTACCATACAAAAGGCTTGAAATGCCCTTAGAATCCTTTATTAATTAGAAGGAATCTAAGCAAGATGAACCCTATGATAGTTGAAGAGATCCTTCTCAAATTTTGTGAGAAGTAGGAGCATCTCGAACTCAAAGCACCTCTCGTAGACTCTAAAGTGCCTCCCATTTAAGAAGGTAACCCTCTCGTTGGTGTTTGGCACCTAAAGTGCCATCCCAATGGAGCTCCCAACAAAATAATGCCTCAAGCAATAATTTATGTTAGATGGTATGTAGTTATTAACCCATCTATTAGGCCCTAAGCTAATCTCCAAACCCTTAAACATACTTACAGCAGCTTTCAAGCTAGCCTCTTCATAGGGATACAATCAGGGGGATGGTGTCAATCAACACCTCCCTATCTATCTCTATGTTTTCTAAAGAGCCTGATAGGAATCAATCCTTTGGATCAATCACAAGAAGCTAAGCTAGAGGACTTTAAGGGCTTGCACAAAAAATACTAGCTCTAAGCCATAGCTAAGACAGGAACTCCTATCCTAATCTAACCTCTTGCCAACCTATCTCTCAAATCCTCACTTATGTCCAATATGCTCCTACCCAACAGCGAAGTCTTAATTCCAAAGATAGCCTAGAACTAGTCAAACCAAGTTGCCCACCTGACCCATTAACGTCTGACCTCAAGACAACTAACCTTTTTGCCAGGTTGATTGGCTCCCGACCTAATCTAGATCAGGTTGGACCCTGACTCCTAGCACTTCTTATTTCTACCTATGTATCATACTCCTGACATACAGCTATCAAGTAACATGTGCCTTTTGACATAACGTTTTAGAATGATTCTTTCTTTTCGATACTCGATATTCTTTGTCCTTTTTACCCCTTTTTAGTATGATTAATGTAATGTAATTATAAAATACCCTTTTGACTTTTCATACATCTAAAATAACCTTAGTGGGCAAGTATATAAAGCCCCTAGCCTCTCCCCCCTCCTCCCCCCCCGCTCCTACTTTCCTTGTATTCATACATTCAAATTTTAATACAGATTTACTCACTGGAGCAACCTTAGCGTTCTCGTTATCATTCAACTCTTATCTATTCCCTTTAGTAAGGAGTAGTAGCGAGTAACCCTTCAATTCGTACCAGTGTGTCATATCTGACGAGTTGTAGGCCAAGTAGAATTAGGTGGTGAGTCATATCCATCCAGTAACTACTCGGGCTTTGCTAGTTTCTTTTCTATTTCCTTTTCGGTTCATTCATTGTGGTGCTTCTCCATGTGTATGATCCTGGAGACGCATCAACTTCGCTGGTATCAGAGCACAATTCTGCAAGGGAGTGTGTGAAGTTGCAATGGAGTTTTTGTTTGCCTTACTGTTTGCAACTATTGTGTTTCTTCTGTAGCTACTGTAGTATATTGTGTGTGTTCATAAGTGTAGTTTCATTGATACTCTATTTTACTCTATTTCCCATTGCGACAACAAAGCAAGTTTGTTAGTTTTTGTTAATCTATTCGAAAAAGTATTACGTTATGTCAAATTCAAGTGTTCAGGGAGTTATTGGTGACCGAGGTAATAGTGCTTAACCTGATCGTGGTCATAATGGTAGTAACACCCCAGGGTTCATTAATGACAAGCTTGATAGACTCACAAACCTCGTTGAGAGTCTAGTTACCACAATGCAAATTAATCAACAACAACCCCAAGGTGTATAGTAACAAAACCTACAAGATGGCACCCTTGAGAGACACTGTGTCCAAGGCAATCGAACCAATTACCCATTTCGACCCCTCGAGCTGGAGGAGCTGCTAAACAAAGACTGGATTTAGTGGAGATTGGGGAAGATGATGAGGATGTAGATGTCAAAGAGTTTGGTGAAGAAGAAGTTGATTATTACCAAACATAGGGACAAGGACGTTGAGTTCCTTGAGGGCTAGACAATGTTAAGGTACAAATCCCGCCCTTCAATGGAAGTGAAGATGCAAATGAATACTTAGAGTGGGAAGACAAGGTCGAGAAGGTATTTAAGTGTTTGGATATGAGGATGCGATTAAGGTCCAACTTGCTGTGTTGGAATTTACTGGATATGCCACCATGTGGTGGAAGAATCTAAATGCTGCCAAAGCTAGAGATGGGAGAGGAGGTGTTAGGGCCTTGGACAAGATGAAAAGGTTGTTAAAGGGTAGATTTGTGCCCGAAACGTACCTACAAGATACGTTTGCCAAGTCGTAAGAGCTTTGCCAAGGAAACTAACCTGTCAATGACTATATCAGAGAATTCTAGATGCTTATGATCAAAGCTAACATAGAAGAACCAAAGGCCTGTATAATATCAAGGTTCATTTCTGGGCTTAAGTACGAGATTCACAATATCATGGAAATATAAAGATTTTATACCTTAGATGAGGCCATCAAAATCGCGCAAAGGGTCAAAAGGCAGAGGAGAAATGTTTCGAGCCAACCTGGGCAAACATCCTCCTAAGCTCCCGTATTGCGCCGACCTGTTCAAGCCGAGCCAATGAGGCCATACCGAGTTAAGGAAAGGAATGACTGACCTGATGAATGCCGACCAAACTAGTTTGGTAGAGTAGAACAATCAAGTCGACTTGAGGCTAGGCCAACCTCGAGAACCTACGAGAAAGGCCAGCCATCCAGACAGAAGACCAGTGAAGTGAAGTGTTTTAAACGCTTAAGCTTTAGACACATGGCTGCTAAATGTCTGAATCGACATGTCATGGTAATCCAAGGAGACGTAGTAGATAGTACCGACGAGAGTGACCCCGAAGAAGGAAGGAATGTTAGAGAACCTAAAGTGGAAGAAGAACAAGAGACTTATGTTTATGTCAACTAAGGAAAAGTAATGACCTTAATCCTGAGGCAAGTCTTGAGTTCCCTACCAAACTTTGAGGAGGACCAAAGAGAGAATCTATTCCACACCAAGTGTAACATCAGAGGCCAACTGTGCACCATCATCATAGATGGAGGAAGTTATACTAATGTCATTGCACATTCCTTTATGCAAAGGTTAGGTTTGCCGACCTCAAAGCATCTTTAACCTTACAAGCTACACTAGCTTCATGATAAGGGAGCTTTGCATGTAATTGAACAAGGGACTGTACCATTTAGTGTTGGGAACGTATACAAGGATGAAGTAGTATACGATGTCGTCCCTATGGGAGCTTCACATCTGCTACTTAGACGACCTTGGTTGTTCGACCGATGTATCACTCACGACTGGTTTAAGAACACCTGTGCCTTTGCCAAGGATGGAAAGAAGATTGTGTTGCAACCCTTAACCCCATCCCAAGTAAATGAAATCCACAATTAGCTCACCTAAGCTAGTAAGAAGAAAGCCTTAGTTACGAGCCAAAGAGAGCTCCGATGTGCTGAAAAGGCTGATGAACTCATGTTCTTGTTGGTTAGAAGATTGATGGAGATGAGGGAATTGTCGGATGTCCTAGAAGAAATCCAAAGATCGCTAAATGAGTTCTCTGACTTGTTCTTGGAAGAACTACCTAAAAGACTGCCACCAATCCGAAGAATAGAGCACTGTATTGATTTGCAGCTAAGTGTCACCCTGTCGAACTGACCTGCGTACATGATGACCTTGAGTAAGCTGTCGAGCTAAAAAGACAGGTGGATGAACTCGTTGAGTGGGGATATGTAAAGGAAAGCATGAGCCCCTATGCTATACCAACTCTACTCGTTCCAAAAAAGGATGGTTCATGACATATGTACATTGACAGCCGAACAGTCAACCAAATTACTGTCAAGTATAAATACTCGATACCGAGGCTTGATGACATGTTGGACGAGCCTCATGGTGTAAAGATATTTTCAAAGATTGATTTGTGGAGTAGTTACCACCAAATTCATATAAGGTTGGGCGATGAATGGAAGACTGCCTTTAAGACTAGGCACAGACTCTACGAATGGTTGGTTATGCCATTCTAACTAACTAATGCGCTAAGCACGTTTATAAGATTAATAAACCATATGATGCACCCTCTTCTTAGAAGATCCATGGTCATGTACTTCAATGACATACTGGTATATAGTGCCGACTTAAACAATCATGTTCGACATCTTCACGAAATATTTAACACTCTACGAGTAAAGAAGTTGTATGGGAATGTAAAGAAATGCATGTTCTACCAGAAAGAGGTGATTTTCCTAAGGTTTATAGTATTAAGGGAAGGAATTCGAGTAGATGAGGAGAAGATCTGAGCTGTTTTAGAATGGCCAATGTTGAAGAATGTCATTAAAGTCTGAAGTTTCCATGGCTTAGCTTCTTTCTATGGGCAATTCATTATGGCCTTCAACACAATAGTCACCCCATTAATCGAGTTGACAAAGAAGAATGAAGGGTTTAGGTGGAATGATCAAGTTAAGCAAAGCTTTAGGGAGATCAAGGAGAAGCTCACCTTGGCACTTATCCTTTCACTATAAGATTTTAACAGGCCCTTCGAATTGGAGTGCGATGTATCAGGAGTTGGCATTAGTATAGTCCTGATGCAAGAACGATGGCCCATCACTTACCACAGCGAGAAACTGAGTGAGCTAACCCTAAACTATTCTGTGTACGAGAAAGAGTTATATTTCTTTTTCTAAACCCTCACCGTTTAGCAACACTACCTGCTACCATGAGAGTTTGTTATTTTCCCTAACCACGAATCATTGAAGCATCTTGAGAGTCAGAACAAACTCTCCAAGAGGTAAGCCAAATGGTTAGAATTCATAGAAGGGTTCTTGTACATCATTTGGCATAAGAAGGGGAGTACAAATGTGGTCACTGATGCTTTATCACGACGGCAAACTTTGCTGACCACTTTGCAAACAAAACTATTAGGATTCTCACTCATCACGGAGCAGTATGCTACTGACCCTCACTTTGATCCCATCGTTGAATAGTGCCGAGCAGGGGAAGTTGTTGAAAGATATTATCTTAAGGATGACTATCTATTTAAGCACGACTATTACGAGAGCTGTTGGTCTGGGAAGCTCACAGTAGTGAACTTTTAGGCCATTTTAGGGAGGTTAAGACTGCCGATTTATTAAAGGAGAACTTCTATTAGCCAAGTTTAGCTAAGGATGTCTACAAGGTAGTTGGTAGTTGTAAAGTGTGTAAGTATGCTAAGGGGAAGAGAGAACCCTATGGAAGGTACATGCCTCTGCCAATGCCAACTTTACCTTAGGTCGACCTCAACATGGACTTTGTCTTAGGGTTGCGCTAGACATCCAGAGGGAAAGATTCTATTTTTGTTGTGGTAGACTGTTTCAACAAGATAGTGCACTTCATTCCATGCCATCGGACTAACAATACTCTATATATTGTTGATTTGTTTTTGTAGGAGATTATCCGACTACATGAAGTACCGAAGACGATTGTCTCAAATCGGGACATAAAATTCTTGAGCTATTTTTGGAAGACCCTTTAGAGGAGACTTAGGACCAAACTCGTGTTCAGCTCTAGTAACCACCCTTAGACTGACGGCCAGACTGAAGTGGTAAACAGGACGCTAAGCAATCTATTCAGAGTTGTTGTAGGGAAGAACCTAAAGGATTGGGATCTATGCCTACCAATTGTGGAGTTCGCAAACAACCGAACTATTCATAGCACTACTGGGAAGACTCCATTCGAGGTCGTCTATGGCCTTAACCCTATCATTCCCCTAAATGTAATTGACACCCCAACAACTACTGAAGAAAGTCACTCTGGAGTAAACCAAGCCCAAAAATTGCATGAGCTGCACCAATCTATCATTAGGAAGATCACCAAGTTCAATCAGAGATAACAAGAGATTGGCAGCTGAGGCTACCGAACTATTTCTTTCTAGCCAAGAGACTTAGTATGAATTCACCTCAGCCGAAAGTGATTTCCGCACTTAAGACAAAGCAAACTATCTCCTCAAGCTTATGGCCCATTTAAGGTCCTGAAGAAGATCAGCTGCAACGCCTACCGGATCGAGTTGCCTAATGACTATGGTGTCTCCTTTACCTTCGATGTGTTTGATCTGATTCCCCATCAACTAACGAAAAACCTTGTGAGTGCCGTAGAACAATGAATAGAAATTGCTTCAGATTTGAGGACAAATCTCTTCGAACCTTAAGCAGATGATAGAAATTAACCCCTTGGATAGATCATAAGAAGCTGAGCTAAAGAACTTCAAGGGCTCACACGGAAAATACTAACTTTAAGCTATAGCCGAAACAGGGACTCTTATCCCGATCTGACCTCCTACCAACCTGTCTCTTAGATCCCCACTTGTGTCCAACATGTTCCTACCCAACAATGAAGTCTTAATCCAGAAGACAACCTAGAACTAGTCGAGCCGAGCTGCCCACTTGACCCACTGACGTCTAACTTCAAGACAACTTACTTTTTTGCTAAGCTAATTGGCTCCTAACCTAATCTAGATCAAGTTGACCCCTAACTCTTGACACTTCTTGTTTCTACCTGTATATCATACTCTTAGCGTACAGCCATCAAGTAACATATACCTTTTGACACAACGTTCCAAAATGATTCTTTCTTTTTTGTACTAGATATTCTTTATCCTTTTTACCCCTTTTTAGTATGATTAATGTAACGTAATTATAAAATACCCTTTTGTCTTTTCATACGTGTAAAATAACCCTAGTAAGTAAGTATATAAACCCTACCACCACACTTTCCTTGTATGAACACATTCAACTTTCAATACAAATTTACTCAATGGAGCAACCTTAGTGTTCTCATCATCATCCAACTCTTATCTATTCTCTTTAGTAATAAGTAGTGGTGAGTGACCCTTCAATTCGAACTAGTATATCATATTCTAGCAAGTTGTAGGCCAAGTAGGATTAGGTGAGTTGTATTCATTTAGTAGCTACTCGGACTTTGCTAGTTTCTTTTTTGTTTCCTTTTCGGTTCATTCATTGTGGTGCTTCTCCGTGTGTATAACCCCGGAGTCGCATCAAAGCCTCTTTGTCTACATTGCCTCAATGAAGCCTCTCTAGCCACCATTAAAGGGGGAATGGGTTCCCTAGTTGTCTCAAACTTGGAAGAAGTCAACTTATACTTAGATTAATCTGACTCACCAGAGTTCGACTTGATCGTACTTGAAGAAAAGAACAAAGAGAAAAATAGTATCTAAGAAAGTCGAAGAAACAAGACAATTTGTAAGAGAGATTAATAATGTAAAGTGTGTAAAGTGTACTAAATGCCTCTCTCAAGGGTATTTATAGACTCTAAGCGTTAGGAAAACTACTCGACAGTTATGGGGATCTGAGGAGGTACAGTTACTTTATGCCATTGCGATGCTTACACATGGCTATGATTTGAATCAGACAATCGGGATTAATGCGACAAAACAATTTGAATTGCACATGCAATTGCATGGCTATGAGAACTATCATGTCACATTAATTACATCTCAAGAATGTATGCAAAGTCTAGAATTCAAAAGGTTTAACTTCCCTAACAAGCATCACCGATGAATCTTCACCTCCTCAACCTACTACAATACCTTGCCAACTAAACAACTCAAGTAATCTATTTGCTAGTACAGGAGACTTGAACCTACTCAACCTTAGGTATTTGACCTCGGTCCTAATAAACACAACTATATGGCATCAACCAAGAATGACCCCTTAGCTCAGTACTCTCTTATGTTCGATAAGATCAATACTTCGACTCTTATGTTCAACACCTAATCTTTCGAATATTCAGGACAATTAGGACATGAATAGCATGGCCGGCCTTATGGGACACTTCACCTAAGACAAACTCTAAGCCTAACACAATGACATCCTCCCTAACGAACACTAAGGTAGCTCCCTACTATATAAACTTGGTCATTCAACACATTGGATATCTCAAAGACCAACTCAATTACGTACTTAAGGAACCTATTCAACTACCTACTAAAGGTGTATAAACGGGTTTTGACCTACGGATTGGCCCATTTAACCCATTTAAACAGTGAACTAAGGTCAAGTGTTTTTGGCCCATTTAAAAAGCGAGCCAAATGGACCCAGCTCATTTAACTCGCATGCCAAAGTAAGCCGGTTTGGGTTTACCCATTTAGCCTACTTACACTTTTGGTCTGTAGGGTTAACTTGTTTAACTTACTTAAAAAGCAAGTTAGAGCCAAATGTATTTGTTCCATATAAAAAATGAACTAAGTGAGCTTAGCCCATTTAACCTATGAGCTAAAGTGAATTGGGCTGGATTGGCTCATTTAACCCACTTGCACACTTTTACTACTTACTCTTCTTACCACATTATTGGCAATGAGACTATAAGGGGGATAAGTCTTGAACATGGGTCCCTTAGGCCCATGACAACTTGTTTAGACCTTAGGCTAACTTGATTAGGCCCATTACCAACCTAATCTACTAGCACCGAACCTGGTCAACTCACTAACCAATCTCCCTAAAGGGTCTTTAGATAAGTCGACAGCCTCAAATGATCAGCCTGACAACAGGATAGTCCTAATTGTTACTATACATGCGGATAAGGTTTTGAGACTTAGTCAACAACTATGTCCCTACAATTCTGGAACATATTAGATTCCATGCTCCCACTATTTAAATCATGTGGACATTCCAACAAGCCATACATACTTTGAGATTCATAGTGGCTCTCTTCTATAAATAGCTCTAGGTGCTCCAATAGTAAACCACTTTCACTTCTTTGCACACTAAGCATACCTTATGTACTCTAAGCTTACTTACACTCTTACGCACCAATATTAACTTAAGCATCAAAGTAACTAGGTCGGATAACCTTCCGGTGCCCTATACTATGTTCTTTTTTGTAAGCCTACTAAGTACTTGTGCAAAGCCTAATTACTTCATACTCTACCGATAGAATCCTACTAACGACACTAATCAATAAAAAATCCAATGAAATAGGTCAACGGCTTTTCATATTGTTATACTTGCCTCTACTTACTTTGTTTCATCTTGTAGGACATACAAGTTCTCCAAGGCTAAAAGCTTATGTTGATTACATGTGCTCTCCATCTGTTAGCTTGTAATCTTTTAAGACAAAAGTGTATAGACTCATTATCATTATAATACACTAACAACATAATTGAGTAGTTTAGAGGCCTAATTCCAATTTTAGCCTTTAAGCCTAGTATTGAATTGGGTTTAACTTTTTGAATTAAAGCAACAAGATCAGAGAGTCAAGTCTATATATATTAATGAGAAAATCACTATTAAATCTAAGGAGCAAGTTATTACATTGGAAACTATAACCATGCAAC
This sequence comes from Lumnitzera littorea, assembly GCA_024138015.1. Classification (NCBI taxonomy): domain Eukaryota; kingdom Viridiplantae; phylum Streptophyta; class Magnoliopsida; order Myrtales; family Combretaceae; genus Lumnitzera; species Lumnitzera littorea. The sequence continues at coordinate 69,783,360 of JAMXBB010000004.1, forward strand.
ACTCTGTACTTAAAGCGAAGGATCTAGGAATCCCAATTTATGGCTTCTCATAATCACGTGTTATACCATGGACCTGGAATTCGTAGTACTCTTGCTCCTATTACTCTATTAGAGGCTACAACTTCTTGTCTTATTACCCTTTTTTCTCTCTTTATGTCTCTTTCTCTATCTAAAATTTTTCTTAGTAAAGGAAGAAGAAAGTAAATAAAAAGCACTAAAAACCAACATTTCTAGATACCCTTTTTGCGATTACTCCAAAATTAGTTAATTCCTTTCATGAAATGTGATAAGGCTATCCATTTTAGTTTTAGCTATAAAGAATCTCTTATGTGGTTATTATATTACACTTAGGGTTTCTCGAAATTGATTTAGAAAACATGCTGCATTTTTTTTTTTCATTAGTAACAATCTACGGTGTCTATTAGTAATGCCTAATCACAAAAAGATTTTTTTTTTTTTTTTTGGTATTGTTGTTGGGTTAAATTTATTTTCTAAGAGTGTCCTAATTGGATTAGCTTGATGATTTTAGTAGTTTATAATCAAGAAAATCAATATGCCATTGTATGTAGATGTTGAGTAGCAATCCATGTTACTAGGCCATGTTGAATTTTAGTTTGTAAAATAAAATTAGTATGTTGTATATAGATGTTGAGTGGCAATTCATATTAGCATGCTATATTAGAGTTTTAGTTTATACTCGGCACTACGCTGTTGTGCGATTTGTATTATGTGACTATGTTATTTTTAGTATTACCATAAATAACAAATATACAAAAAACTAATTAAGGCAATTGATGCTTTTACTTTGTCATTTCTATTTATTGCTAGAAAGTGTAACTAATTAATCAATAAGTGATCTAAGGGAACATTTTATTGTTTATAAAAGGAAATCATGGTCATGGTTATTAGTTTTCCTTATGTTGGTCTTAAGACCAGAAAATTATATTAAACAAATGCTAGGCACAAAATCAATAAATTAGGATTCTCATAGAAGGATTTTTTTTTTTTTTTCCTTCCCAACCCCCTCCCTCTCAAAACGTAGCCTAATGACTAGACATACTATGTTTTACAATGTGAAATTCTACTTTATTTTAGTGGAGAGAGTGATCAACCATAAGGGCTACAAGGGCCTTGATTTAGAACAGTATTATTTGATAACTAGACTCCTTTTATATGAATAACAAATTATCATTACTTATTGTAATATATGATTATAACTTATTTAAGTTTCCTTTTCCTTATTGATTAACAATTGAACCAAGTGAAAGAACAAACCATTATATGTCTATAAATCAAATTAATTCAAGATCTTATTAGAGAAGATGTTATCAAGCTAGATGATAGGGTATGTTAGTCCAACACAGTGAGGCCTATCTTGTAAGATATCAATCAAATTATTGAGCAGACATAAATTCTATCTTCGTATCTTTTCAATAAAGAAGCAATATATCTAGACATCCATATATAACAGATATTTGTTGCTTGGCTCTCTAACATAGATCATAAGCTTATGTATATATCTTCGCTCCTCAAGATGAACAAATAGGTAAAAACACATACATATACAGTTAGATTTAATTGACTATGGAATAAATCTTAAATAATTACCTTTCACCAATGTACAAATGATCATCATCATATATAACCAAACCACCAAACAATGTTATTCTATTACAGATACATGTTACACCATCATTCAATACTCTATATATTTCTTTTAAATAATACCTATAATAAAGTAACAATTAATAGGTAGCCATTCTATAATTGAGAGCTTGCTTTTCTCATTATACTTAACATATTATTATATTAGTACAGAGACATACATTAGTATTTTATTTTATGCTTTTATTTTTCATAAGTTAAACTTCAACTCTACATTTAAATTCAAAAAAATTTTATAAACACTTTATAAAAACTAATAAACTATCAAACACTTTTGCAACCTCAGTTATGTATTGCACCAGATATAATAAGTACTATATTTACTTATTTGTGTATGTTTATGTATTAAAGTTATTAAACATTAATATCAGTACTTAGGCCTATACATCACACAATAACCTTAATATAGCTAGGGAGTTTCATAAAACTCCAAGGGATCAAGTATCACATCTTGTTACTAATATAAAATGTCAATTTTATGGCGCTCGATTATTTCAACATAAGACATCTAAGATGTATTGTTCAAAAGGGTGCATTATTTTACTAATGGTTTTACTATCTCCCAATCTTTTCAAACTTTTCAACAATAAAAGCAATCTTGGAAGACATTTTAGACAACATATCCAATTATATAATCATATTTTTCATTTACTTTGATGGGTATTTGTGTAAACAATAGTTTACTAGCTAAAAAACGTAGAATTTGCACATTTTATGCCAAAAGTTCAATATACCATAAAGTCGGTACTCTCTTACCTAATACATACGAAATGCCAAGGTTTTTACAGATATATATATATATATATATATATGAGAGACCATGAAACTTAAGATCATATTCATGAAAATCCATTCTTAAGTATGGACATTGTTAGAAAAAAATTTCAATTTTAAATTCTCACAATCCTTTCATTCGTCACTTTCAACAATTGTCTATGCTCGAAAATGTTTAAGACTTTCCACTAATCACTTGAGAGTAGCATGCTGGCCAACTCCAATATTCTATTCCAATCGCTTCTCAAGTCACTATTATTATATTTGAAGGTGAAGAAATAGGTCAATTAAATAATCATGACATCATAATACAATGACATCCTTGACACCTCATGAATGTCAATACTTCTGGTTATTACAAGTTCTTCTAGTATCTACCATTGTTGCCATATGGAATGTGTGGAAAGGATATAAACATTAGATCAACAAATGGCAATAATGTCACATGTCACGGCTTCTACACATATAATATATAAGTAATACATTACCAATATTGAAAGTATTCCAATTTATCAAATAAGTTATAAAATCCCACATTTGAAAACTTTCATCATCAAGTATGTGAAATAATTGGTTAACTCTTTCAACAGTACTTGGTTAACAATTTTGTCAAAATTAGAACTTAAAGATTAAGATTGTTACGTTATAACTAAGAAATAATTCATTTAAGATTTTACCAAAAATTGCAAAACTCACTTATTAATGGAGAAAATGATGAATGTGTTGTCTCTTTAAAAAATTATTCTTACTAATTATGCTATCTAAACCTAATATTAACAAATGTACACATCATATAGGGAATGTTGATAAAAAAAAAAAAAAAACATCCTTATTTGATGGAATCTCCTTATGTGTCAAGGGCACCAAGAATAATGGCTTTGGTTCAAGAATTCAAAAGACTAGATTTATTGATTGCTATCACATGCAATCTATCTTAATCGAAAATTCAACAAGAGTAACTCTTGAGATAAATTGAACAAGATCAACTACATTTGCTCTAACCCATCTTCATTTCCTAAGTGTTATCAACATTAACATTAGGATAGTTGGGTAATAGGATACTACCACTATTTCTTTACCTATATAATAAGCATGAGTCATTCCCCTAAGAAGTAGCATGTGTTAGGAAGTAGCATGTGTAACTAATTCATGAAAAAGATACGTACAATGCCCTTATTTCATACACAATGTAGATGCATTATATCTCCCACGTGAATCACAGATCATATGTACAAGAACAACATAGAACAGTTGAGGTTCTTCTTGTTGATTGAGGATTCCAACCATGACAATAATATCATAATCATCTCGTATATTTAGTTTATCATTATGGTCTAAAATAATGAGCATGTGCACATGTGATAGGCCTCATTTTTTAAATTCAATGACATAAGAGCAACCAATTACTTTTCCCAACACACCATATATGAATTGCTCGAACCACATATAGAAGACTCATGAAAGTAAATCTAGTTGCAATTTGTCTCAAAAGTAATTCGTTTTGAATTTCAAACCAAGATGGATTACATGTGATAGTAATAAATAAATCTAGTTTTCTAAATTCTTAAACCAAAGTCATTGTATCTTAGTATCTCTCATACATGTCATAAGGACTTCCAAAATAAAAAAACTTTCTTTAAATCAATGTTCCCTATATGATATCTTTGTTAATCTTAACTTTACAGATTATAATTATAAAAAATAAGGTTTTTCTTTTTAAGAAAAAGCACTTTCATTATTTTTTCCAATAGTGAACGAGTCTTGTAATCTTTAATAAAATTCTAAATGACTTGTTCTTTGTTTATGACGTAAATATCTTAGCCTTTGAGCTTCAATTTTAACATAATTATTAACCAAGTATTGTTGAAAGAGTCTATCACCTGTAAGAAGAATGGATTGTTCATATTCACATATCTGAAGTTGAAAGTTTTCAAATGTTGAATGCTACAACGTATTAGATAAAATCAGAACACTTTAATAGTGGTGACATATTATCAGTACATTATATGTGTAGAAGTTACAACATGTGATGTTTCCATTTGTTGATCTAATGTTAGTATTCCTTCCATATGTTCCATATGGAAATAAAGGTGAATATTGTAAGGGTTCATAATAATCAACAATATCACTAAAATTTATGAGGTGTCAAGAATGTGATTGAATTATACTGACATGGTCTATTTATTCACCTCCATTTATAACAATAGCAATGTGACAAGCGGTTAGGAAATAAAAAATAAAAAAAACATGTTGGTGTTGGCTCGCAAGCTGATTACTTAACAATCTTTGACATTATCAAGCATGGACAATTTTCAAAAGCAATAGATGAAAGGATTGTGAGATTCAAAATTTAAGTAACATTTTAACAATCTCTATGCTCAAGGATAGGCTCCCATGAATACGATTTTGAGTTTCATGATCTATCTCATGCATATATATCTATAGAAACCTTAACCTTTATGTGTATGGGGTAAAAGAATGTCAATCTTATGGTATATAGAACCTTACAAATGAAATGTGTAAATTCTACAATTCCTAGCTAGTAAACTATCACTTACATGAATACTCATTGAAGTAAATGAAAAAATATGATACTACAATCAAATATATTGTCTAAAATGTCTTCCAAAACTACATTGATCATTGAAAAGTTTGAGAAGATCAGGGGATAGTGAAACCATCAATAGAATAATGCATCATTTTAAACAATACCCTTAAATGTCTCGGGTTGAAATAATCGAACACTACAAAATTGATATGTTGTACTAGTAACAAGATGTAATACTTAATATCCTAAAGTTTTGTAAATTCCTTAACTATATCAAGGCTATTATGTTGATGTATAGACCTAGCTATCGATACTAATATTTAATATATAAACATATACAAATAAGCAAATATAGTTTTCATTACATAGAACAATAGCATAATACATACTTAAGGTTACAAAAGCATCTGATAGTCTATTGGTTTCCATAATGTTATGATCATATATAAAATTTTGGGGAAAATGCATAAAACTCTACTAAACTTTGACTTAGGTGCAGATTTTCCCCCTAAACTTTCAAAGTGTGGTTTTTGGCCCCCTTAAACTTTCATAAATTAGCAAATAAACCCCATAATCCCCTTAAACTTTGATTTTATTGTATAAACACTCCTTAAACTTTGATTTCGATGTATAAAACTCCTTGAACTTTAATTTTTGTATATAAATATCCCCTTAAACAGCACATAGTTTAGGGGGTGTTTATACACCAAAATCAAAGTTTAAGGGATTATTCTCAAACTAGGAGATTGTTTACCAATTTATGAAAGTTTAAGGAGCAAAAACCATACTTTAAAAATTTATGGAAGCAATCCACACCTAAGTTAAAGTTTAAGAGGATTTCATGCAATTTCTCCTATAACTTTTTAGATGTAAATTTAATGATAAAGTCTAACTTATTAAAAAAAAAACGTAAAATCAAAAACTCATGTATGCATGTGTCATAATGTTATATACGATGAAAAACATAAGTTTCAACTATAAAATGAATATTCATTAATTGTTATAATATTATTAACTATAAAATGAATATTTATTAATTTTTACAATATTACGGACAATATTTAACAAAAAAATATGATGTATTGAATGATGATGCTATACATACCTACAAAAGGAATAGGATTATCTTAATGGTAAGGACAGGTTGCATAGGATGATAGTTTGTACATTGGTAAAAGGTAATTCTTCAAGATTTATTACATAATCAATGTACATTAGTAAAACATAATTCTTTAAGATTTATTCTATAATCAATTAAATATAGGTGTATAGGTATGTGCTTTTACCTATTTATTCAGCTCAATGAGGAGCAAAGATATATACATAAATCTGTGATCCATGTGAACAAGCCAAGCAATAAATATCCACCAAGCATGGGCATATATAAATATTGCTTCTTTATTAAGAAGATACACTATTGAAGATAGAATTTATGTTTGCTTGATAACTTGATCAACGTCTAACAAGTTGAGCTTCTCTTTATTAAACAAACATAGCTTATCTTCCAACTTGATAAATAAGATCTTAAATTAATTTGATTCGTAGACATTGGATGGTTTGAGTCTTTGATTTGGTTCCATTATTGATCTAAAATAAGGAAAAGAAAACTTAAATAAGTTGTAAATTTTATAACATAGTAAGTAATAGTAATTTGTTTATTCACATAAAAGGAGTCTAATTATCAAATTTGATGGCACTATTCCATGTTAAGGCCCTGGTGGCCCTTATGGATTATAACTTTCTCTACTGAAATAGAGAAAAATCTAACACTATAAAATATGGTATATCTAGTCATTAGACTATGTTCCGAAAGGGAAGGGCAAGGAAAAAGAAAAAAAAAAAAAAGAAGCTTCTAAGAGAATCCTAATTTATTGACATTATGCCCAACATTCAGCCAATCTAAGTTTCTAGTCTTAGGCCTAAAACAATATAAGTTGATAGCAATGATCATGATTTCGCTTCATAAACAATAAAAAGTTCCCTTAGATTACTAATTGATTAATTAATTACTCTTTCTAATAATAAATAAAAATGACTAAGTAAAAGCATCAACTGTCCTAACCCAAGAAGATATTCCTTGTATTCACTATTTATGGCAATATCGAGAATAGCATAACCAAAACCCACATGATAGTGTAGTACTCATTACAAACTAACACTCTAACATGACTTGCTAAAACGAATTACCACTTAAAATCTACATATAACAACATAGTGATTTTACTTCTTAAACTAAATTCGGGTTGCTCATATAGATCACCACTCAACATCTACATACAACAACATACTAATTTTATTGATTACAAACTACCAAAATCATTAAACTGATCCAATTAAAACAACCCCTAAAAAATAAATGTAACCCACCACCACAACAAACAAAAATTCCTTTTAAAATTAAGCATCACAAATTGACATTATAGATAAAGACCAATAAAAAAAAAATGCAATGCCTTTTTCAAATCAATCCTAGGAAACCTTAATTTTAGTACAATAAGCCTATAAGAGATTCTTTATGGCTAAAACCTAAAATGTATAGGTCTTTCACAGTCCATGAAAGGAATCAACCAATTTTAGAGTAATTACAAAAAGAGTATCCAAAAAGGTTTGATTTTGATGCATTTCGCTTACTTTCTTCTTCCTTTTTTGAGCAAAATTTTAGAGAGAGAGAAAATAGCATTTGTAACCGTACTAGTAGATGAAGAAAGAAAGGAAAAAGAGAAATTGCAAATATAATTAAGTATGTGCAATACTTTTGCATCATTAATTTGTTTTATTCACATAAAGGAGTCTAATTATCAAATTGTGGTTAAATTTACTCTATTTTAGCCATTCTTAACATATAACTCACAGAATTGCATAATTTTAACATTTAAAACAAATGCACAATTTTAGCACTTAGAAAAAAAAAAAAAAGAAACCAATATATATAACATAACAACGAAGAAAATGGCGAGAATAAATTCAAGAGAATATCATTATACCATTTTCCAAATTTAAACAATGAATCATTAGAAACCTTTAAAGCCAACTTCAATGACTCGACACAACTAAAATAAAGCTAACTCTAATGACTCTAAGGTAATGCTTTCACTTCAATCACAAAACAAAGCCAACTTTAATTGCTTTGAGGCAATGACATTATGCTACGATTTTAATGACATGATGTGACCTAAAAATAGAAACAAGCAGATTATTACTTGCTGAGTCTAATTTTTCGGTTTTCTTTTATTTAAAATTGATTTCTCCATTTCTAATTAATACTAAATTTAATATTAATTCTCAACTAAAAAAATTGGAAAATTCTGGTTTTTTTTTTAAAAAAAAGAATTTAAAGTCGCCACCCGACCGAAGTTAGAAAAAGAAAAGAAAAGAAAAGAAAAGAAAAGAAACTGTAATCAATTGGGTGGATTGATTACGATTTAGCTATCGGTCTTCAATTTCAATTTAATACAAACCAAAGGATTCCGAATCCGGGAGCTAACCTATTAAACCCTAACGGGTACCACCATCTATTTACCGAAATTAGGATTATTTTTTTAATTATAATATTTTTAAAAGAAAAAGAAAAAGAAAATAAAAATCAAATATAAAAGAATCCAAGTTTCTACATATTTTATCGTCATCCCGAAGGTGCCTACGTACCAGCTAGTCAAGATTAAACGATTGTAGTTCTTTCATGAAAATTTTAATGTGTTAATTGATTTTAATTTTGAAAACTGACCAGATTTATGTTTTAATTGATTCGGTTTATTTTCAAAAAATCTAAAAGGGTTATAACTCTTGAATGTTCAAAAGACAAAAAAACACAATAATCTTTTTGTAAAAAGTTTCTTTTTGTTAATTTTTATTTCTAAAAAATAATTTTCTATGTGAGAATTTGTAAAAAAAAAAACTAATCCTAAAAAAAATCCTAAGCTAATATATATATATATGTATCCATACCAATATTTCTACTATTAACAACTATCTATCTAAATTAATAAAATCATATAATATACTTCACATATAAAACTATTAAAAATCCCCTAAAACTAATATGTTCATATTCGTACATACCATATTAAATAACTAAAGATCTAAGTAATAATAATAATATTAAATAAATGATTAATTATAATAAAATAAAATAAAAATTGACAAGGACCGCACCTGATTGTTTAGCTGTTGAAGGAATTGCCTATTGCTGCTATGAGATGTTCGGCTAAATGTGGGCACTAATCTCTACCGGTATGGATGGAGTTTAGTGTAGACAGAGTAGCAGTGGACGGAGCAGCGATGTACGTCGAGTACTTCTGCATGTATAGTGGCGTGAGTGGAAAATCGCAACCAAATCTATGCAAGTTGCTGCTATTGTTTGTGCAAGATGGTGTGGGAACTGAGCAATGTCAGCGTCGAGTAAGTGTAGCCATGACAAGAGCTGTCATGTGGACTGATATAGACAATCAACTAATGTGCAGTTGCTGTGATGGAGTGTGGATTGATCAATCTTGGCATTGCTGTGCTGTTCGGTGGGCTATTTGTTGAGTGTGGCTCATGGGTGTTAAAATTATGCAGTTCAATGCTCGGTAGACAGTGATTGCGTGCGTAAGCTACTGTAAGCGTAGATAGAGAGCTGATTGCAGGTGTTGTTGGGAGTGTACTGCTGTGGCATGGAGTACGGTGCAATAAAGGTGCTAGCTACTGACATTCATGCATCTGTGCTGTCCATGGCTGAGCAGTATCTGTGCACGATCAATGAGTGGCAACGACATGTCAACTGTTCGTGTGTTGGCTTACTGTTGGGGCAAACGTATGGCTGAAATTGGGTTAGGCGTTGAGATGCTGTAATCGTGCTCGATCTTAGTGTACGGAGTTGGCATACGTCGGGCTTTGTAGCTGATCACTGGGCAGGGGGTTCCAAGCTTGCTGTGTTGACAGTGGAGTTATGCAATGATCAATTGATGGAGTTTACATGACAGTGGTTGGATGAATGGTTGTTGAGTGAGGCTACGAGGAAGGCGGTCCATGTGCTACTGTATGATGTTGTAATGTATAGTGCGCGTGAGAAAGGGATAGTCGGTTTTGCTAAACTGTTAGAGTTTGAGTTGTGAAGAGGATGATGCTGAGTTATGTATCTGCGATTGTAGGTTGGGCAGCGTGGTGAATAAAAACTAGTCAAGAGGAAGTCTTTTTTTTTTTTTTTTTTGGATGAGTGTGTAATTGTAGCGAAGGTCAGATGGCCTATTGTTGATGGAGCTTAGGGTTCCTCTTTTTTTCATGCATGGGAGAAAGTCGTATATATATAGCTTTGAAACAAATCAATTTTAAATCATATCAAATCCTAATTTAATAGAGATTTAAAATCAATTCATATATGATTTGATAAAAATCAAATGAGATTTGAATCTTTTATATCAATTCAAATCTAATTTGATAAAAATCAAAGTAAATATGAATCTCCCCATCTCTATTGCATTAGATTAAAAAATTTGATTAGATTTAAAACTAGATTCAATCTCGTAGGCTCAATGGATTCTCACAAAATAAAAGGAATAAAACTAAAAAGAACATTTGTGCCTAGTGAAATTTAAACTTACGACTTCAAATTAAATCTAATTTAATACTCCAATGCTTATCCGTTAGGCCGTTAGCCTATGCCTTAACTTTTAGTATAACTGAATTGCACTTAAATCCTGCGACTCTAAAATAATTATTCGAACTAAGCTAAAACTAAAATTATTTATCCCTAAAATAACTTACTTCCTAAAAAATCTAAATAATCTTTAATAATTTTTTCTTGTCTCATTTTTTTGGTATTTTGATCATTTTCCATTTTTTTATTATTTTTTATCCTTTATTATTATTTTTTATTTCTATTTTTTTAATTAAGACCCTTTTTTAAAAAAAATAAAAAAATTAAGACTACGGAAGGGTAAAAATTAGGTGTCTACATTACTCAAAAACTTATTGCACATTAATGTAAATTGGAAAAAAAAACAAATGTAATACGTAGATGAGACTCCCACCTATACAACTTTAATGACTTGACACAACTAGAAAATAGAAACAATCTTTCAAGCACAAAGAAACTAATTATTACTTAAAAAGTTCTCGCTAATCAATGTAAAGAAAAATGAAGACAAATGCAATAAAAGGCTGAAACTCTCACCTATTCTTTGCTTTAGCAAGCAAATTTTTGCATATGGGAATTATGAAGAAGGTAGTTACTAATAGGCTAAAGAGCATAGGAAAGAGAAGATGTTATGGGAGGAAGTAAATGGAATGACACATCAAAAAGCTTCTGCTAAAAAAGATACGAAGACAAATACAATGTAGGAATGAAACTTTCACCAATACTTACTATAGCAGATAGATTTTTTGCAAATGGGAAATAAAAGCTGTAGGAAGAAGAAAATGGAATGACGTATAAGTATATAAGATGTACAAAAAAGTTCTCAAGTAGCAATAAAAAAGTGGTTTTAAAGTACGGTTTTTAAAAGTAGATCTAAAGATTAGTGGTGACTTAATATTCATCGATATCTATTATAGTTTATACATTCAAAGACTTAAACTCATATAGAATTTGAATTTCACTTTGTCATAAATGAGTTTTGTCTAAAGGTCCTAAAACTAAATATATTTCAAACCATGTTATGTCATGCGTAGATTAGCAAGTATCATCACTAATTGCACACCCTATCAAGTACATGTACACACTGGCATATTCTAAAAACAAAACATTGACACCAAATTATTCACTACATGATGCAATTTTGAATTTTCAATTTATCAAGACTTTGTACAATTTATTTATTTGTTACTTATATACTATTGTACTAACTTTGGTTAGTTAGTTAAGATCAATTAAGCTTATGTTTATTGTACATATACTTGATCAACTGAAATGGAAAGCTATTAATCATTCTTCTACTTCTCACTTCCTAGAAAACCTTTCTTTTCTATATTGAGCACTAATGGTAGCTACTAATGTTAATTGTTGTACAATTTTTACTTGGTATCAAAGCATTTAACCAAGTACTACCCAACAATTAGTCATTTTTAGTTACTAAATCATTCATCTTTAGTTAGACAATAGGTTAAATTTCTAAATTGCAACATGAATACGATTATCGATCATTTAATTACTAATGCGTTGTATTTGAGCAGATCACAGTCCAGCAATGTCCATTGGAAACATTATTTTTTATGGAATAAATTACATTACTTAGAATAGAGTTATAAAGATAGCTTTAAGTGCAAAACTTAAGCTTGGATTTAATGATGGAAGTTTGTTGAAACCTGATTAGAATTTATAAGATTTATTAAAATGGACTAGATGTGATTTTATGGTTAGATGTTGGCTACTAAACTCTATGAATAATGGTATAGCACAAGGTTTCTTATATGCATATTCAGCATATGAACTGTAGAATGAAATCTTAGAGCATTGTGGTGTTGCAAATCGGCATCTTATCTTTCAAATTCAATATGAGATATCCAATTTGAAAGAGGGAAATATGTCTATTAGTGCATATTACAAAAAAATGAAGCGATTATAAACTAAACTTCGAGCTGTACATTCTTATCTCGGCTGTAAATGTAGTAGCCTACTACCCTATACGTGCAATCTAAAGGATAGAATTTTGGAGTATGAGTCTTATACCAAGTTCATTCAATTTTTAATGGGAGTCAATGAAAGTTATGATAGTGTACATAACCAAATACTTTGAATGGATCATATACCTTCAGTAAACAAGGCATTTTATTTGCTAGAGCAAGTAGAAAAACAAAAGGAAGTCATCATTGTCATTGTTATTGATTTAGATGCTTTAACCTGTTTTTTGAGTAAATCTGATGCTACTAAAAGATAAGCTGATAGAAGGAATTCTATAGTGCAATCTAGTCAGGTTGTTTGTAGTCATTGTAAAAATGAAGGGCACACTATGGAGTCATGCTTTTAGCTGATAAGTTACCCAGATTGGTATAAGCGAAGAATGATATACATAAACAACAAGAATGGTCTTAGGAAAAATGTTGCTTCTACATCATTTTGTAAGACTAATGTTGATGCTTTTTTGATATGCATATAAAGGAGGCAAATTTGTAGACTAACAACAGTCATATGGATAAAAACTTGATTTAAACAGTTTGTAATGGGGTCATGAAACTTATGCGCAATTTGAAATAAAGAACAGATGTAAAAGCAACTGTTAATCTCATGGAGCTTGTAAGTATGGCATCCACTTATTCTTATTGTTTTCGCTCAATAAAAAATATATGTTCTTGGGTAACAAACACTAGAGCTACGGACCATAGAAGCCCCTACCCTGATCTTTTTCATGATTTACTACCATTACATAAACCAATACATGTTAAATCCCTCATGGTAGACACCTTACAGTCTCACATTATAGATCCATTACTATAAATCAATTTCTTACAATAGACCATATACTATTGGTACCTCATTTATCACATAACCTACTATCGGTCCCTAAACTCTTACAAGACCAACACTTTACTGTTTTGGTTAACAAACATGCATGTCAATTTAGGACCCAAATAGTGGTATTATTGTAGCAAGAGTAGAAGCTATTGATGGATTATATATCCTTCATGTAGAATCAACCTACAATCACACACTTGTTAATAATTCTTTACTTCATTTGTTACATGCCCGAATGGGCATCCTTGTATGTCAAAGCTTAAACATTTTCCATGTTGTAAAGGTTTAAACTTCAAAACTTTTGTTTGTAATATATGTCAAGAAGCTAAGTTTCATAGGTTGTCCTCTCTTGAAAATGAACATAAATCTACTTTTACTTTTCGATTGGTACAAGTTAATGTTTGGGGGGGCTTATGCTATTGCTTCAATTTCTAGTGCTAGGTTCATTTTAACCATTATCGATGATTTTACTAAGTCCACTTAGACTTATTAAATGAAAAGAAAACACCAGTTTTGTTCACTACTTCATTAGTTTTTTTGTTATATAAGGAATCGTTTCAAAGTTGTACTAAAGGTCATTAGGATAGATAATGGGGGTAAGTTTTTATCCAACTCTTGCCAATCTGTGTTCTTTAGTATGGGAATTGTACATTAAAGAACCATACCATACATACCCCAACAAAATGGAGTGGTTGAAAGGAAGCATCAGCATCTTTTAGATGTTTCAAGAGCATTAAGAATCAATGCAAATCTACCAAAAATATTTTGGAGATAGTGTGTTTTAACTGCTACGCACCTGATAAATAATATGCTTGTAGAGAGTTTAGGTTAGAAATCTCCTCATGAACTCTTGTATGGTTCACCATAAGATTATAGCTACATGAGAGTTATGAGGTGTTTGTGCTATAATGGCACTCAACCTTACTCTAAAAACAAATTTGAACCAAGGGGATAAAGATGTGTTTTCATAGGATATGCACCTAAACAAAAAGGCTATAAAGTGTACAACTTGGAAACAAAAAAAAAATTGTTGTTTCAAGGGATATTATATTTTTTGAAAACATTTTCCCTTTCCATCAACAACATCCATCATCTTTTTTTAAGCCTTCTATGTCTTTATCAAAGGAGAATGTCTCATTTGAGTCTTTCAATTCCACTAATCAATCTTCTACTGATCAGCATGTTCCTAATCAATCCTTTACTAATCAAACAAATAGTACTCCTACTCATGCTGCTAAGTCATTTATTGATCAAGCCATTGTTGTTCAGCCTCCTTCCTTGTGCTCATCCGTTCTTTATGTTGCTAATCAGCCTCTATCTTAAGGAGATAATATATCTCATGCTAATCAACCTCTTTGAAGGTCTTCAAGGAAAAGATAGCCCCTTAAGTATTTGTAAGACTTTATTCACAATGTCAACAATGCCTCTACTATTTTTTATGCTACTACTAGTAATATGCCACTTGCTGTTATGTAAACCACTACATAAGACCCTTTGTTATCTCCTAAACACCTTGCCCATCTCCCTACTGACTATGTTGCTTTGCTATTACTAAAGAACCTAATTCTTACTTACAAGAAGCTCAACAAAAAGAATGGGTTGATGCTATGAAGTGTGAGTTAGATGCACTTGAATGTAATGAAACTTGAAAGTTGACAACTTTGCCTAAAGGGAAAAAGGCTATTGGATGTAAATGAGTGTTTAAAATTAAATAGGCTAGATGGAACCATTGAAAGGCATAAGGCCAAATTAGTAGCTAAAGGGTATACTCAAAAAGAAGGTGAAGACTGTCATGTAACTTTTCTCTCTAATAGCTAAACTTAGAAGTGTTAGACTTGTTCTTGTTATAACTATAGCTAATAATTGGCCTTCACACCAAAATGACATTAATAATACCTTTCTTCATGGATATCTTGATAAGAATATCTATATGGTTCCTTCTAAAGACTATGATAAAGCTTTACTTGGGTAAGTTTGCAAATTAAAGAAGTATTTCTATAGTTTAAAGCAAGCTTTTCAACAATAGAACTTGGAAATCCCCAAGTTCCTTATTATTCATGGTTTTACTTTGTCTAAACAAGATTATTCTCTTTATCTTCACGTTGAACTTGCTCGTTTTGTTGCTATACTCCTGTATGTTGGTGATATGTTACTAATTAGTTCTTATGTAGCTTTCATTACTTAAATAAAGCGAGAATTGGACAAGGTCTTTATTATTAAAGACTTGGGACATGCTCAATTTTTTTCTCGGATTGGAACTTTGTCAAGCCAATGATGGTCTTTTCATTAATCAAAGAAAGTTTATCTTGGATTTATTAGATGATGTTGGACTTTCTGGATGTAAGGCTTATTAATACTCCAATGGCAATTGGTTTGAAGCTTGACAAAGAAACAGGTAACTTGTTCCATGATCCTACTTATTCAAACATGCTATTGGACTGCTGCTCTATTTTATACTTCGTTTAGTATCTAAGTCAGTTCGTTTCATCACTACGGCTTCCTCATTATCATGCCTTATTGCACCTCTTGCGTTATATTAAAGGTTCTTTTCATTTGGGGTTGTATTATCCGACTTGTAATGATCATGTTAACTGCTTACTCTGACTTCAATTAGGGTTCTTCTTTAGATCGTGAGTCCTTAACTGGTTACTATGCTCTTGGGCAAGCACTCATTGCTAGGAAAACAAAGAAGTAGCTAACTGTGTCCACTTCAATGACAGAGGTTAAATACTGTAGTTTGGCCACCACAAGAAAAGTTTTATGGACATCCTACATGCTTCATGATCTTAAGATTCCTATTACTCTACAGTGTGATAATAAGTCAATGATTCTAATTACTTCAAATCCAGGTCTACATGGTCGCACAAAACATGTAAACATTGAGATACGTTTTATATGCCATCATGTTCAATTTGGATTCCTTCCCTTGATTCATGTTCCATCTACTTCCCAAGTCGCTGACCTTCTAACAAAAGCCTTAAGTGAGCAGCAGCTTCATCATCTTTGCTCCAAGTTGACCCTTCACTCCCTTCATTCAAGTCCAATGCTAACACCAAGTATACTTGTATATACGTGCTTATCAGGACTCTACAATTTATTTATTTGTTGCTAGTACACTACTAACTTTGGTTGGTTGGTTGGTTAGTCAGGATCGGTTAAAGTTACGTTTGCCGTATAAATACTTAACTGAAGTGGAAAGCTAGCAGTCATCCTTCTACTTCTCACTTCTTGGAAATCCTTTCTTTTCTCTCTTGAGCACTCTGAATGCGTCAATGATGTGAATTGTCATAAAACTTTTACAATAAATTCCAACATTGTAAATTAAGGTAAATAATAAAGCAGCAATCAAGACAAACCCAAGAGAGATCCAGGATTGAAGCTCAACAAATATATGCAATAAACAGGTGTCTATAATCTCATTTAACGATTATCCTTCTAACATATATCCATACCCTTTTATTGCTTTTCTGATGCTCAGTAGTCAGTGCATATTACAAAATAATGTGATGGAAAAAAAATTCCGACAACGAACAGAATTTAGGAACCCCGTCAAGGATTAAATAAAACACAAACACAATAGCACCATACAAAAGGGCCAATATCAAAAATGTGTTGGAATCTATTCCTTCTCCTACTACGATCCGATATATATTGGGTACAAAACCACAGCAAAAAATCATGAATCACGAACAGGACAAATCTTTCAGACTAGGCCTTGATCCTTGAAGATTCTCCAACGGCATTCTCCATTCTCGTGTACCATTCACCAATTCGGGTATTCTCCACCATGTCTCTACCAGATCTCAAGTAACGGATAGGCCGTAGGACCCCAAATACAGCCAGGTCAGCCAAATTAGGCTGAGAACCCCCTGACAGAACAAACTAGGTCAACTAGCTAATCTAACATAGCAAAGAGAGAGGAAGGATCAAAAAATGAAACCAACATGCAGGAGCCAACTGTGTAGTGTACGCTTAAGTGCTTTCCATATTAAGGAATCAGGTGTAAATAAAAGAAAATAATAATGATTTAAAGAGAGAGAAAGAGAGAGCAAACAGAAATAACTAATACACCATTAAGATTCATGTTGTATGAAGTTTCACATTACAATAGTGTCTAAAACTAACATGCAAGGCAGCTTTGAGACTGATGCCCCTCAACTGCAAGCAACTGGATAGGCAAAAGCTAACCATTTGATACTATGAGAGTTCATCTGGAAAAGCTATAAATCCTTGCAAAATGTTATGGAAACATGAACTTCTCTAATGCTAATGCTGGGAAAAAGGAAAAGGCCATGCTTGAAAAGCCTAGGAAATAATAAGAAAACAAAGGCATTACCATAGGAATGAAACTACAGGTTTGCAGGCTAGTGACTCCATGGTGATTTTGTTCCAAGTATAGAACTAAGAACCTATCATTATAGACCCTTTCTAGATTTTAGAATCGAGAACCTCCCAGCTATATCAAGGAACCAGCTTGGAACCAAACCGACTGGTTCCACGCCAGCTCCATGGTACACCAGTGAGCCAGTTGTTCAGTCACTTTGCGAACATACAAAACTTGATATGTACGCTAACTAAATATGAAAACTTTCAAGAAGAGTCCAAGTATATGTGAAAAAGTTGCATACCATCATTATTTACCTTCGTCAGTTTGAACTCACAGGCAATGAAAGAAGAAAATAAAAGTAGGGATAACATGCATATTGGCTTGTTGCCTTCTTGAAGAATAGATAGCATGTGAGAATATCAAGTACACATGAAGTGAGAAAGATCGAGAGTTGATATATCCTAAATGAAAGGTAATGAAAAACCTATAAGCATATCTATTTCCAAGGAAATACAGTCAGTTCACTTCTAAGAGCAGATTCCACATGATAGGTTGCCTATTCTAGGAACCAAACCAGTGAGTCTTAGTTCCAAATTTTTGGAGCTGAGAACCGGAGTAGAACCAGCCTTTAGACTTAACCTCTGAGGCTAGTTCAAGCCAGTATCCATCTTCCTGCTCACCTTTATGCCATGCTTGAAATTCTAGGATGTGGGTTTCATGTAGGTAATATAAGAGAGAATCTGGTGAGGACTTCTTTAGGATGAAAAAGTAAATGGACATATTTCAACATCTCCCTTTAAATTTCATGTGGGTTTCATGAAAAAGCTTTTTCTTTCTTTAAAAGACATTTTTTACACAAAAGATATCGTTTTCCCCCTCAGAGCCAAAGGATTCTAGGAACCACTAAATGAAATCTAAAGCTTTGATTTACTCCCAATATATATATATATATATAAAAGTTTGGAAACTGAGCACTTTATTGAAAAGAAATTTTGCACTTTGCATTCCCTTTGGACTTTCAACTTCTTAATTAATATTAAAAGAGGTAACAAATGCATCAAAGTAGCAAGTATGTTAAGCAGTAGAATGACTAAGTAATTCAAATAATAGTGAGATGCAAGCATGTTTTCAATATTTGCAGTGTACCTGAAAATTCTCTGCCATTCAAAGCATCAACCCATGTCTCTGCAGCTTCATACAATGCTGCCCTTTCGTCTGTAATGTTATATTTCTTTTTCAGGTTTTTGGAGACAAAGTACATGGCTACAGCTCCGGCATATTTTACTGTTAGTTTCTCAGTGTAGCTAAAGTTACCTGCATCAAGTGTCACCAAAATAAGACAACATAAAAGATGTAGATAATGCAACAAACAGACTATATAGGCAAGAAAAGGATTTCAATATCATGAATGTTTTGTAGGCTACAAGTATAAGCCTCACAGATGACTCAAAATTAAGGCCTCTACTTTGAAGCAACATAAGTTGGCATTGACAAATACTGGCTTACAAGAAAATGCAGAAGACACATCCATACCCTCTTAAACGTCTCAAGATCTAAATGGAGCTTGATTGACATAATTATAAGTAATGTAATGATGAAGCTTTCTGCAATTGTACTGCACAGACAATAAGATGTAACAACCGTTGTTTCTTCATGAAGTCACTAAATAGTTAAGAAGCAGAAGCAGATTAATTGTGACACAAATAAGGACATTGAAGGCAAAGACTAGCATTGCAGAGATCATTCATGAAGCAATTTACTCCTCTGATGCATAAACCTAATCGTCAATGTAAATATAGAAGTCCAAAACAACTGCAATGGATAAAAACATAATGAAAGGAGTAGCAAAAGAAGGAGAAGCCAGAAACCATTACAGTCAAAAGATATACGGCATAAAAGAAGAAAAATAATGCATAGCTTTGGATGGTCCAACTCCAGGGTTTTATATTTCCATCATGCTCATGCTGGCGAATAGGTTTGATGAACGGTGGGAATAGGATCCAGGTGACACAAAACAGTTTCAACCAAGTTCATTATTACCAACTAATTTACAATAATTGTGTCCCAGACATCATATCCTTTGAAAGGCAGCCAGTCAATTTCTAACAATACCAGGTATAATCTACTAATTCCATGAAAAGAATAAAAGAAATGCACAAAAGAATTGGCAAGACAACTGCAACTTTACTCACTACCAAAATGTGAAGCTGCAGTCTTGTACAACAAAAATGCTATAAGACAGTGGAGAAGTATCTAGAGAATGCATGTTTTGGATGAAGTAAATACTAATTAAGCGATGCTTGAGTAATAAGTCTTAACCTAACTTACCATTACTTGTTATATAGTCAAAGGACTCGAGAGCTTCAGATGAATTTCGATATATGTTTGGTGATAACACATGAACCAGATGATTGTCAACCCACCTGCATCAAAAGGCCATGGATGACTCCCATTACCCCAATTAAAGTACTTCCAATAATGAAAAAGCATGATAGAATGCTTCTAGGAAACAGGAAGTAGAAATGAACATTTTGATAGGCATGCACCATTACAACTGGAGAGGTAAATCAGGACATTACTATCCTATCACCTAGCTGTTCAGATGACAAAACTATATGCACTTTCCTCAGTTCATAAATGACCTTATATAATTGTAAGACTCAATTACAGTTGTAAGCTCAAAGTTCACATTGACTTCAAATGATCAATGCCCCATAAAGAGCTTTAGGAACCCATCAACAATTTAATTTGAAAGACAAAAGGAAAACATGACTATGCAACTTGCAAGGAGAGCAGATTCTCCATCTTAAGAAACCAAGTGAAGGGAACTTGTTTTCTTTTTCTCCATTTGCAGTGCTTTTAGTCCCCAGAAAGGAAAAAGGAAAAAGAAAAAAAAATACAATAAAAATAAGTACAGTAGGCTGCAAAATATCAACCAATATCGTCCCAACAATTATCAATATAAATGGAGGAAGTAGTACCTGCGCCACTTTGTCTCTTCATCATCTTCTGACAATGAATCAGCTTTTTTACCTGGATGAATCTTTTCACCCAGCTTATTGATGATTTCTGCAGAAACAAACTTATCTGGCATTACCCCAAAATATTTATCTGACCATAGATGAACAGAGAATAACAAGGGCCTATTTTATCAAGACATATGAATAACAAGCAATTTATTCCATGACAAATAAAAAGTTTGAATCCAGAAAGAATAGATTAGAATCCTCTTTTAATATGTTGTGCCAAAATACTTAACAATTCAACCAACAGAACTTAAGTTGCTGCCAACTTAAAAAGAAACACAAACCCGATGAGTCAACCAGCTGCTCGCCATCCACCATTAAAATGGGCACCTTCTTATAGTCTGACCATTTGATCTCCTTTTTACTGATTGGGTTAACTTCCACAACTTTGTAGGGTATATCATAGTAGTCCAGGAACGCTGAAACATAAAGTAAAACTAGCATATAAGGAAAGAAAAGAAGAAGACATCTAACACATGAGTACACAGGAGTCATGTATAAGACAATTTGTGTTTGGAAGAGAACATAGAGAAACAAGCACAATATTAAGCAAATCGCCCAAAAACCATTATAGGTCACTAAGCGAAGTACCAATTGCCTTACCCATGCATGCACTATCCATAACAAATGAAATAACTAAGGTCACACTTGTTCTACAGAACTTTTGTCAAATCCCTAAAATAAAAAATATGGATTAATGGAAAATAATTTCCTCTAAAATAAGTTACTTCCAATGTAAACATTAACAATTGCCTCAGTAGGTGGCTATTACTGCTACACTTATCAGCTTCAAACACTACCTACTGACTGATTAGCATAACAACTTACATCACAAGTACTACAACAAAGACAAATATCAGAAAGAACATGTCCGACACATTCCTAAAAACAAACCAACCCTGTGAATAATGTTAAAATTCTGAATGACTCTCCATGGATGGAGTTCTATATTGTCGAAATAGCAAATATAGTCTTGGTATTAGAATCAAAGAGCAACCATACATCGAATAAAAGGTACACACCAATATCCCTTGTTATCAGCCAGTCAGGGTTATATACATTTCAACTCATACGATTAAGTTTTTCTGTCCAAATTTGTATGTCCTTTCACTTCTTTAACCATCGCATTCTGAAGCATATGATTTAATAATATCATATAACAACATTAAATATTCATCCAGTATGACAAAACATGATTGATGGACATGTACCCCGAATGATGACAGGAGGGTTTCATCCCAACTCACCAGGATTAATGATGTAGCCTGCCCTAAAGGAATGCGTGATTCGGTCACATTACGAAACATTTGATGAAGAAAGCGGTGATAAATTATTGAAACACGGTGAAAGTAACCGAAACCACTTATGGAAATATCCAAAACCTATTAATGATAATTCCACTTAAATTTATAACTCAAACATGCAATTTCAGCTAAAACTTGAACTAAGAAAAATAAACAGATCAAATAAATCAATAAATGAAGTACAGAATATTAAGCAATTTAAATAACAAACCTTTAACTTTATTGCAGAAAGG
Source organism: Lumnitzera littorea (assembly GCA_024138015.1). Lineage (NCBI taxonomy): Eukaryota > Viridiplantae > Streptophyta > Magnoliopsida > Myrtales > Combretaceae > Lumnitzera > Lumnitzera littorea. Next base: position 69,805,665 of record JAMXBB010000004.1, read on the forward strand.
ACAGGCCTCGTACTGATAAAGCACGACTTCCTTCGGGACAAGCGCCGGCGGGGGCGCCTCCTTTGCGTAGACATCCGCCGTCATCGTCGCCGCAGCGGCGAGAAGAGCGCCTCCTACAGCGAGAGATGCGGCCCTCGAGGAATGGCCAGAGAAGGAGGTGAGAAAAGAAGAGAGCAATCGCCGGCGAGAGAAGTGAGTGCCTGTTCCGTACAGAGCGACCTGGAGGAGGCGGTAGTGGAGAGTTGACGAAGGGGCGGTGGCTATGGCAGTGGCACCACCTTGAGCAGCGGTGGCGGCGAGGGTTCTAGAAAGAAGGGAGGAGACTCTTCTCATTGTCGTGAACGAGTTGACTCGGATCTCGCTCGCCCAAGTTCGAGAGAGGGAGGGAGAGAAAGGGAGACAAGGAGAGGGGTTTTGGGGTTTCTGGAGAAATTTAAGCAACGATCAACGATGGGACTGGAGAAATACAACTCCACGTCGCGTGCCCGTGATTTTTAGATATAAAAAGGGCGGCTTAGCATTAATATTAAATTTTATTTACTTAGCCCGTTTGTTATAAAGAAAACTACTTATAAGCGGAAACATTCTCTCTTTTGAAAATATTTTGCTGATGTATTATATTTTCAGGTGTTTGGTTAATTTCATAAAAAAAGTACCGAAAATAATTTTTTGATGTTTGTTTGACCCAAGAACTTGAAATATGAAAACACCCAAAAATATTATTTTATTACAAAATAGTATTTACAACTCATTTATCTCTAAATAAATAGATTCATATTAAAGATCAATATCACCAATAATTGTCGTCTCTAAATGATATTTGTTTAGCATTCTTATACATAGATTATAAGTAATGATCTCCTCCAAGTAAAACAATAATCATGAATAGGGCTTGATCTCACTTTAGCAAGAGATGAAAGCTAGTAACATGTGCACTTCCCCCACTATTTTGGGGTGGTTTTTGTAAGGTTTTACACATCATTTATTTATTAACACATTCTTCTTTTATAACAAGTAAAATCTTTGCATTAATTGTTTTGTTTACATCAATTACCCATTTAAATCCATTTCCTTATTACATCTATATACATTGAAATCTATAATCATTTCTTTCGAGTTACTTGCATTTCTGCTTTACTTTTAAGCTTTTAGTAAGTGTCTATTACCTTCTCTCCATTTTGTCTTTGTCTTAGCTGTTCATTCGTTCAACTTTGACATGTAAATTCATTAGCATTCAATCAAATCTTATCCATTTGTTTTCGTATTTGCTTGTAAAAACATGGATAATCTCTATAAGTAAAAATCCAATCATATCTCATATTGAAGATAGTGACTAAAGAGAGTTTAATTCTTGATCTTGATTCAAGTGATAAGGAGGTAATAATGGTAAGGAAATTCTTTGGAGAAAAAATGGTGAATAAATATATTCTGATGAGTGTGTCACGAAAGGCTTAAGAGAATTTTGGTGAAGTTACATTTAATCCTCTTAGGGCTCATAAATTTCTTGTGAATTTTGGATTATTTTTCATGATGTGATCGATAATGAATGAATGTCGAAGGTTTTAGGTCATGTCTTTCTTCTCAATGAATGGCAACCAGAATTTAATATCAAGGAAGTTGATTTAAACTCCATAGCCTTTTGGGTTCAAATACATGGTCTTAAGCTTGACCAAATGTCAATGTACAATGCTAAACTAATTAGGGCTTCCACTGGGAAAGTTATTGAGTTCAAGCTGATGGATAAGGTAAGTGGGTTGAAGCGATATTTTCTTCGAGTTAGAATGTTAGTAGATTGCAAGAAGCCTTTAGAAAAAGAAATGTGGATTTATAGAAGGGAAGGAAAGAGATACAAAATCTTTTTCAAATATGAAAGACTTCCTAAGTACTACTTTGTATATGGAAGATTGGGACATTTGGGGAAGGTGTGTAAAGTTAAGGAAGGATCGAGTGATGGGTATAGATCTAGTCTTTGAGTTGTCCTCATAAGAGATGGGTTCTAGTCTTCTAGAGGGTTATCTAAAGCAAATGGAGATTGGAAATTGAATAGTGAGCATCCGGAGTGTGATTCCAAAGCATCTCATGAACTACAATGAAACAAGTTAACCTTAAACCCTATTTCCAAACCTTTTTTATCCCAATCCTCAAATACAGATCATCAACCTCTACTTATAAACACTTCAACTAACTTACCTCAACCACAGAATTCTAATCTGTTGCTTTAAAAGTGAGGAACAACATTACCCCCTTAAGAGTTAAACGATGCCCAAAAAACCACTTAGCCCTAAGACCAAGACTCTTATTCAAATAATGAGCCAAAACCTACTTATTGTAGGTGTTGAAATTAAACACTATTCTCTTATTAACTATATAATACCGCCTAATGAGGAAAGTGATGACTTAGTTGCTCAAAGTGGTTATGTTAAGAATTACAGTGTTGCTAGAAATGTGAGAGCATTAATGCCATCTTCGATGGTTAAGGCTTTTAAAGATCTAAAGCTGAAAAAGGGGAGGGAGGAGGAGGAGAATGCTGTTGGTTTCCAACCTCAAAAGAAGCTATGTTTTGATCACCTCTTGTTGTTAGATACTTTAGAGAAGTTTTGTTGTGGGTACTGTTGGAAAAGGGAGTAAGGGTAATAAGAGAGGTAGGAAGAAGAAGCAAATTGAGGTGATAACAAATAATGCAGTAAATGACAGTGGGTTGATTGATGTTGCTATATGGTAAGAGATGTTAAGAGTATGATGAGCGATGGTAGCCAACCCTTAATCACCATGATGTTCCTTGGTTAGAATTGTCAAGGGCATGGTCCTCCCTTAATGATTCAAAATTTAAGTGGACTAATTAATAAACATAACTCGAGTGTTGTTTTTCTTATGGAAATTAAGAATAAAAGGTCCTTTATTGATAAACTCAGGAAAAATTTTAAATATAATGATGCTTTTTATGTAGATCTATGTAGTAATGCTAGGGGTTTAGCGCTTTGATGAACTATTGACATGAAAGTGGAAGTGTTATATGCTTAATCTAGTATGATTGTTACTAGAGTCAATAGTCTGAATAATTCTTGTTGTTATATCAGTTAGATATACTCCCCATCTGACTTTCATTTGAAAAAACTGCTGTAAGATGATTTGGTAAGTTAAGTAAGGATCTTTAATGGACCTTGGATGTGTGTTAGAGATTTTAATGAAATTCTCCATGATCATGAGAAGTGTGGAGGTAAGCCTAAGAGTAGAAGACAAATTAAAGGATTTAAAGAGATGACTTCCTTAGCGGGGCTTATGGATAAGGGTTACAAGGGCCAAAAGTTTACTTGGTTAAATAAGAGATTTGATGGTGTGCTTGTTAAAGAAAGAATTGATAAAGCCTTTGTTTCTAATGATTAGAGCTTTATTTTTCCTTATATTCAAATGTATCATACACTGATTATCAATGTTGTCAAACCCAACTTAGGAGATTGATCCTAGGCATATAAGATAGTCAAGGGTCAAGGGGTTGAATCAAAGTTAATAAAAAATAAAATCTACTTCATACTTTAATTCCCAAATACATTTATATTAATTTTTATACATTTACTTTATATAATAAAGTTTGATGCAAACACATGATAACATAATTTTATAAGCCTATCATATTATATATAGATATATATATATGTATATATCTCTCTTTAAGAAAGCATGGGATACTCATTAAAACTACTAGTAAATTCTTGTATTGACCTTTTTTTTCTTTTAACTTCACTCAATTGTGTATACACATCAAAACATCATTTAGGTTATGATAAAATTTTATGCATTTCACTTACATCCTTTTCTTTCTTTCTTTTGTTTTTAAATAATAAATAAAAGGAAAATCAACTAAAAAAATAAATGGAAAAGAAATAGAAAATGATAATTTTAATATGGCAATGAAAGAGCATTGAAGCTATAGGTCATTGGAATAGCGTATAAGAAGTAAAGGCAATTGGATGATAGGTGCATTATTGTAAGCACTAACCATGTCCCACTTAGATTTTTTAGTAATGATCTCCATGAGTTGAATACTTATAAAAGCCTAAGCACTTGTATGTTTGGATCTATGCAACTATTACACATTTCCTTAGGCTAGTTTGTGCATTAGATGGCCCAACTCAATTTTAAATTTTTATTTAAGGACCTAAAGAGTCCATTTGGGTTGTGTAATATAGCCCTATTGACACGACGGGGTTGCCTCAATAGCGATTAGACCGTCTAACCTATCCGTTTTTATTCGGACTGATGCTAGAATAAGCCTATGTGATGGCCTACCATTTTATTTGACGGCTCCAATTGAATCAACCTAAACTGGCTGGGCCAATCTGGTTTTGATATCATTGCTGGCTAGTGGTTCTAATCGTGTGGCTTTAGTTATATATTTATGCAGGTAGTGAAGAGAAGACCTAAACGATTTAGATTCGAGAATTGTTAAAGGATGGTAAAAGGTTGTAAAGAAGTTATAGTAAGGGGTTGGGGGGCTAGATGATGGTTCTTGTGTACTGTAGAAGCTAGAGAATTATCAAAATGAGCTTAAAAGGTTGAGTAAATTAATTGTCCTTAATTATAGAACTCAAATAAATGAGCTAATGAGGAAGTTGGAAGATTTGTAGTTAAGGGACAATAGATCTTAGGATGAGCAAGATAGGATCTTAGAAGAATTAGAAATCCTTTAGGGAAGGGAAGAGGAGTATCGGCATCAAAGGTCTCGTGTAAATTCTCTTTCTTATGGTGATTGTAGTATAAATTTCTTTCATCAAACTACCAAAAATAGAAGAAGAAAGAATACAATTCACAGGATACAACGTAAGAGTGGTGTATGGGTGGGGGATGAGGACGGAGTAGCTGCTACTTTTACTGAATTCTTTTAGAAACTTTACAACTAAGGTAGCAACAAATGAGTCAACAGCATTTTGGAGTAGATTCAACCTATGTTCATAGCTAAAGACGATATTACTATATGTATTGATGTTTCTAATCAAGAAATTAAAGAAGTGGCTTTTCAATTGGGGGCATTAAAAGCACCAAGTCCAAATGGTTTTTTTAGAGTTTTCTATCATTTATTATTATGAAGATAGTATAGGAATTCTTCAAGTCATGTACATTTCTTAAATCCTTAAACTCTACTGATATTGTGCTTATGCCCAAAATTCATCATCTTAAATCTGTTTTCCATTTTAAATCTTTTAGTTTATGTAACTTTGTCTATAAAATTATTTCCAAATTCTTATCAATAATTTGAAACCTTTTCTATGTGACTTTATTTCTAAAAATCAAAGTGCTTTCATTTTTGGGAGATTCATTCAAGATAATATTATTATAGCACATGAGTTGTTTCACTTTATGAAAAATAAAAAGAAAGATAAAGCTTTTAGTTATGCTCTTATATTTGACATGAATAAGACATATGACCAAGTTGAATGGGATTTTTCTAAGGGGTGCTAGTGAATTTAGGTTTAGATCCTTGATATGTAAAGTAAAGCATGCATTGTGTAAGGACAGTAGACTTTAATGTGTTACTTAATGGGAGTGTCGTGGGTCGGTTCCACCCTTCTAAGGGCCTTTGTTAATGGGATCCTTTGTCTCCTTACTTGTTTATCTTAGTTGTGGACGTCTTATCTAGGAAATTAAATAACTTGGTAATGGAAGGAAGGTTGAAGGGATTAGACCAAAACCTAGGTGCTCTATGCTTACACATCTACTTTTTGGTGATAATTCGCTATTCTTTTAGGATACTGATTTTGATAACTTATCCTTGTTTAAACAAGTTCTTACAGATTATGGTGAAGCCTCAGGTCAAATGGTTAACATGGAAAAGTCATGCCTTCATTTAAGTGCTAATAAACCTCCTTAGTTAAGGATTTTTGTGTCAGATCTACTAGGAATCAAGGAAGTAGCAAATCTAGGGAAATGTTTGGGTTTACCTTCAATTTAGGGTAGATCAAAGATGTGAAGAGTAAAATTGAAGGTAAATTGCAAGGCTGGAAGAAAGGCTTATTGAATGAAGCAGGAAGAGAAACTCTAATAAAAGCAGTGACCTTTGCTATCCCTACTTATTCTATGGAATATTTTAAGTTCACTAAGAGATTATGTAACTCAATTAATAGCTTAATTGCTAAATTATTTTAGAGACAATAAGGAGGAGAAGGCAGAATTCACTGGATGAATTAGGAAAGTTTAATGAGGCCCAAGGATTTGGGTGGGTTATGCTTAAAAGATTATAAATTTTCAACATAGCACTCCATAACTAAACTGGCTTAGAGGCTACAAAATAATCAAGAAGCCTTATGGTCTACATGTTAAAGTGTCTGTATTTCCCTAAAGGAGACTTTTAGAATGTAAGTAAGATGGGCAAGGCATCATGGTGTTGGACATATATATTAGTAGAAAGGGATGTTTTATTTCAAGGAGGTGTTTAGGAGATGGATGAACTATTAAGGTTTGGCAGGATAAATAGGCTCCAAGCATAAAGGGTTATAAGCTTAATGGTGGCAAACCTTATTTGAGTATAGACTTAAGAGTGGTAGATCTACTCCATTGTGAAGGCAAATGGTGGAATCTTAGTATCATTAATCCCTACGTTATAAAATGTTATTAAAGAAATTACCATTCCAACTTGACCTTTAAAGGATTTCCTCATATGGCTATTCACCAAGGATAGATCTTATATTGCCAAATCATCCTATTTCTTCCTAGCAAGACAAAAGTTATCGACTTTAGGTCTCAATCCTTCTTCATTCTTCTCATATGTCAACAAAAGAATGGAGATTAGTTTGGAATTTGGATGCACAACCTAAGATAAGACACTTTTTATGGAACGTATGCACAAATATCTTGCCTATCATAGAGAATCTGGTGAGAAGACAAGTGGTCCCTGAAGCTTGTTGTGCTCTTTGTGAGGAATTAGAATCTATAGAGCATGTACTGCTTCTATGTTAATAAGTGTCTCTTATATGGTTTAGATCAGTTGGACTTAAACTAAAAGGCAAGAAGTTTGAAGTTTTTGGAGTTAGTTTACTTAGTTAAGATGCATAGGAAACTCTAAATCCCTTTTGTATTCAAAGGTGGCATAGATAGGTAGAGTATTTGGAAAGTTAGGTTCATTGTGATTTTTGGGGTAGAAAGAGAGATCTGAAGGAGGTGATAGGTGTTGCTAGTAGAGCACTTGAAGAATGGGCTAAATTGAGAAGAAAGGAGGAAATTTTGAGGAAGGAAGATGAAGTGCTATATGCTAAGGTGTAGAGAATTCCAAAAAGAAGAGAGATTAAGGTCAATGTGGAGAGGTCTTTTGGAATGTTAGACGATAATGGGGTGGTTACGGGTGTAGTTTGAAATGAGGAAGGATCTTTGATTGATAGGTTTGCCTACTTGGTGGATGCTAGTTCGATTGAGAAAGTGGAGTATCTCGCAATCTTACGAGCAATTAAGCTTGTGAAAAGAAGAAATTAGATTTTGATCTAGATTAACATGCCTTAGCCATTATGAAGGCTGTTAAGAAGGAAATGAAGATAACATGTTGGGCCCATGCTGATCTTATCCAAAAGATTATAGATGCTATTTCAGCATATAATAATATAAAAATTAGATATGTACCTAGAAATGCAAATTCTATCACTAATCGAGTAGCTTGTAACTTTAGAAGGCAGAAGTGTTCTATGGATTGGTGGATTAACACCCCATCTAGCCCTTTTAGTTACTCTCAAATGATCTTTTAGCTTCTTCTATTAGTGGCTCATGTCTTGTTGGTGATCCTTTGTATGTATTAGACATAGGTTATTGATAACATAATGACACATGTTGTCTTTTTTTTTTTTTTTTAAAAAGGGTGATTTACTTTTGCCATAATTTTTTTCCCTAGTTTGCAACTCTATTTCCAATTTAGGTATCTAGATTTTGTTACTTCTTTCACTAAAAGCGAAACTATTCTATTTATCTTTAAATTGGTAAGAAATATTAGGTCTTAAATATGTATTTATAAAATTTAGGCTATCATAATCACAACCTGTGGATACGTAGTCAAGCAAAGTTTTTCCTTTTTCCAAACGAAAAGCCAATCACAAGGTCATTGACCTAAAAAGTTCAATAGACGAGAATCAAAATAATTATATACACCAGCTAATAAGTATTTAAGTAGAATAAGTATTCAACCATCATGTTGATAGGGATTCAATCCATGATTAATGAAACATATAAGATATAAATTTGTAGAATTATATGGGAGTAACAATCAGCATTGTACAATGAAAGTTCTAAATTTATAGTACCTCAAATTCGACATGAGTTCTAATAGGATGTTTGATTATCAATTATTGAACTGGAAAAAGCAAAGCCAAACAACTAGAAATTAGTTACTCCTAAAAAATAACAACTCCAAACAAGTAGAATCACTTAAGAAAACCAAACATCTAAAAACTCAAGTTCATATCACTTAATTTTGGTTCATTCCTCATCGTATATGTTAACGAAGCTTTTGATCCATATCTCTTGAAGATCTTCATCTTTTGCTATAAAGGCTTTCACAATCTTTTCATTCATAACCAAAAAATCAAAAATAGATGCTAAAGTAATTTCATCAAATCTTTCCACCTTCATTACCTCATCATAAAGTGCCAATACATCTATTTTGTCTTTACTTAGTTGCACAATCGCCACTACTACCTTAATAATATGCTCCAACATCTTCTTCTCAAATGTTTCATTACTAATGTGTTTTTGCTTATAGTGTGCTTGAGACTTGTATGCATTTGAACATTTCTCTTTTCTTCCTTTTATACCTTCATCATCATCTTCCAACTTGTTAGGTGCAAAATCATTTTCAACATCTATAGCATTCTCAAATTCACCAAATTACTTAGCAAAATTTCCTATTGCTATATCCTTACCCATAACCAACTAGCCCCATTTCATCATACATTGCTATCTTCTTGTTCAGATACTTCTCATGATTTATATGTGACTATTTAACATATAAAGACACATGATAAAATTCATATATATAGACATACAAGTAGCTTACCAACTAACCATTTAAAAATAACAAAATAAAACATCAAATAAGAGTTTATCATCACTTCCTCAAAAAAAAAAAACATCTTTATTAGCAATGATCATCTTCAACTCATTGTTACATCATCTTTAACTCATTATTCTATCCAAAACCACTCTTACTTCTTATCTTTTGAATGGTGACCCATGCAATCTTAATAGTATGAAGATGATTCTTTACATGATCCGGAAAGTAACTTGCTCCAAATTTATCATTTATTGCAAGGATGATGCTTTGAATGTAGTTGAGGGTTTATTACCTTTGATTACCTCATTAGCTAAAATTTCTAGTGTCAACTCCTCCATTGGTTTAGACCAGTGAATATTTTTCACTTTGATTTCCTTCCTAAAACCATTGCCATCTTTCTCATTATGTTTCCCATAGCTAAAATTAAATACAAGTAAGTAATTAAAAAATCCAAATAAAATTCTAACAAGGACTATATGTATGCAAATCAATATTATTCTATAAAAAATTAATCATGAACAAGAACTAATAATAACTGCAAATATTTACATGTTATAGTAAAGAAACACTAACATGCCTACATAACATATTATAATATGATATATAATTTTCATATAAAAAATGATTTAAAATAAATTACTAAATAATAATTTGCTATAATACAATATAAAATGCAACAGCTTCTGAAATTATAATAACTATTGGTATTATATAATTATTAATGGTCTTTTTACATTTTTAGAGAGATATTATTAATGAAACCGTACAAGTGATAAAATTTTAGCAGTTAAAAAAATGATAGATACTTAAATATAAAACTAAAAATTTAGAATATAATATATTATATGCATATGGTGGATGATTTAAGGAAGAAAAAAAATATATAAATGGTTTTAAGATAATTTTAAAAGGAGAAATGTATAACTATAATCTTTATGATATATACGTATTCACTAGAACAAAAAAATGGAAAAACTCCAAATCTTTTGACAACAATTATTTGTTGATTAGACGATGTAGTTTTTGTCACTCATAATCCCAATAAAACATTGAAAGCTTATATCAAAATGAAGAATGTACAAGGCTAAATTCAATTTATGGGCCTTAGGCCCAAATAATTAGAATGTATTTAACTCCTTAGGCTACATTAACAGAACTTAAGAGTCAAACCCACGAAATTTGAATAATTAAGAGAGTTTTGGTATGGTGAATTTCGAGTAGAGTTCATTCAATTGATCCACCTAATTAAACATTTCTTAATTTTGCTTACACTAAGAAAATAGGACCATTATTAAGCTCAAAACCATTAAAGAGCACCATTTAAGATCCATAAAAGAAGGGCTTAATCCCAATCATTCATTATGATCTTAATCTAATGAAAACAACTATCTTCTATAAATACCCCTTCTCCTTCTTGATCCTAATCAATGTGGTTACTCTACCAGATTTCACACTCAAATAAATCAAACACTCAATTTTCTCAAGAATACACACACTATTCTTCATCAATTGTAGAATTTAATGCCATTAGGATTCTCCACTCATCATTGTATGTGTTAGAGCCTCACTAAAATTGCTTACTCCTTTAACCTTCTAATTCTTCTCTTGATCATCTCACAAATGCTATTCAGGTTAAGTCATTTCTCTTAGTCATGTATAGCACGTGTAGCAAATTTATGATCCTCACAATCGAACTTCTTCACCCATAAAGAAGAAAATTAAAAAGGGAAAATCAATACTAAATTATATCTTGAGTTGTTAAAAGAAAACCAACACTTAAAAAAAAAAAACACAAATTAGAAACCATAAATTAGAATATAAAGAAGAAAGTTAGGTATTACAACATCTTTCAAGTCTAAAAAAATTAAATAATAGTAATGAAATTTAGGTATAATTAGGTCCAATTAGGTAATTGCACATATCTAATTATTTAATTTCGTAGTTGTATGTAAATAAAAACAAATCAGTTACTCATGAATAAACTAAGTTGGAGATATATGGATTAAAAAGAAAAAAAATTACTGAATCTAATTGCTCCTATACATTGATAAAGAAAGAAAACACACGCCCTATAGAAAGTGAGAGGAAAATTCTAAAAGAAGAGGAATAAAATAAAGTAAATGACAAGAACCATATAAATGCACTAATATAGATTAAAAATTAGAGACTTAACCATAAGTTGTACTTATTATGCACAAAACTACTATAAAGAAAATCGAGTAAGTTAAAAAAAAGAAAAAAGAAAAATCAGAAACCACATATTTAGGGCATTACAACATCCTTGAGGTAAAAGATATTATAAAATAATTAATTCAATAAAAGGTATTTGATTAAAATTTAAAATGTAAATAAATCAAACAATAATAATTTTTTTACCATCACTTTTGATGAAGCTTTTGCTAGAATGACATGAAAAATAATAAAAGTAAGAGAGAGAAAGATGAGATAACACATTAAGATCAAGAGAGAAAATGGGAAAAAAAAGGGTAGAAGATGCCGAAACAACACTTATCAATACCTTCTTTTTATAATTAGATAAAAAATAATAATAATAATATCAAAGAGTTGTGACTTGTGATAACCAAAAAACTTTTGAGAATAGATTATACAACAAGATAATTGAGTTGCATAAATCCTTGGTGACTTAATATATATATATATATATATATATGTATGTATGTATATGAGGCTTTTGCTAAATGACATGAAAAATATAAAAGAGAGAGAGAGAGAGATGAGATAATGCATTAAGATCGAGAGGGAAAAGAAGGAAAAGAAAAGGTAGAAGCAGCTAAAACAACACTTCTTAATGCCTTCTTTTTATAATTTGATAAAAAAAAAGGGGGTTAATATTGAAGAATTGTGATAGCTAAAAAGCTTCCAAGATTAGATTATATAATAAGATATGTGAGTTGAATAAATCCTTGGTGACTTTATATATATGTGTGTGTGTACGTGGTAACGTCACATTATTGTAATGTTATGGTAAATTATATTCGATTTCAATATAAAAAAAAAAACTGTCGACTATTTTCATTTTTTTGTTCATGGCGTAATTTACTAAAATCCAGTAAAAATAAAGTTGCCAGTAGATTTCATTTTATTATTCATGGAATAATATATTAAAATCGAATGTGATTTATTACTATGTTACGGTAATGTGATGTTACCATAGAAAAACCCATATAGCATAATATACTAAACATATGATATAGATAGATATATCTATCTATAATATTAAATCCAAAGACACCAATTTAGTGTCTTAGGTGTTAATGAAAATTTGTCTAATACAAAATCGCCATAAAAATCTTATATACTTACTTTTCTTATTCAAATAATAATTCACAATTATAAGAATATGAGATTGTTTTGTATAAAAAAATTGATTTGAACAAATCTTACTTAGATTACAACTCTTATCTTAGCTTTAATATATGATGACAATATGACAAGATAAAAAACTATTAAAACAAATTTATGATCCCATAAAAAATTATATATAGAAAGGAAAAAGCTTCCTAAATTATATAGATAATAATATGATTAAAGAACGTAGCATTTTATCTTTTAAGAATGTTCTGTGAAATCTTAACGTTATAAAATTGAAGTATAATTGAGGGAACACTCGATAAATATCTACTACAACAATCAATTCTTACTATAGCTTCAACAAGGGATGGATGCAAAATGATCTCATTGAAGGGGTTAGATTTATCTTATTTCAAACAATATTAGAATTATTTTTAAAAAATTTGCTTATTACTAAAGGTATCATATATGTAATGATTTCGTTAAGAAATGGTCCCCCTTTATTTTCTAATGTTTAATGGAAGAAAATTTTAAACTTTGTTATGAAACAATTATAGGTGTCAGTATAATTCAAAAAATATTAAGAGAAGAATTTTTTTACATTTTCATGGGGTATATATATTGATTAAAATTTAACTATTAATCAATTGAAAAATGAAATATATAAACTTGCGTAAATTTTATTATCCGCAAAAATATATAACAAAAAATTATACTAAAAAAACTTACAAGTAAGATAAAAACAATGACACAATAATAACATAAAGATTAGTATTATATAATTTTTAAATAAATAGTTTGCAAGATTATTTAATTAGTAATTTTATGAGAAAAAGTTTCACTTTAAATGTAAGTAATCTAAGGATCAATTGTTAGTTATACCTATTAATTTTAATAATATTAATTTCAAAAAGAAATTACTAATATATCAAATAATATCATCGTTATTATTTACTGAAATTTTGTATAGTAAGACTGAAAAACTTATAACATTTACTATATAATTATTACTAATATTTACTATTATATTTTGAATTCAACTATTTAAATTTTAAAAAATATAAATTAATAGTGGGTTGGATGTGAAATCCTAGTCTTTGACCAACTATTAAGGACTTGAAATGGTAGCACATTCCTAATAAATGTGGAACTTAGAAAATATGACTTGAGAAGTGAGAAAATAAAGTATTAATAAGAAATACGAGTCATAAGTACAATTACATAAAGTAATAGTAATTGCAATTACTCGGAATTGGTAGGTTTAAGGTTTTAGAAAATATTCTCAGAATCAAATGAATTTTTAATATAAGGTCATAAAAGTTAAAAAAGTCTTAGCAAAACTTATTTTGGAAAATTTAGTCAATAAATATTTAAATAAATAAAAACATAGTTTTATTTGATAGTAAATATTTTTATCATAAACCTAAGATGTAAGATCAGATCGCAGCAAGACTTTAAGAATAAAATTACTTGAGCCAAAAATAATAATTTGGAATAAATTGGGACTAAAATAACTAATATAATTATCACATATATGAGTGTACACCCAAAAATACGTAAATAGTGATATGTAATACATGTGTGTGTGCGTAAATTAATAGTTTAATTAAGAAAAATAATAAAATAACTATATGGTTGAGGGTTGATTTTTGTTGTATGTGAGTGTGGCATGGTGTGGACAAATTCTAAATTAGGTGTGTCATGGAGCACATATAAGGAAACATGCAAAAAATTGGAAAAGGTCAAGTGTTAAAATAAAAAGGAAAGTCTCAAGGCTATAAAAACTCATCCTTTTGTATTTTTTGTTCTTTTAGGCAATTGAGGAGAAAGATTAGGATCTACGAAAAATCTAAAAGCTAAGGAAAGAGAAGAATTAAAGGGAGGGGAAAATTGGAAAGAAAATAGTGCGAAGTTGGAGTATTTTGGGTTTTATGATCTAGCGATCACCTAGAAATGAATCACCACCTTAGTTTAAAGGAGGAGGTAGTGCTTTGGCCAGTTGACAAACCCCCTAGTGCTAACGGTGGTCGGAAGTTCCAACGATGGTGAGTGTTTAATTTCCTTGATTTTTCTCTAAAATTCTAAAAAATAATAAAAAATAACAAATGTTTTCTAAAAATTATGAAATTTGGTTTTCCTAATTAGTTTTGCATAAGGAATTAAAATATCAAACCATATTTTTCAAATTTAAAGTGAAAATATGGGTTCCTTAAGAAATGCTGCCTAAAAACGAATTTTACAATAAATTTTTAAAATAGTAAATGATGTAGTTTTTACTCCAATTTTTGTATACAAGCTCCTGGAGGGGTCTACTTTAATTCTACATAAAAAAGTTTTGAAAAATTGAGAAGTTGAATTTTTAGTAACTTGCACCAAAGTGCAATAATGTGTTGAAAATGCTTAAGATGGAAGATTTACCAAGTAATTTGATTTGCATGTGTTATATCCTGGTTATTGTAGGGTTTTGAAATACTAGACTGATTTGGTGGAGTATAGAAATAGGAGAGTTGGTATTAAAATGAGGTGATTTGATGATTTAAGAAGTGATTTGTATAGGTCAAAATATGAGTCAGAATATGGGTCAAAATATCGGGTAGGTGGAATAATTTAATATACAGAACTTAGGTTAGAAATTGATGTAGGGGGTTGGTTGATTTTGGATATGTAAATGTACTTTCAAAATAATTCAGTATGCCTTACATATGCGTTTAGCCATAAAGTAATCCTAAGTCATACATTAGTAGTATTATAGCAATTGGGCATGTAACAAGTGTTTTCTATTAAAACCTCTTGCCTTAGAATTAGAATGGTGTAGTAAGGAAATTGGATATAATAACAACTATATAGTGTTTGAGGAGGTCAGAAACTATATTAGAAATTATTTTAGACTAAAGTTGCATTATAAAGAACTACACCAAGACTTAGCCCCTAAGTGTAAATAAGTTAGGAATCTTGCTTGCATATGACCTATATTGACTTAGGTGTATACGTTTTGTTTAAGTAGAGTTGGTTTAGGTAGAGCTTTGAGTGCAAGAGTAAGCCTTAGGAATTTGCTAAGTGGCTAGGTAAGTAGATTGCTTGTGTTTTAAAGTAGATTTTTTCTACTCTTAACTCATCTAACTATAATTAATTTATTGGTTTTCAATGTGAATGTGACATGTTGTTTGATGAGTTGCTAAGATGATTTCTGATCTACTCGATACGTATATTGTTGGTTGATTCATGTTTCATGAATGCAATATATGTTGTTAATGTGCTGTTGCACATGACTTATATTGGCTTGTTTATTGTCGGTTGATCTTATTATGTTTGGTTCTATACTAACTTGACTTAAAAGTTAGGTACTAACCCTGCTTCCTAAGGTGTTCACTTAAGTGAACCCTATCGAGCCTAGTTTTTGTTTTTCCCGATTTTATATAAATTAGTCTTCTTTAAACTGACTGGTATTAAACTCTATCTGTTTAATACTAACCCTTCAACTAGGGTTTAAAGAAAATCGGTTATTTTATATTTTAAAAATGCTTTGGAGTTGCCACCTGACCAGAATAAAAAAAAATAGTTAAGTTATAACCAATAACTTAACTAATTGGATGGATTGGTTATAACATAGATTGGTTATAACTTAATGATAAAACCAATTTTACAAAATGATTTTCTAAAACGAGAGATTTGGAGATAAGGGCTATCCTATTAAACTTTAAACGGATACCACTTTTTAACTTTTCAAATTTAATTTTGCTTTTCAATAATGCCCTTTTTCAATTTTTAAATGACTAATCATAGTACATGCAACTAATTTAATTAATTTACATAAATATTTACAAAGAAGGAAAAAAAAAATAAAACTTTCCATATTTTAAATCGCTCTATACGTACGGATGCCTATGTACTCATTATTTGGGATTAGACTTCCGTAGTTCATTTTACAAAAATTTAGCAGGTTGAATTGATTTTAGTTTTGAAAAAAGGTCAAGTTTACGTTTTTACCCGTTTCAATTTATTTAAGGAAATTATTCTAAAAGGTCCTAAATCGGGGTTTTATTTTTAGGAAATTCTAAAAAGGGCCCTAATTTTGAAAAAGGATAAATTACTTTTATTCATTTGAAAAATAATTTTTCAAAGTGATAAAATATTTTTATTTTATTATTTTTCATTATTATTTATTTGTTTATGTGCTTTTTATTTGTATTTTTATTTTTTGGTTAAAATGTGAAAATAAATAAAACTAAATACTTTTTTTCTCCTTTTTTCTTTTTTCATTTTTTTCCCTTTTTTAAATATTTTTTATTACAAATACAATATTGAAGAGTAAATTAAAAAAAAAATTATAATGTCACAACCGAAAACAAACTAAGGCTCCAAATAGGAATAGGGTTCAGATAGGACGGCAAATAAATACAGGTCAGTATGGAGGATTGGTCAGGGTGGATATGGGTCAAACCGACTTGATATGTGCTATGTATGTAAGCAGTATGGGAATGAAGAAAGGTAGCCAGCAAGGCACTCCAAGGTGGTTTCAAGTCAATTTTTTCACGGGTGAGGGTAGTTTTGTGGGTTTTTTATTAGGGTTAGTGGGGGTAAGAGTTATGCCATGGCCAACAACAGTTATTTAGGAGGTGGTCATTGTTTGGTCAATTGCAGTAGTTATTAGGTAATGGGTTCGGTGGTTATTGGTGTCAAAAGGGGGTTGTGGATAAGGTTTTTGGAGGGTAGTAAGCTTAATGGTGCAAGTGATTTATGTTTGGATGAGGGTCTTGGTTAGTTTTAAAGAAGATTGACAATGGGTTGTAATGGAGTGGGATTGATAATGAAGGGGGATGGAGCTACTGTTAGGTTCAATTGATAGTGGTCGAGGTGTTTTGGTATGACCATAGGTTGTTTGTTAGTAGTTTGTTGTGTTTGGAGTGAAGGCCAAGAGAGAGATCAAGGTGGTCAATGTTAGTTCGTAGGTGTGTTTGTGTATAGGTGTTTGACATGGATAGGGACTATCGTACTTGGTTTTCGAGGATGTGGTTAAGAGAATGAGAGTTACGTATGTTGTTGGGGTTTGTTTCAGATGTGGTAGCCATACGAGGAGCGATCCTGTGGGTTCACGTGAGAGCGGATGTGGATGTAAGTAGATAAATGGTGTTTCGTGTGTTCATGGAAGGGGATGGGTCCGCTGTTCTTGTTCAATAGAGAAAGAGAGGTGGTCTGTGCTACGTAGGTTTGTATTGGGGGGGGGAGGGGTGGCATAGTGGTGCATATGTGGTTCGGTGAGAGAGAGGGAGGGAGTTGAGTGAGTGAGAGGGTAAGTTTGTGTTTTTTGTGTGTGATGTGCGGAAGAGCCCCCCTCCCCTTGTTGTGTATTGTTTTTCTTTAAAAAAAAAAAATTAGAAAGGGAGGGAAAGAAAGGAAAGGGGAGGAGAAAAAGGGGGAAAGAAAGTGTGTTGTCAAGGCTAATTACAAAGTGCTACATGTCGCAATCAAACATATAGCCCAATGATACCTTGACATGTGGCAATACGTAGAGTGTGGAAAAAGAAAAGAATAAAAAGTATTTTTATGTCTCTAGTGAGTTTTAAACCCTTGATCCCAAACTAAACCCAAATGCAATGTCCATATGTTTATTTATTAGGTCGTTAGCCTGTATTTTATCAATATATGTAATTAAATTGCACATATAGATAAGGTTAACCTAAACTAGATTCAAATTGAAGCCCAAGCTCAAACCGAAATGATCCTCTGTCTACTTTTTATTTAAATAAAAAAATTTTATTCTATTAAACTAAAAATTCCTTAAATCCTCTATTTTTTTTTTAATTTTTTCTATTTTTTGTGACTTTTCAATTTTTTATATATTTTTTCTAAATTTTTCCATTTTTTGTATTTTTTTTTTGTAAATTTCTTATTTTTTAGGTTTTCTTATTTTTCTATTTTTTGGGTTTTCCCTAAATTTCTTATTTTTTGGGTTTTCTTTAATTAGATGAGTAAGCTTGCTTAGTAATTTCTAGGTAATTGTAGGGTATATGATTGATACATTCATGGCATAGCATAAAAAGGACCTATATGTCAAGTTTTCTAAAGTTGAGATTTGCTAGGCTAGGCTAGGCTTTTATAAAAGTTGAGTTTTTTAAAAAGAAACAAACGATTTGACTTATGAAAGATGGATTAAACAAGTAAGCAACTTGATTTATAAAAACTAGGTTTTTGAGCATATAGAATTGCATTTCTAACCACATTACGTAGTTTCCACTAAGTTGGTTTTTGACAACTCTTTATTGCATTGCTAAGTTTCTGAACTTTGGTTTATGTCTAGATGCCCGATTGAAGTCGATCGACTGAATGTGTGTTAGGTTAGGTTAGGATATTGGTACTGATGCATATTATGTGTATTAGAATGGCACACGCTTGCTACATTAGCATTGCTTAGTTGGACTAATGGGTTTTATTATGTAAATGATAATTTGCTTGGCGATTATGCTATGATATTACTTGAATTACTGTTTATTTATCTACACTCACTTAGCTTACAATAAGCTAAGAGGATAAGTTTTCTTATCCTCAAGTTATAGAAGAAGTTAGATAGGACCTCACAAGAGCTAGACTTGAATTCAAAAATTCTAAGACGAGTAGTCAAAGAAGATTGTCAAGTTATGTTATGAAGACCTCAACATGAGATTGTAAATATGATGTATAACTTTCTGTGAATTTATATTTTGTATAAGATTATATAGTTGTGAGACGCTAAGTTTGGCCTACTATTGTAATGATTTCCACTACCATTTATTATATGTGAATGAGAATATATTTAGGCACAAGTATTTTATGAAGTTAAACAATAAGTGAAGTACAAATTCTACCTTATCCCTAACTTAGGGATAACAGTAACGAATCATCTTCAGTTATCAAAATTTGAGAAAAATTTTTAAGTAGATACCAAGAAGGCAGGACATTATGATGGAGAGTTGGATTGGTTTGCTAAAAAAGATAAATAGGAGTATAGAAAAATCTAAAAGATAAATAACATCTAATGAAAATTTATTAAATTAATAATTATTCTTTTATGAAAGAAATTTAATTTTATTATTTATTATGAAAAGAAGTAAAAGAGAATGAAAAGCATCCATTGAGAGATATACAACAAATGCAACTTGAAATAGTAAAATGGCTTTAACGTGAATCGAACCAATTATATAGGTTTGCAAAATAAAACATTTAACCACCTATCCATATCTATCATTATAATATTTTTTTCTCTTTAAAAAATATATATGATGCTTTTTTATTCCTTTTTTGATAAACCCTATTAATTAATTTTTTCTAGGGTTTGGGGTTGGACCCCCTTTAGATTTGTCCATGGCTTCAACATGTAAATTACAATAATGCCCTTGTTGGATGATATATGTATATAAGTTAGTCAATCGCTAATTGTTTATGTACTAAATATATATTTTAGAGAGCAAAATATAATATTAAATGAAAAATAACCTAGTATTTATGTATTTATCTTACAACTATGAGGTCTTGAGTTCAATTTCTATGTTTGTCATTTACTTTTTCTAAGATACATTAATTATTTAAATGACATTTGTCTTTTTGCATGTATTAGGCCTTTTTTTTTTCATAACAACCAATAAAATTAAATTTATTAATTACAAATCATATCTAACTAAATAAATTCTCAAGTTATTATTTTTTATACTTAATATCATAAAAAATAATTACATTATCCATATTATAAGTATTCCTGTCTTATCATATAAAGTGTTAATAAACATACTAATTATATGACTTGATTTAGTAAATTTTTTATAATTAATTTTACAAAAATGAATGTAGATTATTAAATAATTGATTGCCTAGTGATTTATATTTAAAATGATATTTTTTTAGCATTACTAATATAAAAATAATATAAAGTTGCTATAAAAAAAATAGTACAATACTTCTATATATGTTGAGTTGTTCTTTTTGCTTTTAATTTTCTATTCAATTATTTTTTTGGTCTATTTTTATTTAAAATAAAACTTACACAAATTTTATTTATTAATGTTATTTTTTATAAATTAATATTAATTTTCATTTAATATGCATGATAAAAAGATAAAATATTAGCCCTTTTAACTCCCTATGAAATTGTATTGATCTCTCTTAATCAATTTGTTAAATGAATTTTATTATCTTATTAAGTTTTAGGAATTATTATAAGTCAAATCATTAATAAGATTTTTTTAAATATATAAGATGTAATATAATTACGATAATAAACAAATATTTTTGCTACTGATAAATTTTAATATCGACTTAATTAAAGTAACTTTGCTTACCCCCAGTCATATGATCTTAAGTCCGTCCCTGTTTTAACCTTATACTATCTTTTCTAGTTATGAAATTATTTTGACATCGATATCTTTGAAAAATGCATATAATGTTACATATTTATTTTTTCAATTACTAATTTGATAAATTGCATCCCTTGAACTTGAAGTGAAAGTAAAATCTGCATATAACATTTAATGAAAAATTAAAGTCGTTCATTAACAATAAAAATATTTTGCCTAGGAACCAATGGACAAATGCTCTTAGTAAATTTTGTTGTGATTTTTTATGAGATTATAATAAGTAAGCTCTAACCAACGTAGTTCTACTTTGGACACTTGCAAAATTTAAAAATTTGATTTTAAGGTATAATAGATGTTTGCCGACCTTAAGAAAAAAATTACATAAATAAAGATTATATAAAATTAATTATCAAAATACTGTCGTAAAATTGCATCTTTTAGATTTGATTTTACCACATACAAATGTTGCATTTAGAACATGTGACATACATTTGATGTAGCTAAAAGTCATATCTAGGATGTGCAATTTTCAACCTGTGTCTTATGTCCTAATTGCAACATACGTACACCGTTGAGAAATTTATGTCTTTACCATCCAAATTAATAAATATCATGCAAATATAAATTAGAAAAAAATTATTACAAAAATACTAGGTCTATCTCACATCTTCAAGAGATGATAGAAGTAGTTGTATGTAGTTGTATCTTAGAGATGAGACACTAGTTTAATACTAAGGCCGCATTTTGAAGATGCAATACATATACAATTACATATATATTGTATCTTTTAAGATACAAGACTAGTATAATTATACTAATATCGCATTTCTTAAATGCGATGCGATATAACTATAATACGTGAAACATATTATTGCATTTCCCAAACACGATATCTTAGTAAATCCCTATGTCGCATCTATAAGATTTGACTTTGTTATGGTATTTCCGTAATCATTTTCATAGAATTCATATTTCTTTAATTTTTTTTTAAGTTTGATAGACATGTAGTCTACCCATACAGTATCACAAGATTGCATTTAAAACATGTGATATAGTGACATAATATTATTGTTGCAAAATTGCATGTTTTATATGTTGTCATAAAATCGCATACAAAGCATACAATTTTGCAATAGTAGTTATGTAATTTTTTTATATAATTTGTATTTGTATAATTTTAATTTATTGAGTTGGTAAACATGCAAAAACCTCTTTGATTTATATTTTAGCCTACATGATTCAATTAACGAATGCTCTCAAATTCTATCCATTTGGTTACCAAGAAAATGTGGAACAAAGAGAAGCCATGGGGCTTCTTTTGAAAATGAAATAAGGGTAAAAACATGAAATTCATATATTCAAAAGAAAATGATTATTTGAATATTAGTGGATTATTAACCCAACATCAATACTTATAAAAGCTAATATGCCCCTCTTTTGTTTAATACTTTAGCATATTACTTTTCATTTAAATTCTTGAGTATTGTTAGTGTAGATACCTAATTTTTGCCCCTCCATAGTCTTAATTTTTATTTTTACAAAAAGGGTCCTAATTCAAAAAGATAAAAAATAATAAAAATTAACAAATAATGAAAATACTAAAAAAATAAGAAAAGGAAAAATTATAAAAATTTCATAGATTTTTAGGAAGTAATTTATATTAGGAATAATTAGTTTTAGTGTTAGTTTAGTTAAAAATTTTCGTTTAGGGAATCAGATAGTTTAAATATAATTTAATTGTAATTATAAAAATTTCGTAGATTTTTAAGAAGTAATTTATATTAGGAATAATTAGTTTTAGTGTTAGTTTTAGTTTTAGTTTAGTTAAAAATTTTAGTTTAGGGAATCAGATAGTTTAAATATAATTTAATTATAATTATAAAAATTTCGTAGATTTTTAGGAAATAATTTATATTAGGAATAATTAGTTTTAGTTTTAGTTTAGTTAAAAATTTTAGTTTAGGGAATCGGATAATTTAAATATAATTTAATTGTAATGAATGTCAAGGCACGGGCTAATGGCCTAACGGATAAGTAACGGAGTATTTGGGGTGGATTTAATTTGAGGTCTTGGGTTTGAGTCTCAACAAGCACCTATGACCTTCAGAGAGTAGGAATTCAGATCACAAAAAACAACAATGCCAACTCCAGCAGTCGGAAAAAGAAGAACAGAAAACACACCAACACTTCACCGAACAGCTTAAGTTAGGTTCGGTTTTGATTATTTTATTTTATTTATTTATTTGTCTCTTTATTTATCATTATAATTCCATTAGCTATTTAGTTAAGTTCATGACATGATAGGTAAATAGATATATGTGTATGTATTTATATGCTTAGGTATATTTTTAATATTATAACTTTAGGATTTTCTCGCTTAAAAAAATTTATTTTGTAAATAAATAAAATAAAAAACCCCGTTAAAAAAATAGACTTTTAGAGAGTTTTTATAAAATAAAATAAAAGACTTAGTCAATTAGGGTTCTTTTAGAGTTTTCTTTGAAAAACTAAATTGATAATAATGTAAACTCGGTCGATTTTCAAAATTAAAATCAATCAATACATTAAAGATTTTTTTGAGAGAACTACGATCGTCTGATCCCAGCTAGCGGGTACGTAGGCACCTTCGAGGCGACGATAAAATATGTAAAAACTTAGGTTTTTTTTTATTATTTTATTTATTTATTTTTTCTTTAAAAATATTATAATTAGAAGAATAATCTTAATTTCTATAAATAAATAGCGATACCCGTTAAGGTTTAATAAGTTAACTCCCGAACTTAGAACCTTCTGGTTCTTCATTCAAATTGAAATCAAAGACCAATAGCCAAATCGTAATCAATCCACCTAATTGATTACGGTTTCTTTCCTTTTCCCAACTCCGGTCGAGTGGCGACTCCAAAAATTATTTTCAATAAAAAAAAACCCGAAATTTCTCAATTTCTTTAGTCAAAGATTAATATTAAATGGGTTAGGGTTTAGTATTAATCGAAAAAGGGGAAATTAATTTTAAATAATAGAAAACCAAAAAATCAAGCTCGATAGCTAAAAATAACAGTCCAACAGTTTAAAAGATATAATTTTCACATTTGCAATTTTATTTATGGTTCCAACTAAAGAGTGCGAATTGAATTGATGGGTAAGGTCTAAGTAGAATGGTATAGAGTTACGAAATTTCCACTACTTACTTCCCATTTGACTTGAATAGTTCATTTCTACCATACTTGCTTTAGTTTATGAAAATGTAGGAATACATATAATCATGAACGAACATCATGACTACAATGTCTAATCATACAACTGTATTACCAAATAAAAGAAAACATTCCATATATATATTGCATGTTTTAATAGGAATCAAGCCATCGGACCTTTGACTTGAGCTCGAGCTCGAGGGCTTGAGAGCATGGCTAAGCGTATTCTCTCATTTTAACATGTACCTAAAGAGTCTGAACTGCTTCAAATTGTTGACCTATTGCCATGTTTGAGCCAAACTCTCTCATGCCTATCGATTGTCTCTAAATGCCGATCTAAAGAGCACTTAGATGATAACTTGGCTTACCTAACCATTCGCTGGCCCAGTCTTCTTTCAAGTTTCCTAGATCATACCTGAGTAAATCTAACCCTTGAAGGAACTATAGCTCAGCTGGGCATCATTAGAACCTAACCGTACCTTTTTGTCTACTTCTATAGAAGACTGTCTAATAATTGCTAGCCACGTATCCCTACCATCCATGTGATGGAATCTGCAACAGAAGTTTCTATTCTTCAGTTTTTCTTTTATACCCTTTTCCATTTCTTGTATTTTACTTAGTTTAGATAATACGCTTTTACTCTTTTCCATTTTTAGTAGGTTGTCTTAGAATCACAAGTATAAATACCCTTATACATTATAGCCACATATCATCTAACCCACCATTAAATATATAGAATCCCTTTTGTGAGCTCTTTATGCTTGCTCTTTTAACTTTTATCTTAACTCTTAAGCAAGGTTAGGTATGAAAGGTTGAATTTTAAGTCAAGTAAGAAGGAAGGGACTAAGGTACATACTATACATATCGAATCAACTATGTGGTAAAGCATCCTACTGATGTCGATGAGTTAGACTTTACCGAGAGGAAGCCGGGCTACCTTTCCCCATCAGTCAATTAGTGGCAGTAGAAAATGTACTCGAGTGGGTTATGTGCGGTTTGCATTCTAGATAAAGAAAGTCTCCACTATCTTAATAAGAAAATAAAAGTGCTATGGTTTTTCAACTTTATTCCGTATCAATAGGAAAGTTTTAACATGCTAACAAAGTTACCAGAAGGAAGACTTGACCTAAGAAAGAAGATCAAGTACCAAAGAAAGCAACTGAACAACTAACTAGGAAGGCAATGCAGTTTCTTGCTTAGTTATAATAGAACTCCCAATGAAACGATGTTCTGAACACAACTCATGTACCACTTTATTAGGCAAATAACCTCTATCTAGATGCACTTTATTCAATCCTTCTATGGTTATTACCTGCCTCTATGTCAAAGATACACTTTGTATCACCAGCAAAACTATCTCTTAGTCATTAGCAACGGTCTAACTTCAAGTCATTATTGGACTAATTTCGCTTTCCTTCTATCAAATCATTGTATGAAAACAACGTTCAACTTACATGTGTTAAGCATATAGTTAGCGTTCCTTTTAAGCTAGGATCAAACTCTTCCTTTAATTCAAGAGGAAAGCTATTACCTCAACATGTGTAATCTTGCTAGATTGAGGGAAGGGTGTTGTGATCTCATTTACCCTGTCCTTTATTTATTGGGGGCAAGAGAAAAGGTACTTTTTTTTTTTTTTGTTATTGAGCGGAGAGCATACAAAAGTTTGAAAAGGCTTCTAAGTCAGTTGGCTCAGCATCACGCACTTAGGATAGAAAAAAGGGAGCTAACAGTAAAGAACACATTATGAGAGATTAAAGGGGGTTTCTATTCACAATTAAGACAATGCGGAGGATATTACGGCACAAGAGCTAGAAGATAACTTCTCCCCTTAACCATAGGGGCTTCCAGCAATGATAGTTGAACTAACCAAATGGGCCTTAATAGGAGGTAAGGTTGAATAAGAAAGCTGGATCTACTACTACCTCGTCCATTAAGTATAAGAGAGCAAATGATGGTATAGGTAGTTCTCTCCTTTGTTAGGAACACTATTAATGGTTTTTGAATCCTAACTGTAATGAACCAAGAAGGATTTTTTGATGAAGTCGTCATTTTTTTTATCAAGAAGGGATTTGGCAAAGCTAATAATGGATTAAATAGGTTTAGGATTTTCTTTCCTCCCTGTGGGTAAGTGACCTCATTAAACTAACTTGTGCGTTATATTGAGTTGGTTCATGAAACTACATAAGTTTCTTGGTGCGTCATATCATTAGGATCAATCGTAGGATTTTGCTTGTTTCTTTCTTCTTCTTTTTTTGTGCATTCCATCTTCATTTTGAGCTTTCTGCAAGTTTAGACCCATCCTTGATATTGTAGCCCTTATTAGTCCTTTTATGGCATATCATCTTAGTATTAGAGCAGAGGTTCACTTTGATTAAGTAACTATTGTACTATATTGTTACTTTGACTATCATTTGCATTTTTAGTGTATTGAATAGCAAGGTAGCTGTTAAAGTTGTATTTGAACTAGTTGTGAGTATTTAAGTGAGTAAATAGAAGTGGTGATTTGCTATTGTATGGCAATTGTTATAGTGCTTTGTTATACTTTGTTTCAAGCTATGGAGAACAAAGCAAGTAGAAGTAATGTATTTTTTGTGAAGTTAGTATCTTGACTAATTAGAGGCTGTAAGTGTGTTGTTTCCTAAGAAGTATGAATACTGTCTATTTACTACAAACATAAAAGTGAGTAAAGAATGACTGATTTGAGTGTTAACGATAGCATTGAGGATGATAATAGTGGTATCACTGTAGTTGACAAACCTAGAATACCCCTAGAAGCTCTAATGAGTGGTTTGATGAGATGACTCACTTGATAGCTGATTTAACTTGAGCTGTTTAAGCGTTAGTGTCATGACCTAATAGAGCCAATTACAATACCCCTAGGCTGCTCTCGAAGTTGTTGTAATTGTCTATAATGCTCAACCTACCCAAGGATAAGTCCTAGCTTAGCAAGTTCGAGGTAGAGGAGTAAAAGGTAATGTACTGAGGAGAATAGATTTGGGAGGAATAGAAGGGGAGAATGAGGAAAAGTACAAGGAAGTAGAAGAGAGAGCACATACACCCCGAGTTGTTGACCATTTAAAGCTTCAGATTTTGAGCTTTAATGGTTCTGGTGATGCAGATGACTATTTTGATTAGGAAGAAAAGGTATAACGAATGTTTGACTACTATTAGTATGAGGATCATGAGAAGGTAATAATTATTGTTGTAGAATTAAGGGTATGCTATAATGTGGTGGAAAAAATTTCAAACCATATGAAGATGAGATCGGTATAAAGAGCTTAGTATACGGTCCAAGATGAAAAGGGTTCTTAAAGCTTGATTTGTGCCGGATATTTATTTGCAGGACACTTTTGCTCAACTCCAAGAATTAAGGCAAGGTAAGGAAACTGTATTGTTGATGAGTATGTACAAGAGTTTCAAGTGCTTATGATCTAATGTGAAGTCAATGAGCCTTCAACCTGTACAGTATCAAGATTCTTAACTAGATTGAGGTCATATATACGAGATGTAGTAAAACTATAGCATTTTATGACATTGTACGAGGTCATCAAACTTGCTCAACAAGTAAAGAGATAGAGGAGGAATAGGCTAACCGACCACCAATGAGTCGACCTATCTAACCCAGCTGACCTGTTCAAGGTAGTCACTGAGCTCAATATGGTATTGAGTTGAGTAGGAAGACAGACATTAGAACTGAGTAGAAGAGCCAACCAAATGAAAGTAAAACACTATTAAGAACATTTGAGAAAGGGCAAGGGTTAGGATGAAAGACTAACTAGATTAAGTATTTTAAGTGTTAAGTATTTGGACACATGGCCACCTAATGTCCGAACAGATGAACTATGGTAATCAAAGGTGAAGCCCTTACAATTGAAGTGGATAATACTAACGAAGAGCCTAAAGAGAAACCTGAACTCAAGGAAAAGGCTAAGGTGTATGATAAAGAGCTCATAGAAGAAAATGTATATGCTGATGACCTAGATAAGCCAACTTTAGTTATTCAACGAGCCTTAAGCATTGAGGCATCAAATGGGGAGGAGCAACAAGAAAACTTGTTTCATATCACTTGCAAAGTGAATGATCAAGTCTATGCACTTATTGTAGATAATGGGAGCTGTACTAATGTTGCTTTTGTTGACTTAGTTCGAAAATCCAAGTTGCCAACCATATCACACCTAAGACCTTATAAACTACATTGGCTAAATGAGAAGGGAGCACTACATGTTACATAGCAAGTGTTGCTGCCAATCTCTATTGGGAACTATTTTAATGAAATTTTCTATGACATGCTGCCTATGTATGCATCATATGTGTTATTGGGTTGTCCTTGGTTATTTGATCAATGAGTCATTCATGATGGGTTTAGGAATACATATACATTTGAGAAGGATGGGAAGAAGATTACCTTAAACCCTATGACCCTAAATTAAGTAAGCAAGTTATAAGCCAAATTAGCCGAGGAACTGATGGAGTGCTAACCTCTAGACCCTTCACCCGAGCTCGCCTTGAGGCTTACAATCACTTACAAGAAGGATCTTATCTTCTCAACCTGCCAAGGACGAGATCTAATACATAGAATAGTTGTGGAAGAACTCCTTAAGGCCCTAGCTTGGATATACTCTACTTTGCTAGACTCTTACCTAGTTGTTGACTTACCAAGTGCTAAGGCCAACTTGTTGAATGCTAAGTTGATCTACAGAGTGCCAAAGTCTATGTATAGGGTGCTGAGGCCAACTTATCAAGTGTTAAGTCAAAGGTCCTTGTATGTTGAGCTTTCTTTTGCCATCCTACCAAGTTATAGCTTCACCCAATCATCTCGATAGCTTTAAGCGTAGCTTAAGAACAACAACCCCAATATTAGCTCAGTTAAGCCACAATGCCCCAAGATCCCAAAACATGAACCCATTAACAGGCCGTTACTTGTCCTTACTTTTCTGATATTTGTACTATATTCCTTTTTGTTCTTTGTCATAGTTACCCTTTTCGCATATACTAGGAATCTTTTTTATACACTATCTTCTGTATAATTTCCATTATTGTATTGTTTCTCTAGGGACCTATTATAAATAGTCCATTATCTTTTGTAGCTGAAATCATCTTATACATTATTATTAATGAATATTTTTGTTCTTACGAGACACTATTCTTTAAGTATACCCTTCTTACACTCTTATCTAATCTTGCTGAGTAGCTTAAGATTAGTGGCGAGTCGATCATAGTAGTAGCTTGTGCATCATATTAGGCTAAGTACTAAGTCATGTTATATCCATTGGTATGTCATATTCTACGAGTAGTTTTACGGAAGCTACTATGTTTGCTAACTTATTCACTCCCTCTTTATTCAATATCTTGAAGAATCTACCTAGTTATCATTTTCTATAGTAAACCTTAGTAATTAACTAATTTCCTAAGTACATCATATAATTCTGGTATCAAAGCTTAGGGTTGTGACCAAAAGCTAAGTATTATAATAGTTACATCTTGTTATAGGTGTATCTTCTGTTATGCTATATTTTTCTAGTGGAAAACCTAGCAAGTTCTAAAGTCACTGTATGATATTGCATTAGTAAAGTTATGTACAATCTCTGTTGAGTAGTTGACTTCCTAAAGTTTGTATTGAGAATGCCAAAGCCCAATGCTCAAGGAGAGATTAATGATGTTGAGAGTGGCGCTTATGGTTGTGTTGTGTTACCCAATAAACCCTGCGAACTACTAATGAGTAATTGCAAGACCTTACTACTATTGTAGCTAACCTAGCTATATCTATACAGAAGGTAGTAGAGACTAGGCCTCAAGAGAATGAGGCCAAGATGTAAGGGATAGGATGAGAAGACAAGTAGTCGAGCATAGAGCACCCGAAGTTGAAAATGTAAACCTTGCTCTACCCTAACATTTTGAAAGGTCTGCAAGGAGGTGACTTGAGTTAGATGAATTTAAAGAGTATGGGCAGGAGGAACAGTAGTATGACAGATTCGAAGAGTGCGAGCTCTGCGCTTCCAAAGGAGTTGAACATCTTAAAATGCAAATTTCGAACTTTAATGGGTCTGTTAGTATTGATGACTACTTGGGCTGGAAAGAGAAGATTGAGAAGATACTTTACTTCTATGATTATGAAGACTCCGTACGTATTTGAGTAGTATCTTTAGAATTTTCTAAGTATACAATAATGTAGTGGAAGAAATTGCAAAACATATGTTAGCGAACTTAACATGAAATCCAAACATAAAATGAGATGAGGAGAGTTTTAAGGAGTAGATTTATGCCAAAACATTATGAACAAGACACCTTCCGACATCTTTAGGAACTCAAGTAGGGTAGTCAATTTGTGGATGAGTATGTTAGAGAGTTCCAACTGTTGATGATCCAGTAATGTTGATCAATTGGAAGGAAGGACTATAGTTAGATTCATTTATTGATGAATTACAGACCATCGGTCTCATTACTTACACATGGCTCTGAGGCCTCCAATCCCTTACTTGAAGAATCTTCTCTCGACAACCTGCTGATGATAAGAAACTTTACACCGAAGGAAGGTGGCTAAACTCCTTGAGCTCCCTACATTGTTATATGTTGATCTATACTCTTGGCTAGGATGATGCCAACTATTTCCTTACCAAGCACCTTATGCCAAGTAATCTAACCTACTGATGCCAAGAGGTTCTTGTTAAGTAATGAGAGACTTACTTACTGGCTGAGTAGTTTTCTCTCGGCTTATTATTGGTTCTCTTGTCACCTTCTTCTCATCTCGACCTCTTTACTACTGCAATATCTTGATCCCTTTCGCCTACTATGCTAAGAGAATATTTATATGGGACCAATGTTGCACTACTACTTGTCTACCTCATCTGACATTGTACTATTTTTCCATTTTTGTCTTTGTCCTTTTTATCCTTTTTCGTATGTAATAAGAATCCCCTTTTTGTATATACTTTCTTGTAATTTTTTTATTTGCAATGTTGTCCTAGGAACTTACTATAAATACTCCATTTCCATTGTAAGTTGAAACATAACTTAATAAATAGACATTGAATATTCTACTTTTGTAAGACAATCCTCTCCAAGTCCATTTTTCATATACTCTTATTTATTCTTACTGAGTAGCTCAAGATTAGTAGTGGGTGGACCTTGACATCAACTTGTGCATCGTATCAAGTAAGGTGTCAAGTCATATTGTGTTCGTTGGTATGTCATATCCTCTGAGTAGCTTTACATCGGTTACTTTAGTTCATCCGTGGACCAATTCTCTCTATTTTCTTCGATATTTCTAAAGACCCATTTAGTTTAGATCTATTATGGTAAGTCCTAATGATAACTAAGCTCTTAGGTACACCATATAATCCTAGTATCAAAGCTTGAGGTTAAGACCGAGAGTTGTGTAGTGATAGTCAGTTTGCTATTCAAGATACTTGTGTGTGTATTAAAGCCTTCTGTATGAAGTAGATTTTATGAAGCTTTATGTTGAGAATGTTGAATCCTAGTGTATAGAGAGAGATTAACAATGCCAAGAGTGATGCTTATGGTTGTGGTTGAGTTACCCAACAAACACCAGGTACTACTGATGAGCAGATACAAGATCTTGTTGTTATTATGGCTAACTTAGTTGTCTCAGTAAATAGAGTCTTAAAGACTGAATCGCGTGAGAGAGTTGCTAAGCAGGGCTGAGAGATGAGAGATAGGTTGAGAAGACAGATGAACAAGCGAGCTCCAAAGACCTTTCCAGTGAACCAAGAACCACCTCGATGTGCCAATAAAGTCATGAGAAGAAGGTTAGAGTTGGACAAAGTGGAAGAGTACAAAGAAGAAGAAGACTAGTATGTTGGGATTGATGAGTGTGAGTTTAGAGCACCAAGAGGTGCTGAACATCTTAAGGTGCAGATTTTGAGCTTTAACTAGCCTGGTAGTATTGGTGACTACCCAGATTGGGAAGAGAAGATCGAAAAGATATTCGACTTATGCTATCTGCATTCGAGTGACCGCATTAGAATTTTCTAGATATGTGATGATGTGGTAGAAGAAACTATAGAATGTTCACCTAAGGGCCTGACGCGAAGTCCGAATGTGGAATGAGATGAAAAGAGTTTTGAAAAGTAGGTTCATTCTTGAACACTACAAACAAGACACTTTCCAACGACTCTAAGACTTAAGGTAAGGTAACAGATCAGTAGATAACTATGTACGATAGCTTCAGTTGCTCATGATATGATGCAATGTCGACAAACCTAAGATACGAACTATAGTATAGTTCATCTCTGGACTATAGGTTGAGATTGGTAACGTCGTGGAATTGCAGAACCTCACAACTCTAGATGAAACCATCTGTGTGGCATAGAGAGTTGAAAGGAAACAATAGAACTAGGTTAGTCAGATGTTGAGTAGCCAAACAATGCTGCCGAATAAGAGTGGCCTGCCGATTCGACCAGGGAATGACAGAGCATCAAACAGTTCCGAGGTGGAACTCTAAGGTTAGATGCCCAATAAACCAGAAGAAGGCCAAGGTAAGAGCAAGATTGAGGACCTGAGATCTGAAGAGACCAAGGTCAGAACTCAGGAAAGAAAACCTAAGAAATCAAATGTTTTAAATGCCTTGGCTATGAACACCTGGCTAGTTATTGTCCAAACCGCCGAGTCATGACCATAAAGGGAGACAAGCCCTAGTTTGAAGTAGAAAGTACGAGTAAAGGAGAGGAAGAAGTAGCAATCGATCAGATGCTTGAAGAATTTCAAGAAGACCTCTACGCCAAGACAACTCCTAAGGGTGGAGCCGAGTATTGCTTTGTTGTTCGATGATCTCTCAGTGCTTTTGTTGCTAATGAGAATGAGTAAAGAGAGAACCTCTTCCATACAAATTGTTGAGTGAATGGCAAGCTATGCACCATGATCATTGATGAAGGGAGTTATACCATCGTCATCGTGTAACGGGTAGTTAAGGCCATGAAATTGCCAACCCTTCCATACCCTAAGCCGTACAAGATTCAATGGCTGAACGAGAAGAGAGTACACATTGCTGAGCAAGTTAGAGTGTCGATTACCATTGGTGATAAGTACAAGGACGAGGTGCTATGTGATGTCCTCATGTATGCTCCTCATATATTACTCGGTCAACAATGGCTATTTGATTTGAAAGTGTTACATGATGGGTATAGAAACACCTACATGTTCCAAAAGGATGGGAGAAAAATTATGTTAACGCCCATGAGTCCTAAGGAAGTGCAAGAAGCCCAAGAAAAGGTTACTAGATCTCTCTAGCGGAAGTCCTTGGTGATTTCCTGAGCTTAGTTTGTACGAAAAGTCAAGGTCAAGGACTATGTGCTCTTTTTAGTCAGGAGATTCTTAGAAGTTAAAGAAGCTAAGAACTTACCTACCGAAGTGCAGCACCTACCTTAAGACTTTGCCAACTTATTCCCTACCAAGATGCCAAAAGGTTTACATCCCTTGAGAGGTATTGAGCATTGCATCAACCTCCAACCAGGGCCTACCTTACTAAACCAACCCACTTATAAGCTTAAAGAGTAGGCAGCTGAATTAAAGACACAAGTGGATGAGTTGGTAGATTACAGATATGTCTGTGAGAGCATGAGTCCTTGTGTTGTACCCGTTGTGCTTGTGCTAAAAAAGGATGGGACGTGGCGAATGTGCATTAATAGTTGAGCTATAAATAAAATCACTATCAAATACTGATACTTGATCCTGTAGCTAGATGATTTGCTTGACAAGTTACATGGCGCTTACATCTTTTCTAAGATTGACTTGAAGAGTGGCTACCACTAGATATGAATGAGACCTAGGGATGAATGGAAGACGGCTTTCAAGATAAGGGATGTTTTGTTCAAATGGTTGGTGATGTCATTTGGTTTAACTAATGCGTCGAATATATTTATGCGACTGATGAATCATGTACTCAAATCCTTGATCGGTAAATGCGTTGTGGTTTATTTTGATGATATTCTAGTCTACAGTACCGACCTCTTCGTTCATGTTGAACATTTGAGATTAGTGTTTAACATACTCCTTGCCGAGAAATTATTCAGCAACCTAAAGAAATTCACCTTCTATCAAAGCGAGGTTGTATTCCTCGGATATGTTGTTTTAAGGAGGAAAGTTCGAGTTAATGAGGAAAAAGTCAGAGCTATTAATGAGTGGCTTACATTGACTAGTGCTACCGAAGTTAGGAGTTTCCATGGTCTAGCCTTGTTCTATTGGAGATTTATTTGGAACTTTAGTTCCAGAACTATGCTATTGACTAAATTGACCAGGAAGAACATTAAGTTTAGGAGGTTAGAAAAAGCTTAAAGGAGTTTTGAAGATGTGAAGTATAAGTTGATGTTTGCTCTAGTACTCACCCTACTAGATTTCGAGAAAGTTTTTGAGGTTAAATGTGATGCGTCTGGTGTTAGCATTGGTGCTATCCTTATGTAGGAGCACCGACCCATTGTCTACTTCAGCAAAAAACTCTGAAGTACTACCCTGAATTACTTAGCCTACGATAGGGAGTTTTATGCCATTGTCTAAACACTCCAGAACTGGTAACATTATTTGTTGTCGAAAGAATTCATCATCTATTCGGATCATGAATCTCTCAAGTATCTTTACTGGCAAAAGAAGCTTTCTCGGCATCACACCAAATGGGTTGAGTTCTTGGAGACCTTTTGCTATGTCATCAGATATAAGAAGGGAAGAACCAATACAGCGATTGATGCACTTTCTAGCTGTCATACTCTCATCATAACATTGCAAGTTAAGGTGCTTGGATTTGACACTTTAGCTGATTAGCATGAGCATAACCTACATTTTGGACCCTTAGTAGCCAAGTGCAGTACTAGAGGAGCTATGGAAGGATTCTACTTAAGTGAGGGGTTCTTGCTAAAAGGCAAGCAGATTTGTGTGCCGAGTAGTTCTACAAGGGAGCTACTTGTTTGAGAAGCTCATACCAGGGGTTTGGCTAACTATTTTGGAGAAAAGAGGATGATTGAGATATTGAAGGAGTATCTTTACTGGCTTGGGATGATGACAGATGCACATCGAATACTTAAGAGGTATGAGGTGTGTAAATATGCAAAGGGGAGGAGAGAGCTCTATGGAGAATATACACCCCTACTAATTCTAAAGTGGCCGTGGACTAATCTTAGCATGGATTTCATGCTCGGCCTTCTCCATACACTGAGAAAATACGACTCAATCATGGTAGTGGTCGATTGGTTTAGCAAGATAGGCTACTTCATTCCCTGCTACAAAACTAATGATGCTTTATTCATCACTAACCTCTTTTTTGTAGGAAATTGTGCGACTACATAGAGTGCCGAGGAGTATTATGTCCAACCGTGATTCGAAATTTACGAGCTTCTTTTAGAAGACCTTATGAAGGAAGCTTAGCACTAAGCTCCTGTTGAGTATCACTTGTCACCCTTAGACAGACGGCTAAACTGAAGTAGTGAATAGAACTGTAGGTAACCACCTATACACTATTATTAGAAAGAACTCTCATGATTAGGATTTATGCTTGCCAATCATTGAATTTGCCTATAGTCAACTTAGTTGGAACATCACCATTTGAGGTTATTTATGGACTTAACTCAAACCTACCATTGGATTTGATTAACAGTTTAACTATATAAGGGGAAAGTCAACCCAGCTTATAGCATACCAAGGAATTCCAGAGGTTACATTAGAAGATTATTGAGCAATTGGCCAAAACTGTAAGTCGACAAAAGGAAGCAGGAAACTGTGGAAGGAGACGAGTCATTTATACCCTTAGGGACCTTGTTTAGGTCCATCTTAGCAAGGAATGCTCCCTTAGTAAGAGGACAAACAAACTATCTCTCAAAATAGATGGACTCCATAGGATCTTGAGGCGCATTAATGATAACACCTATGAGATTGAGCTACCTGAGTGTTTCAGTGTGTCTTCTACATTTAACGTTGCTGACCTGACTCTCTATGTGCTCGATGATGATGAGGACCAAGATTCGAGGAAAAATCTTTAGCAACCCTAGGGATTTGATGAATTGCTAACCATCGGTCCCATTACTCGTACATGGCTCCGATGCCTCCAATCCCTTACCTAAAGAATCTTCTCTTAGCAACCTATCGATGACGAGAAACCTTAGACCAAAGAGAGGTAGCTGAACTCCTTGAGCTCCCTACATTGTTATACATTGATCTATACATTCGATTGTGATGATGTGACTATTCCCTTACCAAGGACTTTGTGTCGAGTAATCCTACTTACTGATGCCGAGAGGTTCTTATCAAGTCATGAGAGACTCACTGATCGGTCAAGTAGTTTTCTCTTAACTTGTTACCAGTTCTCTCGTCACCTTCTTCTCGTCTCGGCCTATTTATTGCTGCAAAATCTTGATCCCTCTCGCCTATTGTGCTTAGAGAATCTTCATACGCGACCAATGTTGTACTGCCACCTATCCACCTCATCTGACATTGTATTACTTTTCCATTTTTGTCTTTGTCCTTTTTACCTTTTTTGGTATGTACTAAGAACTCCCTTTTTGTATATACCTTCTTGTAATTTCTTTATTTGTAATGTTGCCCTAAGGACTTACAATAAATAGTTTCTTTCCATTGTAAGTCAAAACATAACTTGACAAATAGCTATTGAATATTCTATTCTTGTGAGACAACCCTCTCTAAGTCTATTTTTCATATACTCTTATATAATCTTATCGAGTAGCTCAAGATTAGTGGCAGGTAAATCTTAACATCAACTTGTGTATCATATCAAGTAAGGTGTCAAGTCGTGTTGTGTTCACTGGTGTGTCATATCCTTCGAATAGCTTCATGTTAGTTACTCCGGTTCATCTATGGACCAGTTCCCTCTATTTTCTTTGATATTTCAAAGGACCCATTTAGTTCAGATCTGCTATGGTAAGTCCTAGTGATAACTAAGCTCCTAGGTACACCATTTATGGACTAAGATTCGAGATTGGTAATGTAGTAGAGGTACAGAGGCTTAAAAATTTGGATGAGACCATTCGAGCGGCACAAAGGGTTGAAAGGTAGAAGCAAAATTAGCTCAATTGAGCATAGTGCAACGACCCAACTTGCAGAGTAGAACTGGTATGTTGAGCTGACCTAAATATGACCGAGCTCAGTATAGTTCTAAGGTTAACCACTAAGGTCAAATGTCGAGCAAACCTGATGATGGTTGAGGGAAGACTACGACGAAGGAACCTGAGGTTAGAAAGAATCAATATTAGAGCTCTACTAGGAAGACTAGAGAGATAAAGTGTTTAAAGCGCCTTGTTTTTGGATACGTTGCTAATCAATGTCTGAACCAACGTTTCATGACCATTAAAGGAGATAAGCCTTAGTTTGAAGAGAAAGTGACAATTAAGGTACGGATGAAGCGGAAGTTGAATAGTATGTTAATGAATTCTTAAAAGACTCTAAAACCCTTACCCTACCATAGCAGGGGGAGTAATACCTCAATTTGGTTGTTTGAAGAATTCTTAGTACTAGTGTTATAAGGGAGGATGAATAGAGAGAGAACCTTTTTTACATGAATTGCTGAGTGAATGGCATCCTATGAGCTATAATCATCAATGAAGGAAGTTGTACCAATGTGATAGCATAAGGCGTAGTGAAGGCTCTAAAGTTACCGACCTATTCTCATCCTAGACTGTATAAGATTTACTAGCTTAATGAGATGGGCAGACTACTTATTAGTAAACAAGTCCGAGTGCTGATCACTATTGGCGGCAGGCATAGAGATGAGGTAATCTACAATGTCCTACCTATGTGTGCCTTACACATACTGTTAAGTTGACCATGCCTCTTTGACCTTAAGATACTCCATGATGGGTATAAGAACACTTATATGTTCCAAAAGGATGGGAAAAAGTTTATACTGACCCTAATGAGTCCCAAAGAGGTTTAGGAGTCGTAAGATAAGATTTCCAGATTGTTGTAGAGGAAGTCTTTAGTGATTTCATGAGCCCAATTTTCCAAAGATGTTATGACGAAAGAATGTGTACTCTTATTGGTCAGAATACTTCCAAAGTTAAAGGAGGTCGGAGCATTACTTACTAAGGTGCAGGCATTGCTTCAAGAATATGTCGACTTGTTTCCTACCTAATTGCTGAGAGTTTTACCCCCTATCAAAGGCATAGAGCATTGCATTAACCTCTAACCTAGAGCTACCCTACCTAACCGACCTACCTATAGGCTCAACCCTAAGCAATTAGCCAAGATGAAGAAACAAGTTGACGAGTTGATCAAGCGTAGGTATATCAAAGATAGCATGAGCCCTTATGTCATACCATCTATCTTAGTGTCGAAGAAGGATGACTCATAGAGAATGTACATTGATAGTAGAGCTATCAACAAGACAACTATCAAGTACCAATATCCAATCCCACGGTTGGATGATATGTTCGATGAGTTACATGGTGTATGAATATTTTCAAAGGTTGATTTGAAGGGTGGCTACTACCAAATCTTAATGAGACTAGGAGATAAGTGGAAGATTGCTTTCAAAACAAAGGGTGATCTATTTAAGTGGTTGGTGATGCTATTTAGGCTTACAAATGTACTGAGCACCTTTATACGACTTATGAATCATGTTTTGAGATCCTTGATAAGCAAGTGTGTTGTGGTTTATTTTGACAACATTTTAATATATAGTATCGACCTCAACTCTTATATTGAGCACTTAAGTCAGTATTTGATATCCTCTAACCTGAATGATTGTTAGACAATTTGAAGAGATACGTGTTCTATCAAAATGAGGTAGTATTCCTTAAATATATTGTCTTTGGAGGAAGAATCAAAGTTGATGATGAAAAGATTTGAGCTATTATTGAATGGTTGATGACAACTAGTGTTGCCGAAGTGAGGAGTTTTCATGGTATAGCTTCATTTTATCAAAGATTCATTCGAAACTTTAGTTCCATAACTGCCCTATTGACCAAGTTGATTAAGAAGAACTTTAAATTTAAATGGTCCAAGAAAGCTTAGAAGAGTTTTGAAGAGATCGAATTCAAGTTAACTTCTACCATAATGCTAGTATTGCCTTACCTTATTAAGGTTTTTGAGTTAGAATGTGGATGCATCTTGAGTCAGCATTAGAGCTATTCTCATGGAAGAGTACCAACTAGTTGCATATTTCAATGAGAAGCTTAGAGGAACCATATTGAATTACTTGTCATATGACAAGGAGTTCTATGCCCTTGTTCGAGCACTTTAGAATTAGCAACATTATCTACTATCGAGTGAGTTCATTATCTACATAGATCATGAATCTCTCAAGCATCTTAGAGGATAACAAAAACTCTCCCAACACCATGCTAAGTGGGTTGAGTACTTGAAAACCTTTTGCTACGTCATCAAGTATAAGAAGGGAAGTTCTAATACTATAGTCGACACCTTTTCTTATCAGCATGTTCTTATCATGACATTATAGGCTAGAATACTTGGGTTTAGTACCTTACCTAATCAATACGAACTTGATCCGTACTTTGGACCCTTAGTGGCCAAGTGCAACATTGGTGGAGTAGTGGATGGGTTTTATCTGAGAGAAGGATTTATAATGAAGGGAAAGCAAGTATGTGTACCGAGTAGTTCTGCCAAGGAATTACTTATTTGGGAAGGCCATGCTAGGGGATTAGCCGGCCATTTTGGCGAAAAGAGAATTGCTGAGCTGTTGAGAGAACATCTTTATTGGCTTGGGATGATAAAGGATGTACGCAAGGTTCTTGAATGTTGTGAGGAGTGCAAGCGAGCTAAAGGAAGGAAGGAACCATATGGAGAATATATACCTCTACCCATACCTAAACAGCCATAGACTGATCTAAACATGGATTTCATACTCGGCCTACCTAGAACACCTTGAAAACATGATTCTATTATGGTGCTAGTTGATCGATTTAGCAAAATGAGCTACTTCATCTCTTGTCACAAAAATAATGATGCTTTATTTGTTGCTAACCTTTTTTTTGTAAGAAATTGTCTGGCTGCATGGCATTCCAAGGAGTATTGTCTCAAATCATGACTCGAAGTTCACAAGCTTCTTCTGACGAACACTATGGAAGAAGCTTAGTACTAAACTTATATTTAGTACTTCTTGTCACCTATAGATAGATGGCCCGACAGAGGTTGTGAACAGAACAGTAGGCAACCTCCCCGACAGAGGTTGTGAACAGAACAGCAGGCAACCTCCTTCAAGCTATTATTGGGAAGAATCTGCATGATTAGGATCTATGCTTACCCATCATCAAGTTCGCTTACAATTGCTCTACACATAGCTCGACAAGAAGGTTGCCTTTTAAGGTCATCTACAGACTTAATGCGAACTTATCGTTGGACATGATTACCAGCTCAACCTCTCTAGGAGAAAGTCAGTTAGGACTGCAATGTACTGAAGAGTTTGAGAAATTGCATCAGAAGGTTACCGAGCAATTAATGAAGGCAGTGGTCTGACAAAGAGAGTAAGGAAGCCAAGGTAAAAGGTGAATTATTTATAACCTAAGAGATTTTGTATGGATTCACCTCATTAAGGAGCGATTTCTAGGAAAGAGAATACGATGCATCAATAACAATGCCTATGAGCTAGAACTACTTGAAATATACAAAGTGTCTCCAACTTTCAACATCACCAACTTGATGCCCTATATGCTAGAAGAAGAAGAAGATCAAGATCTGAGGACAAATCTTCAATAACCTTAGAGAGTCAATGGAGTGCTGACCTTTGGACCCCTTACTCGAGCTCGCTTTCGAGGCTTATAATCTCTTACAAGGACAATCTTATCTTCTCAACCTGCTGAAGATGAGCTCCAATACATGGAAGAGCTATGAAACAACTCTTTAAGGCCCTAGCTTGGATACATTCTGCTTTGTTCGAACTCTTACTTAGTCGTCAACCTGCTAAGTACTAAAGCTAACTTGCTGAATGCTAAGGACGATCTACTGAGTGCTGAAGCCCACTTGCCGAGTGCTGAGGCCGACTAATTGACTACCGAGTCAAAGGTCCCTATATGTTGAGCTATCTTTTTCCATCCTACTAAACTGCATCTTCACCCAATCACCTCGACAACTTTTAGCATAGCTCAACAATAGTAACCTCAACATTAGCTCAATTTAGCTACAATGCCCCAAGATCCCAAAACACGAACCCATCAATAGGCTACGATCTGTCCCTTACTTTTCAAAAATTCGTACTATATTCCTTTTCGTTTTTTTTATCATATTTACCCTTTTCGCATATACTAAAAATCCCTTTTATACATTATCTTCTATGTAATTTTCATTATTATATTATTGCCCTAAGGACTTACTATAAATAGTTTTTTATCTTTTGTAACTAAAATCAGCTTACACATTATTCTTAATGAATACTCTTACTCTTATGAGATATTATTCTCCAAGTATACCCTTTTCACACTCTTATCTAATCTTACTGAGTAACTCGAGATTAGTAGAGAGTAGACCTTAGTGATGTGCCTTGGAGCTTAGTTATCACTAGGACTTATTGTAGTAAATTTAAACTAAATGGGTCCTTTGAAATATCAAAGAAAATAGAGGGAATTGGTCCACGGATGAACTGGAGTAACTGATGTGAAGTTGCTCAGAGGATATGATACACCAGCAAACACAACATAACTTAACATCTTGATATGATGCATAAGTTGATGTCAAGGTTCACTTGCCACTAATCCTAAGCTACTCAGCAAGATTAGATAAGAGTATATGAAAAATGGACTTGGAGAGGGTTGTCTCACAAGAATAGAATATTCAATATCTATTTGTCAAGTTATGTTTCGGCTTACAATGGAAAGGGACTATTTATAGTAAGCCCCTAGGGTAACATTACAAATAAAGAAATTACAAGAAAGTATATACAAAAAGGAGATTCTTAGTACATATGAAAAAGGGTGAAAAGGACAAAGACAAAAATGGAAAAGTAGTATAATGTCAAATGAGGTAGATAGGTGGCAGTGCAACATTAGTCTCGTATGAAGATTCTCTAAGCACAGCGGGCGAGGGGGATCAAGATGTTGCATTAATAAAGAGGCAGAGATGAGAAAAGGGTGACAAGAGAACTGATAACAAGTTGGGAGAAAACTACTTGGCTAGTAAGTGAGTCTCTCATCACTTGGCAAAAACCTCTTGGCAACAATAGGGCAAATTACTTGGCACAAGGTCCTTGGTAAGGGAATAGTTAGCATCATCACAATCGAGAGTATAGATCAACGTATAACAATGTGGGGATCTCAAGGAGTTTAGCTATCTTCCTTTAGTATAAGGTTTCTTATCATCGGTAGATTGCTAAGAGAGGATTCTTCGAGTGAAGGATTGGAGGCCTCGGAGTCGTGCACAAGTAATGGGATCAATAGTCGGTAGTTCATCAGTTCCCTAACGTTGCTGAAGATTTATCCTCAAATCTTGGTCCTCGTCATCATTAGGTACATAGGGAGTCAGGTCGGCAACATTAACTGTGGAAGATACGTTGAAACACTTGGAAAGCTCAATCTCATAGGCGTTATCATTAATGCACCTTAGGATCTTATCAGGTCCATCCGTTCTAGGAGATAGTTTGTTTGTCCTCTTGCTAGGGAAGTGTTCCTTGCTAAGATAAACCTATACAAGGTCCCCAAGGATATAAATGACTCATCTCCTTCTACGGTTTCCCACTTCCTTTTGTCGAGCTACAATTTTTTTTGCCAATTGCTCGATAATCTTCCAATGTAACCTTTGGAATTCCTCAATACGTTGTAGGCCGAATTGACTTTCCCCTTGTATAGTTGGACTGTTGATTAAATCCAATGATAGGTTTAGGTTAAGTCTATAAACAACCTTGAATGGTGATGTTCTAGTTGAGTTATGAGTTGAGCAATTGTAGGCAATTCAATGATAGGCAGGCATAAATCCTAGTCATGAGAGTTCTTTCCAATAGTAGCGTGCAGGAGGTTTCCAACGGTTCCATTCACTACTTCAGTTTGGCCGTCTATCTGGGGGTGACAAGAGGTATTGAATAGGAGCTTAGTGCCGAGTTTCTTTTGAAAGACCCTATGGAGGAAGCTCGTGATTTTGAATTACAGTCGGATACAATACTCCTCGACACTCCATAAGTCACATAATTTCTTGCAAAAAGAGGTTAGCGATGAATAAAGCATCATTAATTCTATAGCAGGAAATGAAGTAGCCCATCTTACTGAACCAATTGACCACTAGCATGATTAAGTCATGTTTTCTTAGTGTGTAGGGAAGGCCGAGCATGAAATCCATGCTTAGATCGGTCCACGGCTGCTTTGGAATTGGTAGGGGTATATATTCTCCATAGAGCTCTCTCTTCCCCTTTGCATATTTACACACTTTGCACCTCTCAAGTATTCGGTGCACATCATTCATCATCCCAAGTCAGTAGAAATGCTCTTTCAATATCTCAATCGTCCTCTTTTCCCCAAAATGGCTGGCCAAACACCCGACATGAGCTTCTTAAACAAGTAGCTCCCTTATAGAGCAAATTTGCTTGCCCTTCAGCAAGAACCCCTCACTCAAGTAGAACCCTTTCACAGCTCCTCTAGTATTGCACCTGGCTACTAAGGGTTTAAAATGTAGGTGATGCTCATACTAATTAGGTAAAGTGTTGAATCCAAGCACCTTAGCTTGTAATGTCGTGATGAGGGTATGATGACGAGAAAGTGCATCAACTACTGTATTGGTGCTTCCCTTCTTATATTTGATGACATAGCAAAAGGTCTCCAAAAAGTCAACCCATTTGGTGTGACGCTGAGAAAGCTTCTCTTGCCCGTGAAGATGCTTGAGAGATTTACGATCCAAATAGATGATGAATTCTTTCGATAGCAAATAATGTTGCTGGCTTTGGAGTGTTCGGACAAGGGCATAGAACTCCCTGTTGTAGGCTGAGTAATTCAAGGTAGCACCTTAGAGTTTTTTGCTGAAGTAGATAATGGGTCGGTGCTCCTGCATAAGGACAACACCAATCTCGACACTAGACACATCACATTTAACCTAAAAAACTTTCTTGAAATCTAGCAAGGTGAGTATTGGAGCAGACGTCAGCTTAGACTTTATGCCTTCAAAACTCCTTTAAGCTTTTTCTGACCACTTAAACTCAATGTTCTTCTTGGTCAATTCAGTCAATGGCGTAGTTATGGAACTTAAGTTCTAAATAAATCTTCGATAGAATGAAGCTAGACTATGGAAGCTCCTAACTTCGGTAGTACTAGTCCGTATAAGCCACTCATTAATAGCTTTGACTTTTTCCTCATCAACTCAAACTCCCCTCCCTGAAACGATATATTTGAGGAATACAACCTCTCTTTCACAGAACGTACATTTCTTCAGGTTGTCGAATAAATTCTCGGTACGGAGTATCTTAAACACTAATCTCAAATGTTTGACATGAATGAGGAGGTTAGCACTGTAGACCCGAATATCATCAAAATAAACCACAACGCATTTGCCGATCAAGGATCTAAATGCATGATTCATCAGTTGCATAAATGTATTCGGCGCACTAATTAAACCAAACAGCATCACCAACCATTCGAATAGACCATCCCTTATCTTAAAGGTCATCTTCCATTCATCCCCAGTTCTCATTCATATTTGGTGGTAGCTACTCTTTAGGTTAATCTTAGAAAAGATGTAGGTGCCATGTAACTCGTTAAGTACATCGTTAAGCCACGAGATTGAGTATCGGTATTTGATA
The DNA here is from genome assembly GCA_024138015.1 of Lumnitzera littorea. NCBI lineage: Eukaryota > Viridiplantae > Streptophyta > Magnoliopsida > Myrtales > Combretaceae > Lumnitzera > Lumnitzera littorea. The sequence goes on from JAMXBB010000004.1 coordinate 69,850,203, forward strand.
GTGATTTTATTGATAACTCAGCTATCAATGCACATTCGCCACCTTCCATCCTTTTTCGGCATAAGCACAGTAGGTACGGCATAAGGACTCATGCTCTAACCGACATATCCACGATCCACCAACTCATCTACTTGTTTCTTTAATTTAGCTGCTTGCTTTAGATTGAGCTTGTAGGCGGGTTGGTTTTGTAAGGTAGCCCTTGGTTGGAGGTTGATGCAATGCTTAATACCATTCAAGGGAGGTAAACCTTTTGGCATCTCGGCATGGAATAGGATGGTAAAGTCCTGAAGTAGCTGCTGCACTTTGGCAAGTAAGTTCTTGGCTTCTCTAACCTCTAAGAATCTCCTGACTAAAAGGAGCACATAGTCCTTGGCCTTGACTTCTTGTGCAAACTGAGCTTGGGAAATCACCAAGGACTTCTGCTATAGAGATTTAGCAACCTTTTCTTAAGCTTCTTGCACTTCCTTAGGACTCATAGGTGTTAACATAATTTTCCTCCCATCCTTCTGGAACATGTAGGTGTTTTTATACCCATCGTGTAACACTCTCAAATCAAATAGCCATGTTCGGCCGAGTAACATGTAAGAAGTACACATGGGAAGGACATCATACAGCACCTCGTCCCTATACTTATCATTAATGGTAATCGGCACTTTAACTTGCTCGGCAACATGTAGTCCTTTCTCGTTTAGCCAGTGAATCTTATACGGCTTAGGGTGTGAAAGGGTTGGTAATTTCATGGCCTTAACTACCCCTTACGTGATGACATTGGTATAGCTCCCTCCATCAATGATCGTGGTGCATAGCTTACTATTCACTCTACAATTTGTATGGAAAAGGTTCTCTCTTTGCTCATTCTCATTAGCTACAAAAGCATTGAGAGATCATTAAACAACAAAGCAATACTCGACTCCGCCCTTAGGAGGTGTCTTGGTACTGGGGTCTTCCTAAAATTCTTCCAGCATTTGATCGGTTTCCACTTCTTCCTCTCCTTTACTTGCACTTTTTACTTTAAACTGGGGTCTCTCTTTATGGTCATGACTTGGCGGTTTGAACATTGACTAGCTATGTATCCATAGCCAAGGTATTTAAAACATTTGATTTCTTAAGTTTTCCTTCTTGAGTTCTAACCTTAGTCTCTTCGGATCTCAGGCCCCTCGGTCTTGCTCTTACCTTAGCCTTCTTCTGGTCGGCTTAACATTTGACCTCAGCGTTCCACCTCAGAACTATTTGATGCTTTATCATTCCCTGGTCAGTTTGGCAGGCCACTCCTATTTGGCAGCATTGTTTGGCTACTCGACATCTAATTAACTTGTTTCCATCGTTGCCTTTCAACTCTTTGTGCCACACGAATGGTTTCATCTAGCATTATAAGGTTCTATAGTTCTACAATGTTACCAATCTTAGCCTATAGTCTAGAGATGAACTGTACTATAGTTTGTGTCTTAGGTTTATTGACATCACATTATATCATGAGTAACTAAAACTCTCGAACATAGTCGTCTACTAATCTGTCACCTTGCCTCAAGTCTTGGAGTTGTTGGAAAGTATCTTGTTCGTAGTGCTGATAGGTGTTTTTGGATAATTATTATATGGGCTTTTATTAGTTGGCCCAATATCTAAACCTAATCTAATGACCCGATCTAGAGACAATTTCCATTGATTTACTATAAATACTAAGCAAGAACCCCAAGTAAGGGGGCCTTCCCTTCTCCATTCTCATGCACATAACCATTCAACAATTTTTCTCTTATCAGAAAAGGGCTAACTTAGGCATCGGAGTGGGGGCACCAAAGGATACTAAGCAAGAACCCTGTAGCCATTTTCTTGTGTTGTAGGTGTTCATATACTAGACTAAGAATCACCCATTAACAATTGACACCGTTTGTGGGAACAAGTAATTGATCCCTATGGTTTTTAGCAATTTGTTGGATTTTTGCTCTTCCCTTTAGATATTGATATCTCTTTGGTTTATATTCTAAGGTTGGTAGATGTTTCGATCAGCGTACGTAGAGGACTATGACTTCAAGTATCATTTTCTTTTCTTCCTTTTAGAGGACTGTAGCTTTAAATGCTATCAATGATAGCTATGGATAATTGATAATCGCTTTCTATGGAAAACCATTGTACATTCATGCTAATTTGGTCCCATAACCATTATTTTCTAATGTTGCTTGAAAGTATTTTATAATTCGACTCACATCATTCAACATGTAGCTACATCCATCATTTGTTTTTAAAATTTTGAAAATTTTTTCTTTTTGGATGGCGTAACCGCGATGTTGCATTCATGTTTTGGGAATTTGTGAGTTTATATAATCACAACTACTTCCTTCATGTAAGTTCTTGTGTTTGAGTAATTGCAATGCCATCTTTTGTGAATGATAACTATTGCCTTTCGGTCAATAATCATATATTCATGCACCACCTGTACATTTGTCTTCATAACCACTTTGTTGTTGAACTTTTTAACTTGCTGTCTAGATCAGTCCACTAAGAGTTCCTATTTTATAATTTTTTCCACATGAATTGAAGTATTTTCGAGATATTGTCGCTTTGTGAGACAAATTGTCGAGCAGATTCTATCAGCCTTCAAGTTGCATAGAAGCCGAGTGTTGCTGAGTAATCCAAGCTTCTCTAAGCAACGTGACAATTCAACCTGAACTTCAAGCCCCTTTCGACCGAGCTCTGATCAGTAGCTCGTGCATTATTAAGCAAATTTCAACGGCTTGCAAGTGCCGAGAATATGCGACAGTCTATGGCCAAGAGCTTCGTCGAGTGCCAAGAGCTTCACTAAGTGCCGAGTGCTTCCGAATGATCAAATTCCTAAGCTTAGCACTGAGTTGCCAAAGAGCTGCTGTAAACTCCTGAACCATATTGCTTTCTCTCCTTCAACTAAGCAATTTTTGCTATAGATCTGAGCTCCTAGCCGAGCAAATCCACAACAGACTCAACCTGAAGCTCCAGCTAGTACGGCCTAGTAAGATGCACGATAGCAAAGTAATGACTAAGCTTACCCTGTCGACCGAGTTGTTCATTCCAGCTCAAATTCTTAGTATATCTACCATCCGAGCAAAGTTTAAGAAATTCCCCAATCTCCGTCCGTACTCAAACAAGTAGCCTCGAACATTGAGCTCCTTTTGACTAGAGCTTGTTTTCTCGATCAGCCACAAGCAAGTGCTAACTTACCGAGCATTATTAGTACATTGTGGACCTACTGGCTGAGTTGTTCACCTATAGCCGAGCAGACTTGCAACTCCAGCACAACAGAAGTTGCCTTAGGCAACTCAACCATGACCAAGTAGACTCAATTCGAAGCTGACACATGTGGACTAAGCCAAAAGATGAGCAGTCCTTCCTAGAAACTCCACTAAAGTTCCTTCAAAAGCCAAACCGAACTCTACATAAACAATTCAACGTGCCGAGCCGAGCAGCCTGCAATTTCTAAGCAAAGATTCTTTCTCGGCCAATACAACAGTAGTCCAAGCTCTTATTCCATGTCCAAGCTTGCTCACCGGCAGCCATGCTTGATCTCTTCAAGACGACTTACTCACTTTTGGACTGAGCAATAGAGCATATTCTATCGTATCAAAGGAGATCAAACCAGTATATGGTCACACAACTGCACTCCTCATGCTCAAGCAACTAAATTTGAGTTGACCTCAACAAACCGGAGCTAAGCTTTGAGCATCTGGTTCGAGCTCCTAGAGCTGCTAAAAAGCAACAGTGCTCCACCTGCCGAGCCATATATCGATATGGTTGAGAAGGCTAGATGCTGAGTGGTGAAGTTCCATGCCGAATGGTTGAGTTGAGAAGTTCCATGCCGAGTGGCTGTAAATATTTGTTAGGCTCCACACAAGCTGTATCTTCAACTTGCAGTAATGAAAAGTGGCTCCTATATTTAGATCTCCATCATGCGCAAAGGATTACATTGCCGACAAATTTCTATACTTATTCGAGCTCAATTGTCCGAGATTGATCTTTTTTAGCTGTCCTCGTGAAAGATCATGGCTAAGCTATTGTTTCAAATGTGTAAAGTACAAGATGCATACGAGAATGTGTTGAGCTACCCAATTCCCGAGTGACCATGCTGTGATGCCGAGTAATTGTCCATCTCCTTACCCAAGAAGTACTAACGACCATGCCGTGATGCCGAGCTTTTCAATTCATGTCAAGTGCCGAGCTATTGTTGCTGAGACGTCGAGTATGTCCTAGTCGTGCCAATTAGTAGAGCAACTTTGACATGCTCATAGATGGTTAGTCGCTAACTTGGTCAGCCATGTGTGACTCCAACCTGCACAACAATTGCCTAACTCCACGAGGACAGCAAGTTGGAGTTTTAAATATTCGACCTATTCACCATGCCAAAGACCGACATTAGCAAATCAGACTTCACTCAAGGACAAAGGCCGGCACTAGCAACTAGTCCAGGCTATTGCGCATGAATAAGGACTGAGTGATTCCGACCACTCCATGACTTGACTGGATTCTGAGCAATACGAGCTGCTCATAGTCCCAAGAAGCTTTTGAGTATGATCTCTTTCATGGACGAACTCTTGCACGACCGAACATGTTGAAGCTGAGCTTCTTGCGCTATACACCTAGACTATACTCTTTGAATTGAAAAATTATTGAAAATTACTAAACGATTTATTTGGTAATTAGATTGTCGAGCTATTCTCCAGGACTTGAATTGAGCTCTATGCGAAGTTTGAACAACTTTGAGGTTTGGGTGGAGAATAAATTTGGTATGGAGTTTCAAGTAGTTTAGTGTAGAGAAATCCTTGTGAACAGTAGTAAATCATGGCTTCAAAATTTACACAAGTGTCAACCATGAAATTTAAAGTAAGCCCAGTCGAGCAATAATAATGTGGATATGAAGTGTAGCTATTGACACGTGAAGTAACGATCCACAAGAAGAATAGGGGACATTTGAAGCCCATTACATTCTTAAGCCCATTTTAATTACATGTGAAATGCGTACAAAATGGATTAGGGCCAAAGAAGCCCTTCCGTTTTTAGCCCATGCAATGTATAACTTGCTAACAGGTTACTCCTAAATAGCTCTAAGCCCTATATACTACAGGTGACAAGCAAATTATAAAGCACTAATTCTTAGGTCCTCTACTTTAATGTATCAGAGGTTAGTCAGCTTATTTTACGACTTAGCACAGGTTATGCTCAACTTGGGCAACTTTCATGCTTCCTCGCCTCTTTAGGCACTTTCGCCTCCGCAAGCGCTCTCGCCTCTTTAGGCATATTGGTGTCTTTAGGGCTTCACCTCTTCAAGCGCCCTCATCTCTTTAGGTGTTCTAGCCTCTTCAAGCGCTCTAGCCTCTTTGGGCCATTGCCTTTTTAGGCATACCAATATTTATAAGTGTTCTGGTCACTCTCACTTTTCACCTTTTCAGGCCTTTGCTTCTTTAAGTGCTCTAGCCTACCAAGTGGGATTGTAAACCTTTCCAAAAATCCCACAAAATTAACCTCTCTAAATACTCTCTCTTTTTACTTTGTCACCAAATAGAGTAGGGGGCGAGTGTTGATAGGTATTTTTAGATAATTATTATATGGGCTTTTATTAGTTGGCCTAATATCTAAACCTAGTCTAATGACCCGATCCAAAGACAATCTCCATTGATTCACTATAAATACTAAGCAAAACCCTGAGGCAAGGGCCCCTTCTCTTCTCCACTCTCATGCACATAACCATTCAACATTTTTACTCTCATCACAAGAGAGCTAACTTAGGCATCAGAGTGGTTGCATCGGAGCACCCTCCGGTACCTCAAGTAATCGTTTTCTCGTGTCACAAGTGATCCTGTATTGGAATGAGAATCACCTGTCAACACGTAGTGTTTGAAAATAAACCTACTTGATGCAAACTATGATGAAAAACAGACAAGGCCATTTGCTGGATGGGTCTAAGCTTGCAGAAAGCTTGAAATGGGTTAATGGGGGAAAGCTACAAAAGGGGTAAAATGATGAATGAAATAGCTAGCAAAAACTTATAGATAGCTCTAGAGGATATGACGCACTAAAGGAACTTCCAATGACTTACGACACAATTTGATATGACACACGAATTGGTTCTATGAGGTTACTCGCCACTTAAACTTGCTTAAGGGAAAGGATAAGAGTGATGCTGAGAGTAAATAAGTAACGTTTATGCAAAGAAGAAAGTACTCAAGTGTATTGAAGGTAATTTGATCTCCTATAGCTATAAGTACAAGGGTATTTATACCTATAAGTTAGGGAAACTTGCTCAAAAGGGAAAAGACAAAAAGAACATTTCCTAAAAAAGCAATGTACATGATACAAAAGGGTAAAAATGAATATAAAAGGAAAACAATCATTGGTGCTACAGATTCTACACTTAATACTATACACGTGGCAATGTTGCATTGGCAAGGTTGTTAAGAGATGCGGACAAAAAGTACGGACAAATGGGTTTGTCTAAGCAGGGATGACTTGGTCAGTTCGGTCTCTTTCTCTCGGCTTCTCAATAAGGAAGATGCTAAGTAATTGGTTGGCTCAATGTTGGAGAGTAATCGTCAACTCAGCATACCACAGAATAATGGGCGATCATACGACATGGCATTAGAGGTGACTCGGCAAAGAGGTACTTAGCCTTACTAGGGGTTGGTTAGAATATAAGGATTCGTCATGCTAGCCTCTCTAGTCCTCAAGCTCAGTTGTGGGTCAGGGGCCCTGTAGCTTGATTCCCATTATTCCCTCTAGGTTGTTTTAGATTTAGGATTAAATCCGAATGGTATTCGCTCAGTTCTCTATCAAGGTGATATGGACTAAGGTCGGTGATGTTAAAGGTGTCAGAAACCCCATATTCCTCAGGTAGTTCCAACTTGTAGGTGTTGTCACTAATTTTCTAGAGGATTCTCAAAGGTCTTTTCCTTCTTGTAGATAATTTGCTTTTCCTTTTGTTCGGGAATTGTTCCTTGCTGATGTGTAGCCATACTAAGTCTCTCAGCTGAAATTGTTTGGTCAACCTACCCTTGGTCTTTTCTTGCATTCTTTTGGTAGCTTGGTCGATGTGCCAAACGACCTTATCATAGATATGCTAAAGAGATTGTGCTCTGGCCGAGGCACGGGGGTTCTCTTGTATAGGTGCAGGTATAAGGGCATAGTCGAGGGGTAACTCGGGATTCAATTCATAGACTACTTTGAAGGGGGTCTACTTAGTGGTGTCATGTACAATTCGGTTATAAGAAAACTCGACCACTAGTAGGTAAATGTCCCAATCAACTAAGTTCTTGCCTACTGCAACTTGGAGCAGTAAACCCAAAGTACGATTAACTACTTATGTTTAGCTGTCAATTTGGGGGTGACAGGAGGTATTGAAGAGTAATTTAGTTCTCAGCTGACGACATAGAGTTCTCTAGAAATGGCTTAAGAATTTCGAGTCTCTATCAAAGACTACACTTCTTGGCATACTGTATATCCATAAAATCTCCTGTAAGAAAAGAAAAGTAATAGTCGAAGCGTCGTTAGTTTTGGTGCAGGGCACGAAGTGTACCATCTTACTGAACTGATCCACAATGACCACTACAAAATCTTTTCCTCGGGTAGTTCTCGAGAATCTGAGAGTAAAGTCTATGCTTAATTTAGTCCACAGCCTCATCAAAACAGGCAAGGGCATCGTTTTCCCTTTTTCGGCTCGATACTTGGCCTTTTTTCACACAGCACAGTTTTTGACCACTTGGTGCACATCTCTTTGCATTCTCAGCCAAAAGAATTAGTCATTCACTAGTTCACAGGTCTTTCTCTCGCTAAAGTATCCAGAGAGTCCTCCACTAGGGCTTCTCTAATAAATAATTCCTGTAGGGAACAAGTTGGCACACACAGTTTTCCCCCTCAGAACAGATAGCCATCCTCCACATAATACTTATCCACTGTCCTTCCATTTATGCATCGCAAAATTATTGATCCAAAGTATAGATCTTTGGAGTACTGTTCTTTGATACTCGCAAAACCAAATAACTTGGTTTGCAGTTCTGATAAGAGCACATGCCTCTTTGAAAGAGCGTCTGCAACTATGTTGCTCTTTCCTTGCTTGTACATGATCACAAAATTGAATCCCTTAAGGAATTCAACTCATCTTACCTATTGCTTGGATAGCTTGGTCTGACTTCGGAGGTACCGTAAGGACTCGTAGGTAGTATATATGACAAATCCTCTCAATAATAGATAGTGTTGCCACACTTACAGTGCTCAGATTAATGCCAAAAGCTCTTTGTCATACATAGAGTAATTTAACTAGGGTTCTTGGAGCTTCTCACTATAGAAGGCAATTTGTCACGCCTCGAAGCGGTAGAGTCGTAACAGCCCCGCCGTGTAAACCACCCTAAGATAGAAGTTGGCCTCACAACCGCTATCCTAGACCTGATCTACACAAGGAGTCCACAACTAACCCGCTTTGAAGTAGACAATTTGTAATTTAAATAAATCGTTTACCTATAAAAGTGAGGAATTATATATATATGTTATCATTCAATAATTGCAGTTCAAGTTTACAACATTTTTCTATAGTATATTCCCTAGTTATTACATCACTCAGAAATGAAAAATAATTCTAAAATAAAAACTTAGACCTTAAAATATGTGTTTATTCTTCAATGTTTTTCCTCACTCCCCAGGATCCAGCAGTTGCTAGCTTCGGAGTAATTGGTTACCGCTTCTTAGCCAGCACCTGCACGATGTCTATAGGGATGTGAGCAACCACAGCTCAGTAAGTTAGGACGGAGGACTTAAAACTATACCATACACACAACAAGGTTTTCAATCATTTATTAGTTGCAATGCATGTGCAAGCAAATGCCATCGCACGACGTTGTCCGGCCTGTCGTGAGATTAGAGAAATTGCGCCCGCTCTAATCCGGGTTGAGGAGTTACCGTTAATGCAACAGCTCACGACCAAACCCAGGCTTGTGTAATGGAGACCTTGCTCCTCCCGCGACTACCTTCGAACCACTGTCTTCATCCCCGCCGCGACCTCCTCTCCTGTCACTTAGTTCGACTGAGGATGAAGAAGGGACCATTTTGCAATCCTGCGCTATCCCTTCCGAAGGGGTCGGTATTTGGCCGGAGAGTCCTAAATCCCCTAACGGGTTACCATGCATGTTCGATTATGATTACTGGTCGTATATTTGATTAAGTCCAATTTAGGGTGATCAATCATTACATACAATTCATACAGTATGTACCAGAGCAACAAACAGAATCATGGCATCACCCATAATCAAGCACATGCATACATTCAACTATCTAACAAGCACAACCAAGCATAATCTTAAGCCTCCCAAAATACAGCATCGTATTAATCCCAACTTACCTCGACTCCTCGCTCGCTCACTCGAGGTCCGATCTGCTCAGGCCATCGCCGGTTATCCCTATAACACGAACGTGGTTTCAGCTTTTCATATAATTGTTATAGGTTCGTTTTATTCGAGAATGCTTATTGTTAGGTTTTGTTTACGGTTTAATATGCCTAATTATCTAGGTATTAAGTCTTTTATAATTATTCTAGGTTTAGGTTTAGGTTTGGGTTCGGTCTCGGTTTCCGCATCAATTTCTAAATTAGGTTTTGGTTCGATTTTTAAGTAGCGTTTTATATTCCAACCCTAGAAATTAGTTTCAACCCATAATGTGAAATTAATCACATTATTTCCCGATAACCTAAATACCATCATTACCCTTTGTCAGTGTTTATTTTACTCGGTACACTTAAATCCATATCAGTGTACCGAATTCACTCCTAATGTGACAAATTTTTACATTTTTCATATAATTCCATAAATTCAAGTTTCCTATCAGATTTATTGTGCATTTTTATTATTCTCAAAATATCAATTTTTATTATAATATTTTCTATTTATTATATTTTCAATATTTACACATTATGCATTATTGCATATTATGCACATAATGCATTATTGCATATTATGTACATAATGCATTTCTAATATTTCTATTACCCTAATTACCATCTCTAAACACCAATTATTATTTCAAAATGTCTAAATCCATCCTAAATCAGATTTTACTCCAAATTTCCCTAATTTACAAAATTAACTATTTTTTTCCTATTACTCATTTATTACATAATTAACCTAATAATTACATCTAACACCCTAAATGCTATAAGTATCATAATCCATCAGATCTTAACACCCTAAAACATCTACTTATTCACTAAGTCAGAAATTAATAATTTAATTACTTAATTAATCCTAAATTACCCATTTTATGCCTCATTTTAGGACCTAAAAATTATCTAAAAATTTCGAAAATTAATTTTTGAAAAAGGGCTTCATAGCACTGTTCTATATCATCTGAATAATCTACACAAAAATTTTGGGCTTGAAACTACACTCCTAAGGTCATTTATTTCTAAATCGAAATGTGCTCGGTTTTGCACGATTTCTTAGGGGCCATATATTACGGGATATAATTTCATCAAAATAATATTTTTCCTACAAACTACATACAGAAATATACCAGAATAACAAAATTCATAATTTTCTAATTATATTTACTATTTTTACAAAAATTTACAAGATTCGGGCTGGAAATCGGACTCACCGATTTGGGTGGCTCCGGCCACCGCGGGCTGCCGTGGCCTTGTCGGCCGGCCTGGGCGCTGCCACCACCGTGTGGTGGTGGTGGCCGTCCTCTTCCAGCTCCTCGTCTGGTGTGGGTTCCTTTTAAAACCCTTAACTGCATAGTTTTTCTTATTTTTTTTATTTTCTGGATTTTCTCTCGAATTTTCAACTCTCTCTAATTTTTTCTGATTTGTATCTGTCCAAATGTGCTCTGTAATTTTTCCTGCTATTTATAGGGCTTTGTGGAATTTATTGTGCATTAAATGGGACAAGACAATTGCCTTATCCCTTGATTTTTGGCTTTTATGTTGTCTTAATTTAATTGGCCGAATTTTTTCTTATTTTTCCCAGCTACCACGACCCAATTCTGGATGATTCATGATTTTTCCTGATTTTTCTTGATTTTTCCTTAATTAATTATGAATTTTCTTTAAGCATTTAGTATTATTTTAGCACATTTCGCGTATTTTAAGTAATTACACGTATTTATACTTACATGTATATTCATATATAGTATAAATAAATATTCTTAAATATTATTTTGGTCATTCTAAAATTTTTAGTATACATATAATCTGTCTCTAATAATTTATTAGTTATTATATTACACTTTTTGCCTTTTTGGTAATTAGCAGTTATTATGCTTAAAATTTGAAAATTTTATAGTCTCCTATTTTACTACTTATTTTCTTAAATTTAAGTTTACAGGGTCATTTTTACTGATATCTTGTTAAATAGTTTATAATTTGAGTTTGATCGGATCTTTTAACCGATCGCCCTAAACCTTGAGTTCTAAGTTCAATCCTACGGTTACTTGGCTTAACTTTGAGGCTTAACTTTGGGGCTTACACAATTGATCAACCTTCTTACATCAGGACAATGCCTATTCCAATACCTAACGTGTCGCACTCTAGCTCAAAATTTTTGTCAAAGTCAGGTAGCATTAACACCGAAGCAGAGATTAACCTCTTCTTAATCTCGGTAAAACTCCTCTCTTCCCTTTCTCCCTATCGAAAGTTGGTGTTTTTCTTCGTTAATTTAGTAAGTGGCACAGCAAGGGTATTGAAGTTCCTAATGAACCTTCAGTAAAATGAAGCCGTCTATGGAAACTTCTCACATCGACATAAGTAGCAGGGGTTGGCCACTCAACAATTGCTTGGATCTTCTCATCATCGACTTGCAAGCCTCCTCCATTGAATACATAGCCCAGAAATACCACTTCCTCCTAGCAGAAGCCACAATTCTTCAAATTACCGAATAGTCTCTTGATACGAAGGATATCTAGGACTGTTCTGATGTGTTTACAATGATTCGACATGTTAGCACTATAAATCAAGATGTCATCGAAGTACACCACGACACACTTCCCGATGAGATGTCTCAATACATAGTTCATAGGTCTCATGAAGGTGTTCGAGGCATTTAACAAGCCAAAGGGCATGACCATCCACTCATAAAGTCCATTCGGTCTTCCACTCATCTCTTAGCCTTATGCGAATTTGATGGTAGCTAGACTTAAGATCAATCTTGCTAAAAATTTTGGCTCCACTCAGTTCATCTAACATGTCTTCTAGCCTTAGGATCAGATACTTGTATTTGATCATGATTTTGTTCACGGTTCGGTTATCAATACACATCCACTAAGTTCCATCCTTCTTCGATACTAGAAGTGTAGGTACAACATAAGGGTTGAGACTCTCTCTCACGTATCCTCTTTCCAGCAACTCATTGACTTGACATTAAAGCTTAGAAGCCTACTTAGGATTCATGCAATAAGCTGGCTTATTCGGTAGTGCAGCACTGGGTATTAAGTCAATGCAGTGCTTTATGCCTAGGGTTGGGGGCAACCCTTCAGGTAATTATTCTGGGAACAGGTTGGCATATTCATCCAACAGTTCCCTTACCTCATGGGGTAAATCGTCCCCCTCTTTCATTTCTAATGACTCATTAGCACTAATGGCCTCTTAGAGCTCGGCTCTACTATCACCAGAGCCTTCTTCGATTCGCGAGCAAGTTTTGTCTATAACTTGTGAACTTCTCTTGGTGACATCGGATTTAGTGTAATCTTCCGATCATCCTTCTTAAGCATATAGGTATTCCTGTAACCGTCATAGATGACTCTCGTATCAAATAGCCATGGTCTTCCTAATAACACATAAGACACATACATGGGCATTACATCATAAAGAATCTAGTCATGATCGGCAATAGTATTTACCGAGTGACGTATAATGTTCCCTTCTCACTCAACTAGTGTAACTTGTACAGCTTTGAGTATGCAACAATTGGCAACCTCAGTTTTGAAACAAGGTCGGCTGACGCCACATTGGTGCAACTCCCACTATCTATGATGAGGGCACACATTTGATCATTTACCTTGTAAATGATATGAAATAAGTTCTCTCTTTACTCCTCCTCTCATAAAGGTTCTACACTCATAGTGCATCAGAAAACTATGAGTAACTGGTCTAAGTCCTCGGCATGTACATCTTCCTCAATCAACTCTTTCTTGGCATTCTCATTCTTGGCAGGAACCTCTTCCTTAGGTTCCTCATTTGTACTCTCTATGTCTAACTTTAGGATGTCTCCCTTGATGACCATTGTCCTTCAGTTCGGGCATTAAGCAGCCATATGTCCGAACCCTTGATACTTGAAGCACTTGATCTTGCTGGTCTTCTTGCCAAACCCCTGCCCCTTCTTATACATTCAGGTCGGTGCTACATCTTTAGGTCAGCTTTTCTACTCGACTCTGACATCAACCCTTCTTCTCGACTCGATACTTGGTAAAGTCTAGCGACTTGCCTGTCCTGGTCTGCTAGTCAGTATTCTGATCATTACTCAGCTCCTTCTCTACCTCTTTATCCGTTGGGCAATCCTAATAGCTTCATCCATTGTGTCAACTCGTTAGAGCTCCACAATGTCTCGGATGTCTCCTCTCAGCCTAGTAATAAATCTTAAGACTGTTCGAACTGGAGCTTCCTCTACTTCACATCTTATCATGAGCATTTGGAATTCTTGAATATATTCATCAACAGTTTAGCCTCCTTGTCTTAGCTCCTGAAGCCAAGTGAAAGTATCCTAGAGATACGTTTCCGATACAAATCTGTTTCTGATCACTCTCTTCATCTCGGGCCAGATGTTAATCTCTTGGTACCCCTCTCTTCTTCTCATGGCCTAAAAATTCTTCCACCACATGGCAACATACAGTCCTCACTTTCTCATAATCCTCGTATTGATAGTAATCAAATACAAGCTCCACCTTCTCTTCCCAATCTAGATACTCGTCAGCATTCCCAGATCTATTGAAACTCGAAATTCAAAGCTTTACATGGTTAGATGCTCTAGGGACTCATACACGCTCCTCTTCAAAATACTCTTCTTCCTCTTCATCTAGCTCTCTTAGCTCTATCCTTTGCCTTACTCATCCGCCAACTCCTCTACCTCGAACTGGTCAAGCTAGTTTTGACCTCTAACAAGTTGAGTAGCTTGTGGAGTGTTTTGTGCGGCCTTAGTGGGTTAGCAAGACAGGGCATAAACAACTCAAGTCAGATTTACTAAGAGGTTAGCTATCTTATCAAGTCTCTCGTCAATGCTTCTAGGAGTTCCTTAAGATTGTCATCTATGGTAGACAGCTTTACTATCATCACCAGCATTAACATTCATACTTGGGTCTATCATTTTCTCTCAGATTTAAGATTTAAACAAACACTTCAAAAAGTGAACAGATAATAACATAGTAGTCAAATGAATATAGTAATTGACTATGTTTCATACATACAAAATAGAGCACAATAGCATTCAGAAAGAACTAACTACAGCTCACACAAAACCTCCGCTCTAATACCAAGATGATGCGAACCATGACTAAGAACAAAGAAGGTCAGTCGTTAGATAGGTCTAAGCTTGCAAAAAGCTCGAAATGGGTTAATGGGGGAAAGGTACGAAAGGGGTAAAATGACGAATGAAATAGCTAGTAAAAACCCACAAACAGCTCTAGAGGATATGATGCACCAAAGAAACTTTTGAAGACTCACGGTACAATTCGATATGACGCATGAATTAGTCCAATGAGATTACTTGCTACCTAACCATGCTTAAGGAAAAAGGTAAGAGTGATGCCAAGAGTAAATAAGCAGCGTTTATGCAAGAAAGAAAGTACTCAAGTGTATTGAAGGTAAATTGATCTCTTATAGCTATAAGTATAAAGGTATTTATACCCGTAAGTTAAGGCAACTTGCCCAAAAGGGAAAAAGGACATTTCTTAAAGAAGCCTTGTATATGATACAAAAAGGTAAAAATGAATATACAAAAAAAAACAATCATTAGTGCTACAAATTCTACACATGATACTGTATACGTAGTGATGCCGTATTGGTAAGGTTATTAAGAGATACGGACAAAAAGTACAAACAGATGGGTTTGTCCAAGCAAGGATGGCCTAGTCAGTTCGGTCTCTCTCTCTCTCAGCTTCTCGACAAAGAAGATGTCGAGTAATCGGTTGACTCAACGTTAGAGAGTAATCGTCAACTCAGCATACCACAGAATAATGAGTGGTCATATGGCACAACATTAAAGGTGACTTAGCAAAGAGGTACTTGGCCTTGGTAGGGGTTGATTGGAATATAAGGATTCGTCATGCCAACCCTTCTAGTCCTCGAGCTTGGCTATGAGTTAAGGGCCTCATAGCTTGATTCCCATCACTACTTCTCAAAACTCTCTTCATCTTGTTCCATGTTCGGACTTCATGTTAACCCCTTTGGCGAACATTCTATAGTTTCTTCCACTACATCGCTGCATATCCAGAAAATTCTAACACAGCCACTTGAATGTGGACAGCATCTTCATAATTGTAAAAGTTGAATATCTTTTCAATCTTCTCTTCCCAATCCAGGTAGTCATTAGCACTACTAGACCCATTAAAGCTCAGAATTTGCACTTAAAGATGTTCAACACCTCTTAGCACTCTAAACTTAACCTCATCAATCCCAACATACTGGTCTTCTTCTTCTTCGTACTCTTCCACTTCGTCTAACTCTAACCATGGTCCTGGTTCACTGGAAAAGCCTTTAGAGCTTGTTCATTCACTATCTTCTCAGCCTATCTCTCATCTCTCAATCCTGCTCAGCAACTCTCTCATACGGTCCAATCTCTAAGACTCTATTTACTAAGACAACTAGGTTGGCCATGATAACAGCAAGATCTTATATCTGCTCATCAGTAGTACGTGGTGTTTGTTGGGTAACTTGACCATGACCATAAGCATCACTTTCGGCATCATTAATCTCACCTATACACTAGGATTCAACATTCTCAATACAAAGCTTTAGAAAATACACTTCACACAGATGCCTTCAACACACACACAAGTATCTCAAATAGTAGATTGACTATCACTACACAGCTATCAGTCTCAACCTCAAGCTTTGATACCAAGATTATATGGTGTGCCTAGGATCTTAGTTATCACTAGGACTTATCATAGCAAATCTGAACTAAATGCGTCCTTCGAAATATAAAAAAAAATAGAGGGAATTGGTCCATGGACAAACTAGAGTAATTGACATAAAGTTGTTCGGAGGATATAACACACCAACGAACACAACACGACTTGACACCTTACTTGATATGATGCACAAGTTGATGTTAAGGTCTACTTATCACGAATCTTGAGTTACTCAACAAGAATAGATAAAAGTGTTTGAAAAATGGACTTGGAGAAGGTTATCTCACAACAACAGAATATTCAATGTCTATTTGTCAAGTTATGTTTCGGCTTACAATGGTAAGGGGCTATTTATGGTAAGTCCCTAGGACAACATTACAAATCAAGAAATTACAAGAAAGTATATACAAAAAAAGGATTCCTAATACATACGAAAAAGGGTAAAAAGGACAAAGACAAAAATGGAAAAGTAGTACAATGTCAGATGAGGTCGACAGGTGGCGGTGCAACATTGGTCCTATACAAAGATTCTCTTAACACAGCAGGCAAGAGGGATCAAGATGTTGTAGTAATAAAGAGGCTATGAAGAGAAGAGGGTGATGAGAGAACTGGTAACAGGTCAAGAGAAAACTATTCGGTCGATAAGTTAGTCTCTCATCACTCAGCAAGAACCTTTCGGCATCAGTAGGTTGGATTACTTGGTATAAGGCCCTTAGTAAGGAAATAGTCGACATCATCATAACCGAGAGTATAGATCAAGGTATAACAATGTGAGGAGCTTAAGGAGTTCAACCACCTTCCTTTAGTGTAAGGTTTCTCAATATCGGCAGGTTGTCAAGAGAGGATTCTTCTAGTGATGGATTAGATACTTTAGAGTCGTGCGCGAGTAATGGGATCAATGGTCAGCAATTTATCACTTAATATTAGCTTATGCATCATATCAGGCTAAGTACTAAGTCGTGTTGTATTCTTTGGTGTGCCATATCCTACAAGTAGCTTTACGAAAGCTACTGTGTTTACTGACCTATTCACTCCTTCTTTCTTCAATATCTCAAAGGATCCACTTAGTTACTATTTTCTACAACAAGCCCTAGTGATTAATTAAGCTCCTAGGCACATTAAGAACTAAGAAGAAATTAGATCTAAGCCGATCCAAGAAGCCATTAAGGCTAATATGTTGACATTTCTGTTGATTAGAAGTTTGTTAAAGTTAGGAATGAGTTGAGCTGCCCAAGGAGGTTCAAGAATTTTTAGATGAATATGCTGACTTGTTCCTTAAATAGTTGTTAGAAGGACTGCCCCCTCTCCGAGGAATTGAATAATACATTAACTTGATACCTAGTGTCGCCTTGCTAAACAAGCCTACTTATCGAATGAATCCCGAGTTAGCAGCTAAACTTTAGAGGCAAGTCAACAAATTGTTACAAAAGGGATATACAAGAGAGAGTCTCATCACTTATACTATACTTACATTACTTGTGCTGAAGAAGGATGGTATTTGGTGAATGTGTGTGGACAATAGAGCTATCAACAAGATTACGACCAAGTAGAGGTACCCCATTCCGAGGCTAGTTGATATGTTAAACGAGCTGAGTGGTGCTAAAGTATCTAGCAAGATCAACCTGAAGTCAGGTTACCACTAAATTCATATGAGGTAAGGAGATAAGTGAAAGACTGCTTTTAAAACCCGACATGGTCTATATAAATGGATGTTGATGCCTTTTGGTTTATCAAATGCTCCAAGAACTTTCATGAGGTTGATGAATCATATGCTAAGAGATCTAATCAAAAAGTGTGTTGTAGCCTACTTTGATGACGTCCCTATATACAGTATCCATCTGCCTAGTCATGCTGATTATCTTTAAGTTGTGTTTAATGTACTCTAAGTTGAAAAGCTCTTTGGGAATTTGAAGAAGTGTTATTTCTACCCGGAAGAAGCGATCTTCCTTAGATATGTTGTAAGTGGAGGAGGATTACGAGTCGATGATGAGAAGATACGAGTTATTGTTGAGTAGTTGACCCCTAACCACTTGTGCTGAGGTGAGAAGCTTCCATGGACTAAGATCCTTTTATTGGCGATTCATTAAGGGTTTCAACACCATTGTTGGACCCCTTACCAAGATTACTAAGAAGAATATGGAATTCAAGTGGAGAGAAAGAAGAGAGAAGCTTTGTCAAGGTAAAGGAGAGATTAACCTCTACACCTATATTAGCCTTACCTAATTTTGAGAAAATGTTTAAGCTTGATTGTGATACATTAGGAGTTAGCATTAGAGTTGTGCTAATGTAAGAAAGTTGACCTAGTGACCATCATAGTGAGAAGCTCAGAGGAGCACAATTGAATTACTTAGTATATGATAAAGAACTCTTAGCTCTTATTTAAGCTCTCCATGTATGGTAGCACTATCTACTACTGAGGGAGTTTCCCATCTACACAAATCATGAGTTCCTAAGATATCTCAAAAGTCAGACTAAGCTTTCAAAGAGGCAACTTAATGGGTTGAACTTTTGGAAGGATTTAATTTCATGGCAAAGTGTGAAACCTATTAAAGAATCAAAGCAGAACATGAAAGACCTAGAGGACTATTGTAAACCTTGCCAATCCTTGAATGGAAATGGGACCAAATCACTATGAATTTTGTAAGTTCTTTACCTAAAACCCCCGCAGGTCATGATGCTATTTGGGTTGTAGTAAATTGCCTTATGAAATCAACTCATTTTCTTCCTATCAATATGACTTATTCCATAGGAAAGTTGGCAAGGATCTATATTAAGGAAATAGTTCGATTACATGAAATTCCAATTGCAATTGTTTCTAATGGAGGTCCTAGATTTGTTTCAAAATTTTAGATGAGTCTACAAAGAGAGCTGGGAATTAAACTTCATTTTCAATACAGCATATTGTAGATACCCTATTTTTGTTCCTTTGTAATTTTTTTTTTTGTTTAGAATAAGGAAAAAGGATCCTAATTTAGAAAATTTAGAAAAATACAAAAAAAATAAAAATAAAAATTTAGAAAAAAAAGTAGAAAATTTAGAAAAATAAAATTTTTTTAGAAAGATTAGGAAATTACAAAAAATAGAAGATTAAAAAAAATACAAAAAGATAAAAAAAAATTTCAAAAAAAAAAAAAGAAAAAGAAGAAAATAAAAAAAGATAGAATTCCTTAGGAAAAGTAGACTTTTTATTTTTAGTAGTTTTTAAGAAAAATAAGATTTTAAAGTAACATTATGGTCATTAGGTTTGGTTTAGTTAATTTTATAACTGGGTTTTAGGTGGCTTGATAGATTAAATATAATTTATTTGCAATAAATGATAGGTTATAGGCCAACAGCCCAATTGGTTAAACACTTGGTCTTGGATATTGGATTAAGTCAAGAGTCATAGGTTGGAATCTTACTAGGTACATATATGCCTTTTTACTTTTTCATCCCCCCTATTAAACACGCAGAATACATTTATTGCGACACATGTCATGGCTAAGATACGTAACAGCTTCTCGCTTGTCCATGCGGTTGACATAGCACCACGTTAACATTTTTCTTCCCGTTTCTTTCCTTCTCCTTTCTTTTCCTTCATTTTCTCTCATGTATACAACCTATGTCCCTTACTTTAGCTTCAATTTTCACATGGCTTTCACATGTAAACACACAGATTAAGGGTTTTTTTTTTCTCCACATGGTTCTCTTTCAATCTATACCAAGAATATGACCATGTTCACTCATTTGATCATTCAAATCAACAGTGGAAAATAGGAAAAAAAACTTAAAATCCGGGATTTAGCATTGATGGTGAATTAGCCATTAATGACATTTCCTTGCATATTTGAGCTCTAGAATCTATGATCACCTCTCACTCTCCACCATAACAACAATCACACACCAACTATCCCTCATTGTTGCGACAATAGTGACCTAGCCCCCCTTCAATTGTCGATAATTGCAACCCAACACCAATTGACCCTTTCTCCTGACATCTACTATAATCTAAACAATAAAAATCAACACTAATCCTCTATGCCCAATCCACACATGTAAGGACAATTGCAACACATCCCAAGTCACACTTCATAGCAGCATGTAAATTCGATTATAGCTAACATCCTTAGGCAATCCTAGTCCTCTCTCACTATCCTCAAGCCCAACAACCATCTTCAATCCACTTTTAACTCTACGTAGTAACCTCATCTTCCTTCTCCCCTACACCAACCCACACACTGTAGCACACCATGACAACATATAATAGAACAACATGCACATCCACTCATCCTTAGTCGTACAACATCAAGCAACACACTATCCTCTCGAACTCAAAGCTCGACCCTAGTATCCATTACCCCTAATGCCCTCTATCTTAACCTACATCCAATGAACACCCCCTAAACATAGTAAAATACGTTAGCAACAAACCCAACTCAGCCCTAACTACCTCTGCATCACAACATTCCATCTACACTCAAACACCAAACAACCTTACTCTACTGTTGCTGTAGTAGCCAAAGCTAAAACCTACTAAACTCAACACCCCTTCACCATCGATCCTCTCCTACATGACAGCAACTCGAACATACCACAACTGAACTGTCGATCACTGGTCCCATTACTCTTGCACGGCTTCGAGGCCTCCAATCCCTCACTCGAAGAATTTTCTCTCGGTAACCTGTTGATGATGAGAAACTTTACACTAAAGAAGGATGGTTGAACTCATTGAGCTCTCCATATTGTTATATGTTGATCTGTGCTCTCGGTTATAATGATGCGACCATTCCCTAACTAAGGACCTTGTATTGAGTAAACTAACCTCCTACTGCCGAGAGATTCTTACCAAGTGACGAGTGACGAGAGACTCACTTACTGGCCGAGTAGTTTTCTCTCGGCCTATTACCGTTTTTCGCATCACTTACTTCTCATCTCGGCTTCTTTGTGCTACAACATCTTGATCCCTCTCGCCTACTGTGTTCAAAGAATCCTCGTATAGGACCAATGTTGCATTGCTACCTATCAACCTCATTTGACATTATACTATCTTTCTATTTTTATCTTTTATCATTTTACCCTTTTTTATATGCATTAGGAATCCCCTTTTCCATTCTTTCTTGTAATTTCTTTATTTATAATATTACCTTAGGGATTTACTATAAATAGTCTATTTCCCTTGTAAGCCAGAATCATCTAACTTGACATATAGACATTGAATATTCTGCTCTTGTGATATAACCATCTCTAAGCTCATTTTTCATATACTCTTATCTAATCTTGTCGAGTAACTCAAATTAGTGGTAAATAGACCTTGACATCAACTTATGCATCATATCAAGTGAAGTGTCAAGACATGTTGTGTTTGTTGGTGTGTCATATCCTTGAAGCAACTTTATGTCAACTACTCTTCACCACACAATTGCATGCCCAACATTGAACAATACAACAGACTCCATAACACCGACCAATAAGATCTGATTGTGGTGATCCAACTTGCTTAGGTAATTGGATAAATTATTTTCGTTATTTATTTATTTTTTTTAATTAATTAATCACTTTATTTCACTAACTTATTTTTTAGTACAGGTTGTTTAATATTTTTTAACATAAACTAAAAATTTGTAATTTCTTAGATAAATTGTTTTTTTTATAGGAAAATTTCATATTTTTTTAGTTAAATTGCATTTTTTAGGAAAGGTTGCATATCTTTTCTCGAGATTCATATTTTTAGAGAAGATATCTATTTAGATCGTTTATCTTAATAGATCGTATGTTTAGGGTTTAGAAAAAACTAATTTTTGACACATAGTATTTCTTTTAAGAAAAATAAAAATATTAATTAGAGTTTTTTTTTTTCAAAAGATTTAGTTAGTTGGGGTTTTTTTAAAAATAGATTCGTAAAGATAGATTTTTTAGGCTTCTTTTTAAAAAAATAATAAATTGATAACTAACATAAATTTAGCTTAATTTCTTTGAAAAAAAAATCAACCCAATAAATATTTTCTGAAAAAAAAAACTACATTGGTTTAATTCTAACTAGTAGGTATGTAGGCATTTTCGAGACAACTATAAAAAATAAAAAAAAAAATTTCTCTAAAAAATTCGTAATAAAAATATTAAAAATTCATTTTAACTACATTTTTGCATATCTATACATATTTGGCATTCTTAGAAAAATTATAAAAAATAAAGCTCATTAGTTTTTTTTTTTCACTTTTACATGGTAACTTAGTCTTAATAGGTCAGCCTTTAAACTTATATTTTTTGGTTTAATTTATTAAAAATAATTTTTTAGAATATTTGCAAATTGGTGGCTAAATTAGGGTTTTCTCACCTGAAAATCTTAATTTCATTTTTACTAGTTTAACTGGTTGGCAACTCCAATTTATTTTAAAATATTTTTTATGGAAAATTTTTTTTTTCCTCAATTCAATGTTGAGTAATTTATATCGAACAATTTTAGCTTAATATAAATTGAATTAAGGATAAGGATAACCAAAATAGGGCTCAACAATAGGGAATGTTCTTGACTTCCTATTCCCTGTGTAACAGTAGTGGCAGAAAGTAGGTATATGCAGCATGTTATGCAAGACCATTTTATACTTAAGTTTCGATATGCTTAAAAGAACATTTTCCTATTACTTGTCATAATAGTCTTTAGGTAGCTTGAAATCACAATTACTCAAAAGAACACAATAAAAAGTAAATATTAGATATATATATATATATATATATAAGATTTTCTTTGTTTGTTGTAGTTTTATGAAGTCTTTTAGTTAATTTTATCATGTCTAAATCATTCTTGTCATTTCATGTTAGTAGTCCTATTTGTCCTTGTGTTTGGGTTTTCTAGTCCTTATAATAGTTCCAATCGTTATGGTCCAGTTGTTACAGTCTAAATTGTCAGGGTAAAGAATATGTCTATATGTCTATGAGTCATAGGTCAAACTTGTCCATATGTTCTAAAGTCATGAGGACTTCATAATATTCTCTAATTAAGTGTATGTCATAGTGATTCGAACATGAAACTTCAGTATTACTATTTAGGCACGAATTTGTCAACTTGATTTTTATAAGTTTCATATTAGGTTATTTTGAAAAGAAAGTGTAATCTTTTAGTCTCGATATTTTAAAAATGTTTACATATTAGATTCAAGAATGAAATAAGGGGGTATTTTGATAAAAATAAAGGTTTCCTTTTATAGAAAACATGTCTTGTCATTCTTTGGAAACATTTAGGCATAAGATGGGTTTTTCAAGGAGATTTTAATAAAGATATTGGTTTCTGTGGTTTTCTTTTTATAAAACACTTCCTTTAGCCAAGAAAAACTTTTTCTTAACATAAGCTCAGGTTTTTGAAAAGATAGTTGCTAAAGATAAGGTTGAAACTTATTTGAAATATAGAAATAAGCGAAAGCTTTTAGTTTGTCATATGCTTAGTTTAAAGAGATTTTTAGAGAAAGATTGTAAAGATGAAATCAATCTTTGAAAACTTGAAGGTTTCATAAAATAGCTTTGCTAAAAGTACTTCTTGATTCATTTGGAAATCTTAGACAACCTTTTGATAATGAAAGTTTAGAAGGATCCTTTGACTTGAAAAAAGATTTTATTATATCAAAGATGGGTTATTAGAAAATGTTGCTACCTTTTTTATTGAAAGTTGCTTTTGAAAATTCAAAGACAACCTACTACACTTGTAGTTAACATTGGAGGTTAGGAAGAATAAGAGGAATGTTGGTTGGTTTGTGGAATGAAGACAAGATGAACAAGATAGTTGTTGACAAGGAGTGGCCCTAAAAGTGAAGAAGTGGTCCTATTTGACATTTAATTTATAGAAGTTAGTAAATGGATTAAATATGAGGATGATGGTTGCTTAAGAAATGTATCTCTTGAGTTTATGGGCAATTTGACATTTAATTTATCCTTATGTCCCTTTCATGCTTACATGAATGGATAAAATAATTGAAGTAGACGAAAGTGACCTTTGGTAGACATATTGGGAGGCAAATTGGAGGACAAATTGGAAGCCTCCCTCCTAGCCAATTCTCACACCACTTGTAGTGGTTGGGAGTATTCCCACTTGTTTTACGATTTGTTCATTACATGTTGGAAGAAATATTGAGATATGATTTTAGGGTGCTCATTTCTTTATGACTTAGATATGATATTGACCTAAACACCTAATTATTAGTTAGTTAGTTAGTTAGTTTAGTTTATTCAAGATTAAAGTGGTCATATGATGGGTCATTTGACCATTAAGAGGTCATTTTCTACTAGTCTTGGTCTTAACCACTATTGTTGATTAGTGTTGACCAACTTTGACTTCTTATTATTTATTTATCCATAAAGCTTCTAAAATAAATTTAAGTGGTATTCCTAGCAAAATCTTGTCCAGGACAATAATAGAGTGGTAGATTACTTAAAGAAATAAAGCTCCTAATTTGACTAGATGTCTTCCTTGAGTCATTTTCATGCATACATGGATGGATAAGTATTGGGGCAATAGTGTAGTAGCTTAAAAATGACACTTGGATGACAAATGGATGGCTTCCCCTTAGTCTAATCCTCACGCCAACTTACTCCATGCATCGATCCATTCTATTTTCAATTATTTGATAAGTCTTAGCTCTTATCTTATATAATTTTGTTGGGTTATGATAAGTTTATGGTAGGTTTAGATAAGATGTAAGAAGCTTTTAGGTCTTAACATTTACTAAAGTCTTTGATTTCTATAAATCCTATTTTAAGACTAGGAGTTAATATTTAATGGTATCTATAAAGTTTATAAGTAATCTTCATTATACCTCCCAAATCTCTCTTAGCAATTTTTAGCCTATTTAAAATATATCTCTAAATTATATCTTAACCATTACGAGCTTATATCAACATTTTTAGGGGTTTACATGCTTCATCTCTTTAAAAAGTTTTATCCTCAAAACTTGAAGTCATACTTGGTTTATCAAATAAGTGCAGGTATTGTCGTTTAATTTCATCATCAACTTCCTAAGTAACTTCTTCTTTTCCATAATTTTTCCAACGTACCTTCACGTAATGAATTTCATTGTTCTACAACTTTTGGGTTTTTTGATCCAAAATCCTTATTAGATGTTCCTCATAAGTCAAATTCTCCTTTAGCTTAATAGGTTCTAATTTAGTAATTTGATCTAGATCAGATACATGTTTTCACAAAACAGAAACATGAAATACATTATGAATGCCAGATAAGTTTGGGGGTAATACTAAGCGATAAGATAGATTCCCAATCCTTTCTAAGTTCTCAAATGGCCCAACATATCAAGGACTTAGCTTCCCTTGAGTCTTTACATGATGAATACTCTTTATTGGGCTTATTTTCCAGTGCACATGATCTTTAACCTCGAATTTCACCAATCATCATTTTAAATTCACCCAACTCTTTTATCTATCTTGTGCTTCCTTAATCCTTTGCTTAATAACTCCTACCTTTTCCATTATTTTTTGTACCAGTCCAGGCCCTAAAGTTATCCTTTCTATTTCATCCTAAAAGAGGGGAGATGTACACTTCCTTCTATATAATGCTTCATATGAGGGCATTTGTATTGTTGAAAGGTAACTATTAGTAGAAGCGAATCTTATAAAGGTAAGTGGGTATCTCAACTTCCCTTAAACTCCATGACACAAGCACATAGCATATCTTCTAATGTCTGAATAATTTGTTTAGATTGTCTATCTATTTATGGATGATATGTGTCGAGCCTAATTTTTTTTCTAGTTTTTACTTATTTTTTCCTAATCCGATTAGTATTAAACCCTAACCTGTTTAATACTAACCTTCGACTAAGAGTTAAGAAGAAACTTGATTTTTGTTTTGAAAACTATTTAAAGTTGCTACCCGATTAAAGTTAAGAAAAAGAGAGGATTAGGTTAAATTGATTGGGTAGATTGATTTAACCTTACAACCAATATACTAGAGAAAAAATTGATTTTGAGAAAGAGGTTTTGAAAACCAAAGATTTTGAATCCAGGGGCTATCCTATTAAACTCTTGATAGGCATCACTTTCAACTTTCGAATTTAAATTTTATCTTTCAAAATACCATTTCTAGAATGAAAGAAGGATCCTAAATTTATAAATAAAATCCTATTTACACACCAAAAACAAAAAAGGAAAAATAAAATTTATTCACAAAAGAAAAGTTTCCCTATTTTAGGTCACGCCGTAGGTGCCTACATACCTTTTATTAAGGATCAAACTTTCGTAGTTCATTGATGAAAACTTTAGGTGGATAGGTTCATTTTTATTTTTGAAAAAAACTCAGGTTTACATTTTTAGTTTAATTCGGATTATTTAAGGAAACTTTCAAAAAGGGGTCATAAACTTAGTTTTTTCTTCTTTTTTTTCTTTGAAAAATTGTAAGAAAAAATTTTAATTTTGAAAAAAGGGTTAATTTATGTTATTTATTTGAAAAGCGGATTTTTCTAAGTTATAAAACAAATTTATAATTTTTATTAATTTTCTTTATTTTGTTTTATTTTATTCTATTTTATCTCTATTAATCGAGAAAATAAACTAAGCCTTTCTTTTTTTCTTTTCCTTTCATTCTTTTTTTTTTTTTTTAGATTATACTTTTCTTTTTGTTACAATTATAGCACATTTACAAGAATGAATAAATAAATAAATAAAATAAGCCAAAACAAAATTAGGGTTGGACCAAATCAAGTACACGGGTCGAGTCAGTCCTTGGGTTTAGACTCGGGTTGCACTTGGATCTTGGTTCTCTTACAACAGTAGCACTTGAATGGCTTCTCGATAGGGATGATGGACTTATTACATGCTCTTGAGCCCGAAGGCTCTCTCAAGTGGTTTATCGAGCTATCCGAGGTGAGTTAAGTGTCAAGGAGCAGTGCTTACCCCAGTCCAATTTGCTAAGCTACTTTATTATCTATGCTATCCAAGATGCTGCTGAGGTGATCAACTAGCATGCCAAGCTGAACCCTCCACTAAACCATAGTCCAAGTGCCAAATCTAAGTACAGTAATCTCCATTGTGTTGAGGCTGATCGAGACTGTCAGGAGCTAACCTTCTAAGGCTAACCCAAGATGAGTCGTCCTTAAACCAACCATAGTTTAGCCCCTTTTGACACCGAATAGGCTTGAACAAAGGCTCACCCTTGCTCGGACCACAATACTGTTAAAATTACAGTAAAAACGCATGCGCACTATCCTTATTGACAACCGTACTGTCCTTTCTGACAAACGAAGTTCGCTACACATGATTTCGTGTCTCCCTGTATAGTAATTTCCTTTTTATTTAGCAAATAAGAATTCATTTTTGTAATTATCTATAACATAGAACTTGCCTTAACAAGGTATTATAAATAGTCACATAATGTAATAGCCGCAACAAGATATACGGAAGAATACACTGGACTTTTTACCTTCTCTTGAGCTAAGTGTCGTTTTGCTTTTGAGCTACTCTTATCTAGCCCATTCGAGCGTAGACTAATGGCGAGTGACCTCCGGCCACACTTGTGCATAACATCAAGTGCGACCTAAGCTCGTGTGAGGCATTGGTGCATCATATCCAACGTCAATGTACGAGAACCCTTACTCTCCCTAGATTATCATTTACTTTTCAGGCCATCTTGTGGCTTGGACTTACCCCCTTTGGTTATGCGTGATATTAGGTTCGTGTATTTATCCACAAGTCCGTATTATCTTGGTATCAGAGCTTGGTTACATTCGAAGCTGGATCCTACTACTGTGTTCTTTTAATAGTTTATCACTGCTCTCGTGTAATAGTGGTTCTATTGTTGGCTTTGAAGTTTAGTAGTGAGAAGTGTTTTGTACTCTATTTTCATTACGCCAAAATAGAGTGTGGTCGACTCTGTGATTGTCGTGAAGTAAACATCAATGTCAGATTCAAGTGTGTAAGGGGCTTTGGAAAACCAACAAAGTGATACTTTACATGGTCAAGGATAGGAAGGAAGCTTCTCACCTCAATCAGTGGGTGACCGCTTGGATAGGCTTACCGATTTGGTAGCTAGTTTGGTGACTATCATCTAAGAAGACAAACAACGAGCTAGAAATAACCCCACGAGGGAACCTGAATAGCAAGGGCAAGGCAATGGTCAGTTTGGCCAAGATAATGCTCCAACTTGACCACCCCGAGCTAAAGGAATCAGTAGGGCCGCTAGACGAAGACTAATGCTTGAAGAGATTAAGGCAAAAGCAAAAGGAGGTGACGAAGCAGAGGAGTACTACGAACTTGAAGAAAGAAATGTACGAGCCCTTAGAGTTGAGGGATTAAGGATGTGTATTTCGAGTTTCTCTAGAAATGGTGATGCTGAAGAATACCTAGATTAGGTAGATCACATTGAAAAGTAGTTTGAATGCCACAAAGTGCCCAAAAATGCAACGGTTAGGCTAGCTGTATTGGAGTATATCGGCTATGCCACCATACGGTGGAAGAACTTGCAAGCCACCAGAAGAAGGGAAACCCTGCTCTCCCTCAATTATCATTTACTTTTCAAGCTGTCTTGTAACTTGGACACATACCCCCCTTTTGGTTATAGGTGATATTGTGTTCGTGTATTCATCCACAAGTTCGTATCACTTCCTATAACGTGTTTTAGGCACTAATTCTTGTAGGTAATCACATTTTCATGTGATTTGCATTAGCAAAAGGATGTTTGGAAGCAATACCTTGGAGAAACATTGTCGTTTAGATAGTATTTGAAAATCGGTGGTGACTAGGGTACTGTATAAAGTGGCAATCGAGTGTGGACCGTCATATGCATGTATATCGAGTCAAGCGTTAGTCTTCGTCTGGTGGCTTGCAAGTTCTTCCACCATAAGGTGGCATAGCCGATGAACTCCAATACAACTAGCCTAACCTTTGCATTTTCGAGCACTTCATGATATTCAAACTACTTTTCAATCCAATCTACTTAATCTAAGTAGTCCTCGGCATCACCACTTCTAAAGAAACTCGAAATACGCATCCTTAATCCCTCAACTCTAAGGGCTTATACATTCCTTTCTTCAGGTTCGTAGCACTCCTCTGCTTCGTTACCTCCTTCTGCTTCCTCCTTAATCTCTTCAAGTGTTAGTCTTTGTCTAGCGTCTTTACCGATTCCTTTAGCTTAGGGTGGTCGAGCTGGGGCGTTATCTTGGCTAAATTGACCATTGCCTTAGCCTTGTTGTTTAGGTTCGCTCGTGGGGTTCTTTTTAGCTCGTTATCTGTCTTCTTGGATGATAGTCACCAAACGAGCTACCAAATCAATAAGCTTTCCAACATGTAATGAACAAATCATAAAACAAGTGGGAATACTCCCAACCACTACAAGTAGCGTGAGAATTGGTTAGGAGGGAGGCTTCCAATTTGTCCTCTAATTTGCCTCCCAATATGTCTACCAAAGGTCACTTTCATCTACTTCAATTATTTTATCTATACATGTAAGCATGAAAGGGACATAAGGATAAATTAAATGTCAAATTGCCCATCAACTCAAGAGATACATTTCTTAAGCAACCATCATCCTCATATTTAATCCATTTACTAACTTCTATAAATTAAATGTCAAATAGGACCACTTCTCCACTTTTGGGGCCACTCCTTGTCTATAACCTCCACTACAACTATCTTGTTCATCTTGTCTTCATTCCATAAACCAACCAACATTCCTCTTATTCTTCCTAACCTCCAATGCCAACTACAAGTGTAGTAGGTTGTCTTTGAATTTTCAAAAGCAACTTTCAATAAAAAAAGGTAGCAACATTTTCTAATAACCCATCTTTGATATAATAAAATCTTTTTTCAAGTCAAAGGATCCTTCTAAACTTTCATTATCAAAAGGTTGTCCAAGATTTCCAAATGAATCAAGAAGTACTTTTAGCAAAGCTATTTTATGAAACCTTCAAGTTTTCAAAGATTGATTTCATCTTTATAATCTTTCTCTAAAAATCTCTTTAAACCAAGCATATGACAAACCAAAAGCTTTCACCTATTTCTTTATTTCAAATAAGTTTCAACCTTATCTTTAGTAACTATCTTTTCAAAAACCTGAGCTTATGATAAGAAAAAGTTTCTCTTGACTAAAGGAAGTGTTTTATAAAAAGAAAACCACATAAACCAATATCTTTATTAAAATCTCCTTGAAAAACCCATCTTATGTGTAAAAGTTTCCAAAGAATGACAAGACATGTTTTCTATAAAAGAAAACCTTTATTTTTATCATAATACCCCCTTATTTCATTCTTGAATCTAATATGTAAACATTTTTAAAATATCGAGACTAAAAGATTACACTTTCTTTTCAAAATAACCTAATATGAAACTTATAAAAATCAAGTGGAAAAATCTGTGCCTAAATAGTAATATTGAAGTTTCATGTTCGAATCACTATGACATATACTTAATTAGAGAATATTATGAAGTTGTCATAACTTTAGAACATATGGACAGTTTGACCTATGACACTTAGACATATAGACATATTCTTTACCTTGACAATTTAGACTGTAACAACCAGACCATAACGATTGGAACTATTACAAGGACTAAAAAACCCAAACACAAGGACAAATAGGACTATTGACATGAAACGACAAGAACGATTTGGACATGATAAAATTAACTAAAAGACTTCATAAAATTATAAGACTAACAAACAAAGAAAATCTTATATATATCTAGTATTTACTTTTTATTGTGTTCTTTTAAGTGATTGTGATTTCGAGCTACCTAAAGAATACTATGACAAGTAATAGGAAAATGTTCTTTTAAGTGATTGTGTTCTTTTAAGCATATCAAAACTTAAGTATAAAATGGTCTTGCATAACATGTTGCATATACCTACTTTCTGCCACTACTGTTACACAGGGAATGGAAAGGTGAGAAGATTCCCTATTGTTGAGCCCTATTTTGGTTATCCTTGATTCAATCTATATTAAACTAAAATTACTTAATATAAATTGCTCAATATTGAATTGAGGAAAAAAAAAATTTCCGTAAAAAATATTTTAAAATAAATTGGAGTCACCAACCAATTAAACTGGTAAAAATGAAATTAAGATTTTCAAGTGAGAAAACCCTAATTTAGTCACCAGTTTGCAAATATTCTAAAAAATTATTTTTAATAAATTAAACCAAAAAATATAAGTTCAAGGGCTGACCTATTAAGACTAAGTCACCATGTAAAAGTGAAAAAAAAAAAAACTAATGAGCTTTATTTTTTATAATTTTTCTAAGAATGCCAAAATATGTATAGATATGCAAAAATGTAGTTAAAATGAATTTTTAATATTTTTATTACGAATTTTCTAGAGAAAAAAAATTTATATTTTTTATGATTATCCCGAAAATGCGTACATACCTACTAGTTGAGATTAAACCAACGTAGTTCCTTTTTCAGAAAATATTTAATGGGTTGATTTTTTTTTTAAAGAAATCGAGCTAGATTTATGTTAGTTATCAATTTATTATTTAAAAAAAAAGCCTAAAAAAATCTATCTTCACAAATCTATTTTTAAAAAAACCCTAACTAACTAAATCTTTTGAAAAAAAAAAAACTCTAATTAATATTTTTATTTTTAAAAAAAAAAACTACTGTGTCAAAAATTAGTTTTTTCTAAACCTTAAACACATGATCTATTAAGATAAACAATCTAAATAGATATTTTCTCCAAAAATATGAATCTCGAGAAAAGATATGCAACATTTCCTAAAAAATGCAATTTAACAAAAAAAAATATAAAATTTGCCTATTAAAAAAAAAACAATGTATCTAAGAAATTACAAATTTTTAGTTTATATTAAAAAATATTAAACAACTTGCACTAAAAAATAAGTTAGTGAAATAAAGTGATTAATTAATTAAAAACAAAATAAATAAATAACAAAAATAAATTGGATCACCACAATCGGATTGTATTAGTCAGCGTTATGTAGTCTGTTGTGCTGTTCAATGTTGGGCATGCAATTGTGTGGTGATGTGTTGTTCTTATCGTGTGAAGGTTGACAGCGATAATCAGGTGTACAGCGTCTAGGCGCGTAAATAGTGCTGGACGTGAATGTGTGGGCCATAGACAGTAGATTTTGTGGGGATGAGAAGCTGACGTGAATAGGGAGAGAGCGTAGGAGATGTATGGAGTTTGTAAGTGAAAAAGGAAAAAACCTAGAAAACTTTACAGCCAAAACTACTATTTATAAGCCATTAATTTGAATCTTTTTAGAACTTTTTGAACATAAATACAAATCTTGATTTAGATTTATTAAATTCATTCAAAATTAATCAAGTTTCTAAAAACATTATATTGATTTAGACTTTCTATTTTGAGCTCAATTCAATCCATCTTAATTTAGCCTAAAATACACGTTAACTCATTCAATAATTCCTAATTCTATTTAATCCAATATAAATTAAATAAAAATTTGCTTTATATTTTATTGGACTAAAAAATATTTTTTATGAAGCTCAACTGTTCAATGACTTGGAATTTATTAAATTGAATGTATAACTTCAACTATTGTCTAATCCGACCCTAAACAACTGACTTTGACTTGATACTTTTATTATCATCAATTTTTTGTTCAATTTTTGTTTTTATTATTATTTTCTTTTAATTTTCATTTTGATTATTATTTTTTTCATCAACAAAAATGAGG
Source organism: Lumnitzera littorea (assembly GCA_024138015.1). Taxonomy (NCBI): domain Eukaryota; kingdom Viridiplantae; phylum Streptophyta; class Magnoliopsida; order Myrtales; family Combretaceae; genus Lumnitzera; species Lumnitzera littorea. The sequence continues at coordinate 69,882,888 of JAMXBB010000004.1, forward strand.
TGTCTATAATTGCTCTTCTTTATAACAAAGTTTGATTAAAACTTTGCTACAAAGACAAAAGAAATACATATTTTTACTGAATCCTATCTTGAATTAGCAGGGTAAGAATTACTGACTTACAATGTCTTGTTTTGAAAAAGGATACCAACTTAAAAGGTCGATACAAAGAATAAACAGTCTGTCTTGAAAAGATAGGGTGAAGGAATAGAAGGCCTGTCTCAAATGGATGGGGCAAAGGAATAGGAGGACCATCTTGAAAGGATAGGGCAAAAGATTAGGAGGCTTATCTTAAAAGGATAGGGTAAAAGATTAGGGGGCTTATCTTGAAATGATAGGTTAAAAAATTAAGAAGGCCTATCTTGAAATGATAGGGCAAAAGATTAGGAGGCCAATCTAGAAAGGATAGGGCAAAAGATTAGCGAGCTTATCTTGAAAAGATAGGGGAAAAAAATCAAGGTACCTATCTTAAAAGGATAGGGCAAAAGTTTAGGAAGTCTATATTGAAAGGATAAGGCAAAAGATTTGGAGGGGCCTATTTTAAAAGGATACGGTGAAAGATTAAGGTACCTATCTTGAAAGGATAAGGCAAAAGTGTAGGGTATCTCGATAAGATATGGCAAAAAATTAGGGAAGTTTATCTTGAAAGGACGAGGCAAAAAGATAGGGGCCAGCCTTAAAAGGATAGGGTAAAAGGATAGATGGCTTGTCTTAAAAGAACAAGGCAAAAGGATTAAGGGCCTATCTTGAAAGGACAAAGCATGGAGGTTCGACTTAAAAGGACAAGGCAAAAAGATAAAGGGTAGGCACTATACCGAAAAATTAATGTTCTTAAAAGAAAAATTGACTTTTCAAAAGGATTGTTCTTTTGAAGAAGAAAACTTAACAAATGGATTAGAAGGCATGGCAAATTGTTTTTTATCCCTGGATAACTGATGTTCCTTGATGTAAAGCGATAAAAGTTCTTATAATGAAACTTTTTGAACATGGACTAACTAAAGTTCTCAAAATTCTTAGGTTAGCCTAAGCTCTTAGTATGATGACAAAGGCTCTTGAATAATCTTTTTATAGAGTGGCCGAAGCTCCAGAATGTTCTCACATCGTGGAATTATCAAAGTTCCTAAACTAAGGATGACTAAGACTCTTGAATTAGATAACCAAAGTTCATAAAGAAGGATGACAAAGGTTTTTGAATCATCAAATAATCGAAGTTCCCAAGATGAGGATAATTAAGGCTCTAAAGTTCCGAAAGGATCACTAAGATTTTTGAAATTTCCTCGAAGGTTTACTGAAGTTCTTAACTTAAGGGCGACTAAGGTTCACATTATAAGTTCTCAAATTTTTTCACTTTTTGAAACTCAAAGGGAAAAATCGGTGCTTTTATTAAAAAAAACTATTCATCTTTTCCTTGCTAACATGTAATGAAATTATACCAACTTTAAATGTTATAGATAGGTGATATGCTTATTCTTTTAGCCTATTGGCCATTCATTCTTCATCTTTGATTGCTTGTATGATATGATGATGGAATAGGAAAAAAAAATTTCAACTAAATACCTTGTTCTTCTTACTATAGGAAATTCCCATTTGATTCTAGAGTGAAGTGCTTCCCATACCCCTAGGTCATGCTTGACTTTTGCTTCATAAGTTTCATACCAGAAAAAGTATCCCAATTATCTAAATTGTTTAGTTAAAGAAGACTTCCTTACACTGTCAAATGGCTTATTTTCACTCTCGACTACAATTCCAAAAATTATGGTCAATCTTGTAAGTAATACATGTAAGCCCCAAAGTTCAGCCAAGTAACCGTAAAATTGAACTTAAAACCCAAGGTTTAGGGCGATCGGCTAAAGAACCCGATCACACCCAAATTATAAACTATTGAGAGAAATATTAGTAAAAATGACCCCGTAAACTTAAATTTAAGAAAATAAATAGTAAAATAGGAGACTATAAAATTTTCAAATTTTAAGCATAATAACTGCTAATTACCGAAAAGGCAAAAAGTGTAATATAATAACTAATAAATTATTAGAGATAGATTATATGTATACTAAAAATTTTAGAATGACCAAAATAGTATTTAGGAATGTTCACGTATACCCTACATGTATTTACGTGTAGATAAAAATACGCGAAATTACCTAAATTTACCAAAAAGTAAGCAAATAATTAAAGAAAATTATAAAATAATTGAGGAAAAATCAGAAAAAAATCAGAAGGGTGTGGAATGATGCAAGGTTGGTCATGGCAAGTCAAAATCTGAAAAAGAAAATTCAACCAATTAAATTAGAACAACATAAAAACCAAAAATTTAGGGATAAAGCACTTGTCTTGTCCAAATTAATGCACAATAAATCCCCTAAAACCCTATAAATAGCACGAAAAATCCAGGAACTCATTTGGATAGTTAGAAATCAGAGAAAATTAGGGAGAGTCGAAAATTCGAGAGAAAATCCAGAAAATAAAAAAAATAAGAAAAACTGTGCAGTTAGGGGTTTTAAAGGGAACCCACACCAAACGAGGAGCTAGGAGTGGACGGCCACCACCACCACACGGTGGTGGCAGCGCCCAAGCCGGCCGACAAGGCCACGGCGGCCCGCGGTGGCCGGAGCCACCTGAACCGGTGAGTCCAAATTACAGCCCGATTCTTGTATAATTTTGTAAAATTAGTTATTTTGCCCAGAAAATTATGAAACTTGTTATTCTGAGGTTTTATTGTATGTAGATTTAGGGAAAAATATTGATTTAGTTTAATTATGTCTGGAAATATAGGTTCCTTAACAAATTGTTCAAAACCGAGCATGATTAAACCGGAAATTAAATAGGCTTAGGGATGTAGTTTGGGGCTCAAAATTTTTCTGTAGGATGCTCATGTGACATAGAACAGTGCTATGAAGCCATTTTTTTAAAATTAATTTTCGAAATTTTTAAGTTAATTTTTAGCCCTAAAATGATGGAAAAATTGGGTAATTTGGAGTTAATTAGGTGATTAGGATAGTAATTACTGATTTAGATGGTAATTATATGTTTAGGGATGTTAATCTCTGATGTGGAAACTTAATCCTAGTCTATGGAGTGTTAAGTGTAATTAATGAAGGTGTTATGTGGTAAATGTAGAAAATTAGGAATATGTAGAATTGAAAATTAATAAATATGGAAAAATTATGTTTAATTAGATAATAAAATAATGAAAATCAGAACATAAAAAATCTGAAACAAAATTTAATTTTAGGTAATTATATGAAAAATGTAAAAATTTCTCACAACATGAGTAAATTCGATACACTAATACGGATTTAAGTGTACCAGATGGAATAAAATGCTGACTAGGGGTAGTGATCGTATTTAGGATATTTGAAAATAATGTGGTTAGTTTCACATTGTGAGTTGAAATAAATTTCTAGGGTCCGGGTACAAAACAGTACCTAAAAATTGAACTAGAATCTAATTTAGAAATCGATGCGGAACCTGAACCTAACCCCAAACCTAAAGACTTAATACCTAGATAATTAGGCATATTAAACCTTAAACAAAACCTAACAATAAGCGTTGTAGGATAAAACGAACCTATGATATTTATATGAAAAGCTGAAACCACGTTCGTGTTATAGGGATAACCAGCGATGGCCTGAGCAAATCGGACCTCGAGTGAGCGAGCAAGGAGTCGAGGTAAGTTGGGATTAATACGTTGCTGTATTTTTTGAGGCTTAAGATTATGCTTGGTTGTGCTTGTTCGATAGTTGAATGTGTGCATGTGCTTGATTATGGGTGATGCGATGATTCTGTTTGTTGCTTTGGCACATGTTGTATGAATTGTATGTAATGATTGATCACCCTAAATTGGACTTAATCAAATATATGACCAGTAATCATAATCGAACATGCATGGCAACCCGTTAGGGGATTTAGGACTCTCCGGCCAAATACCGACCCCTTCGGAAGGGATAGCGCAAGATTGCAAAATGGTCCCTTCTTCATCCTCAGTCGAACTAAGTGACAGGAGAGGAGGTCGCGGCGAGGGTGAAGGCAGTGGTTCGAAGGTAGTCGCGGGAGGAGCAAGGTCTCCATTACACAAGCCTGGGTTTGGTCATGAGCTGTTGCATTAACGGCAACTCCTCAACCCGGATTAGAGCGGGCGCAATTTCTCTAATCTCACGACGGGCCGGACAACGTCGTGCAATGGCATTTGCTTGCACATGCATTACACTTAATAAGTGATTGAAAACCTTGTTGTGTGTATGGTATAGTTTTAAGTCCTCCGTCCTAACTTACTGAGCTGTGGTTGCTCACATCCCTATAGACGTTGTGCAGGTGCTGGCTAAGAAGCGGCAACAACTATTCTGAAGCTAGCAACTGCTGGATCCTGGGGAGTGAGGAAAAACATTGAAGAATCAACACATATTTTACTTTTCATTTCTGATTAATGTAATAACTGAATTATAGTGATTATATATAATTTTCCTTACTTTCTTAGGTAAATGATTTATTTAAATTACAAATTGTCTACTTCAAAGCGGGTTAGTCGTGGACGCCTTGTGTAGATCAGGTCTAAGATAGCGGTTGTAAGGCCAACTTCTATCTTAGGATGGTTTACACGGCGGGGGCTGTTACGACTCTGCCGCTTCGGGGCGTAACAATACACTTTGATTGATCTGATAGGTCATTTCTTCAGGTTTTTAATGTAGGCTTTTGGTCACGGGCTTAAACAAAAGGGGATGTCGATGTGTTGGCCAATTTTGAAAAATTATTATCTTAACCTGAGTCTACAAGTCAAAAACCTTAAAGGTAAAATGCTAAGATGGGCTTGCCCCAGTTTCGCAAGCAATGATTGCTTAAGATAAGTCAATTTCTTCAATCAAAAGAGTTTAGTTAAGGGTGGTATAGTGGGAGGGATCACAGAATTAGAGTTTCATTCCTTTAGGCTTAGAATCTCTTGCTTAGGTTTATACTTTGAAGGATATTAGGGGAACACTCAAGCCTTTTATCTTGGAATTCATGGGCTAAGCTTTTCTGAGATATTCCGGTCCCATGCCCTTTTTTTATGCTCTTTAGGATCCAATCACCTTACTTGTGTTTTCTTTCTTTTTCTTTTCTTCCTCTTTTTTTTTTTTTCCTTTTTCCTTTTTTTTTCCCAAGGTGATCGCCCTTCATGTGTATGAGTTTCCATTTGAGGAGATTTAAAGCCTTAGAAACATGAGTTCAAAGTGTATAAGCCTGAGGAAGCGTGCATGGCTTTAGAGTGTTTGGGAAGAGTCTATGTGCTTAAGGTATTTGAATGAAAGTCTGGGCTTGAGTGAGGTGTATACAGTTTGAAGCTCTTCTTCATTCTAAAGAAAGTTATCTATGACAATTATTGCTCATAAATTAACACAACTAAAGTAAGCACAAGTTAGCCTATCCCTTTTCTCCAAAATCAATGGCCCTGACCTCCTGATTGCCCCATTGTAGGGTAGTTCTTGATAGGGTTTATTTTTTTTTTGAAAAACTTCCCTCAAATGGGCTCATAAGGGATAAGAATGTTTAGGGAGTGAAATGAAAACTTATCATCCTTTCAATCTGCGTATCGCATGTAAGATAGACCTCCTTTAAAGAACAAGTCTTATCTTTACTTACATGTCTCTTATCTCTCGTGAGTGTTCTAGGGTTAGTATTTAGGATTGGGGATTGTCTCTTATCATTTTAAACTTTTCAAACAATGAGATATTTTTCTATTAGAAAGACTTGAAGCATTTTATTTGTTTGCCGCTATTTACCCAAGTTTGGATATTTTATGATGCCTTAGCTGGTCACATGCCCTTTTGCCTTTAAAAGATTGCCCCATTTACTACTTGATTAGCCCAAGATCATTAGGTTTGTTGGTGGAATAATTCATAGAGGAGACAAACTTCATGCTCTATGTTAGGGTTGGAGCGGGTGGACTAATTTTGTATAGTGAGTGTTTAGGTCCTTTGAGGCTTAGAAAGGATTAGTGCATAGGCAAAGTTCTAGGGAAGTCAATAGGCCACATGTTTGGGTTTTTCCTAGCTTAACGTAAGTTGAAATAGGTGGAGATGTTTGTGGTTTGTGTTTAGTCCTTCGCGTCTAGGGTTTTTGAAAGGGTCAAATAACGAGCTTCTCTTCAAAGAATGTGTTTGGCTTGGGCTTTTCCTGGGGATGGGTTGTGTCTCCACTATTTTTTGTATAAATTTCCAATGTACTTTCCTCTTTTGCCCCACTTAAGGCTCAGAGTAAGTGACCACCAAGATTAGGTTTAGACCGAAATTTTCGTTGTTGTCAATCATCTTATTTTAGAATGAATGACTATAGGCTTCAAAAAAATGGGCTTTACTACTTAAAAGCAAGAACCCAAAGCTTGTAAATTCCTTACTTGTTAGCTGATTTTTCTTTTGAAATCTTGATGATTTTTTCTTTCAACAATTTATTCTAAAACATTTGAAAGCACTTATTTTACAAAAAAAAAAAAAAAAAATAGAAGTTATGTGACAAACCAAATCACCATCTTCTCCTTAATTTATTGGATAAATTAGAAAGTTAAAAGGCTGATTGGAATGAGTGGCTATCATACAAGATTGAGACAAAAAGTAATGACTTATTTACAAGTAAGAATTCTTTTTCTTTTCTTTTTTTAATGAAAAACTCTTGAAGACCCTAAATGATGTTAGACAGAATCCATGCTATAGATGATTTGATTGCCTATATTGCATGAAGAATAGAAAACATCAAATGATGAAAACAACATGATGAGGATAACAAAGCTTCAAAGAGAACAACCGGTAATTGGAGGGTGATAATTTTATAAGAGGCATGCCTAATATTACAAAAAGATGATTAGGAGACACTTTAGGGATGATATTTACAAAACATTTACAAGTCAAAGGATTTTTTATTTATGCTTTTTTAATTCACACGAAAGTATGTTATTGTATAAAAATTTTCAATAGAAAAAAGCAACACCAAACAATAGAGTAACAAAAATGATTAAATAATTAACATATAGTAAAAGGGCACTCACACACACGCTAAGCTAGCAACTAAATAATAGTGCAACAATTTATTACTATACAAATTTTCGAGCTATAACTTTATTATAATGCCATGATTACATTAATTTGAGTATAAATATACTAGGCTCTTATTGAGTATAGAATTTTTCTATGAGTACAGATGTAGTCAAAGCATAGAGATTTTAATAGTTTACAAGGGAAATTTTTTTGACATGAAAAAAAAAAATTGTAGGTCTAGTATGTCACATGGGAAAATAATAAAATTGCAACTCTTTACTCATGATATATATTTTTGAAAACGTTACACTGATATTCATTTGTTTGCCTACAAAAAAAAATTAATGCAATTTAGTGGATTTGATCTTAAATCTTATTGTTCGACCTTTGATTTGTAAAATGAACAAAAAAATACATAATACATATATTATAAAATAATATAGGAGAAACCATATAATACATAGAAAAAAAATTGAAGATAACAATATAAATACAACAAAGTATGGTATAAAATTAATGCAATTTGCTACAAATGTATACCCTGCAATAAAGGTCGGTAAATATTAAATTATAGGAATGAAATCATTATGAACCTACGGTCGTGGAATACGTTTACATATAAGTGGATTGAAATAAAAAAAAATGAAGCTTATGTGTTGAGTTTGATTTTTCAATTTTTGTTTAAAATTGATTTCTTATTTCCTGATTAATACTAAACCCTAATCCATTTAATATTAATCATCGACTAAAGAAATTGAGAAATTCCGGTTTTTTATTGAAAATCATTTTTTTTTTTGAGTCGCCACCAACCGAAGTCGAGAAAAGAAAAAGAAACCGTAACTAATTGGGTGGATTGATTACGATTTGGCTACCTGTAAACCCTAGGAAAAACAATAGTTGAACCTTAACTCGAGTCCGAGTGTTCTAAACTGTACAATAAATCGATAAGGCGAATGATAATAAAAGAATATGAAGTTTAATGAATCAAATATAACACCGATAACAAAACCTTCGGAACTTATCAAAACCCTAAGTCGCTTACTAAAACTCTAAAACTCGTTTATGCATCATTAATCGAAACCGAGCTCAAAATTGCTCGAGACCCTAAAATCATAAACGTAAACCTATAAAATAGGTAAATATTACATAATAGCAATAAAATTATAGTCGAATGTAAATTTCGACTAAATCGACTATTTATACGACATTGTAATAAAATTTTCATAATAACTTGTAAAAATTATAATTGTAGCGGGTACCAGTTAAATTGATAAAAATTTCACAGAATTTTCAAAACCAATCTACGAGGAAATTCGTTATAATTTATATGATCCGAAAAATTACACATATTTGTTAATAAATTTCATTTTCCCTCTCTTTTAATTTCAATTTATCTCTTTTCCACTTACTTTTCTTCCTTTAAGTTTCACGTTCTGCACTTTGTCATTTGCTTTTCTTTCTTTAAGCTTCCACGTGATGTTTTGTTTTGTTTTATTTACTTTAATAAAAAGTAACTTAGCTTAAAATGGAAGCCAATATCACGTGAGGAAGGAAAGATTGATATAAATGTGGAAAGAGAAAGAAAATTCTGCACAAATACACACATACAATTTACAAACCGTGAGCAAAAAGGAGAGAAAAAGAAAGAAAGAAAAGAGAAAAAGAAGAAGGAAAAGAAGAAGAAAAATCCAATTTAATTAGTAAGTAATTTATTTTAAGAAATATATATGTATATGATAGTATACATGTGTAGAGCTATAGTATTTTTATGGTATTTTATGGTATTTGTACATCTTATACTAATAGCATATGTTTATATATATAAATACCTAAATTTACTTATATGTATAAATAGAAGATTAAGTATGTCTACATGTATGTACCAAGTTATATAGTATATATTATGTATTTGTTTTTTTTTTTATATATACCTCTAATTAGTAATTTACATAATTATAGTATAAAGATATATGTATGTGTACCGTAACTTAATATATATATATATATATATATATGTATAGGTATACATATGTGATTATATATATGTGTGTAGTTATATAGAATATAGTGGAGTATTCTTATAAGTATATATATATATATATTATATACGGTATATTATGTATGAAATGTAGAGTATATATTTATGGGTATGTATGCCGAACATATATGTATGTTTTTCTAGGTATGTATATATATACATGTAAGACATATAAATTAATAAATACGAAATATATATTAACATATGAATTTGTGTATAATAAGAGTATGTTTTAAATAAATACATATATATATATCATACGTAAATACATATACATATATCATACGTGTAATACATATATTATATGTGTATATATGTATAATACCGTAATTCATGATTTTACAATAACATAAACCATAAACTATATGTTATAAGTATTGTAATATATATATATATATGTGTGTGTGTGTGTGTGTGTGTGTACAATCGTAAGGTACATAAGAAGAAAATAAGAAAAGGAGAAAAATAGGAAATATACCCAAAATAACAAATATATTTAAATAATTAGTAACTTATAAATATGTTATGAAAAAGAGAAAATCAATATTTTATAATTGTTAAATTTAAATAATAATTTTTGTGATAATTTTTGTATCACAATTTAAGTTACGAGTCACAACGTCCAAAACGGACCTCGTTACGGGAAAATACGCTCGAAAACGATCAAAATAGACTATAAGTTCATAACGATTCGAGCTAAAACGAAAAAGTTACACGCGATTCGATAAAAAGCTCGAATCGACAGTTTCACGTAACTAAGTGAAATAAACCTTATACATTATAACTCTAGCTAGTTTTAAAATTCCCTATCTTACAAATTTTCCTTATTCTCAGGTGATCACGATATTGACCCTGAGCTGCCCACCGATTATTACGATCCCTGAACTAGCCATGGCCGAGTGAGTTTTTCCTTATGATTCCATACTTGTTTGTGTTTGCAAGTAGTGAATCTAAATTATGATGTATAAATGAATGTGTATGGGGTTGGGTTATGCTTGTACATGATAATTGTTGTGAATTGTGAATCTACTTTAAAGTTCAATAATATAATGTTTGATGCATAGTAGATTCAATAGACTGATTGTTTGTGACTTGGAATGATCACTAATTAAATATGACTTAACTTTTATTCGACTAGAAAAAGTTGATTTGGATCATTCATAAATCATGCACTGCATAACTATTTCCGGACAGTCATATTACACGAAGGTAGTGAGAGGCCATACTTGGGTTGATTATTGAATGTTATTGAGTTCGTACGGTGCACACGTGCGATATGACCTTACCCTTGCCCACGAGATGACTAGGCGTTGGAGGCGCCAACCGCCTGGCTATGGGTCGAGTCCAGAGGCCTTCGTTTAGGGGTGAGTGAGGGCTGCGTGAATCTACTCACAATCATATGTAGAATTCGTTTTGATAAAGCTGGTAATGGATGTACCATTACATTTTAAATACGAAACGCGGAGTTTCATTATGAAATAAGTTCTAATATGATACCCGAATTTGACTGTACCGAAGAATCTCCAACCCTGACTTCGGAGGGCGTTAAATCTGAGTTACATGTAGTACCGGGTCACCTACATGTATTTGTTTGGCATACTGCTCGTTCATGCATTCATTTGGTTGAACTTAACTGTGATATAACTTAATTGCTGTATGGTTGAGGGAAAATATCTCACTAAGCTAGTAAGCTTATACCCTCGTAGACTTCTTTTGCAGGCTGACTTATTCGTGGAGTTAGACCATTGTATGCCCGAGGTTAGCTTTCTATACGGGATCCTTGTGGGAGCTGTTTGAGGACAGAGAGTACTTTTGGCTAAATGTAGAGTTGAATATGTAATTTCTATGTAGTTGACTTTAGGCATGTTTCAAACGCTATATCTGTAAATCTTTATACACATAAAGTATGTGTTATGTTTTCTATATTATTATTCGTCATGAAATGCTATTGCTTAAGCTTGCGCACTCTTGGTAGTTAGTAGTAGTTGTAGCCTTGTGTATCGTATAAAAGGGTTGTCGATTGTAAGGGAGCTCAATCTACAATCCTTTGTACGGTATACGGCGACTGCCACGACTAGCCCCCTCAAGTCGCGACACTACCGGTCTTTGATTTCAAATTTAATGAAGAACCAAAGGGTTCGAATCCGGGGGCCAACCTATTAAACCCTAATGGGTACCACTATTTATTTGCCGAAATTAGGATCATTTTTCTAACTATAATATTTAAGAAAATAAATAAATAAAATCAAAAGAGGGAAAAAAAGAGAACCTAAGTTTCTACATATTTTATCGTCGCCCCGAAGGTGCGTATGTACTCGCTAGTCAAGATCAGACGATCATAGTTCTTTCCGAAAACTTTAATGTGTTGGTTCTTTTTATAAAAAATGATTGGTTGAATTTACGTTTTTATTAACTATTTTATTTTTATTAAGAAAAATCCCTAGAAGCCTAATTTTTATTCCTAATTATAAAAAAAAAAACCTATAAACCTAATTTTTGAAAAGTGCCAAATTAAGATTTTTATTTTAAAAACAACTAAGTGATAATTTTTTATTTCTACATGATGAAACTTTTATATAGAAAAGATGCTTAAAACATTAAAAAAGAAAGAAAAGAAAAGAAAAATTCCTAATCATAAAAAAGATGCCTTAATCATAGAAAAGATATCTAAATCATAAAAAAGATTTTTAAACCATAAAAAAATATATAAATTATAGAAAAGATGTCTGAATCATAAAAAAGAAACCTAAACTATGAAAAAGACACCTAAACTATGAAAAAGATGTCTAACCATAGAAAAGAAGTCAATTAAAGATTTTTTTTTTTTTTACAAAAAGGGTCCTAATTCTTAAATGTTATTGTTTTATAAAAAAATTTGCTCGAACAATCCTATTTTATCCTTAAGTAAAGTCAAATCTAAAAGAGATAACTAATTCTAACAATCACTAAACCAATATATATAACTATCTACCAAAATAAAATAATTCCATATAATACACTTTATATAAGAACTAATACCAAAACTCCTAAAGTCATATTATATATTATGTTAACTAAGAAGATATAATAATATGTGTATACATAAATAAAAAATAATCTTAACGACCCCTAAAGTAATACTTATATACATTTATACTCATATAACTATTATGAAATAACCATTCACGTAAATCATTATCTAATCTATATAATAGAGAAAACTAATGTTAAAAGAAAATGCCATATACTAACATATACACACACATACATATATATACAATGCTAAATATCTAAAGACAGGATAAAATACCAATATAGTATAATATAATAATAATAATAATAACAATAACAATAATAAAAATATAAAAAAAAAAAACCGAACCTGAATTACTGTTTATAGCAGTGGTGATGGACAAGGCTCGTTGGTCGTGCGGTCACAAGGATTGCCGCGGATGTTGTGCGTGCCGTTCGAATTGCGTGAAGTGTCAAGCGTGGATGTAATGTCCGGTGTGATTTCGTTTCAGTCAGGCGTGCATGCACTAGCCGTTCGGCCAGGGATGTTGTCGTCAGCTTCGGATCAGTGTTGGGACGTTAGGAACTTCAGTCGTCGTCAGTTTCGGATCAACGTTGGGACGTCAGGCGGCAAGTGAACTTTGGTTGGTCAAATTATGGCATCTAGATTGTTGGATTATTGTTAGAGGATTAGGACATTGATGGCGCGAATGTTGTCGCCTTCGTAGAGTTCGGCCGAATTCGTTGGTCACCGTTTAATTTACCGTTGCCAGTGTGTCAGGGGAGAATTGAAATTGGTTTTCAGGATGGGCTGGGGCTGGAATTGCGGCTGCAGTTTCTTGATGAAGCTAATGATGCGATTCTCGTTGTGATTTTTTCTTTTATAAAGCCCAAATCGAATCTTATTATATCCGATTGAACTAGATTCAAATCTTATTCAACTAGACTCATACGACTTGATTAAATATGAATCTTTTGCAAAGATAGAAAAATAAAGACATTGGTGCTTGCTGAGACTCGCACTCGTGACCTTCAATTAAATCCACTTAAATATTCCGCTGCTTATCCGTTAGGCTGTTGACCTGTTTCTTAACATTCATTACCATTAAATTATATTTAAACTATCTGAATCCCTAAATTAAAATTTTTAACTAAACTAAAATTAACATTAACATTAAACTGATTATTTCTAATAAAAATTACTTCCTAAAAATCTACGAAATCTTTATAATTTTTCCTTTTCTTATTTTTTGGGTATTTTCATTATTTGTTAATTTTTTTATTATTTTTATTTTTTATTAATTTTTTTTGTTTATTATTTTTGAATTAAGACCCTTTTTGTAAAAATAAAAACTAAGACTATGAAAGGGCAAAAATTAGGTGTCTACATCATGGACACTTATATATAAAGGTATTGATTCTTTTAATTTCCCTTCTTCTTTTTTTAAAAAAAAAAAACAAAAGAAAGCTTAACCAGCTATAGATTATCAAATTTTCCTATAATTTAACAATGATTAACATTTTTAAAAAAAAAAAAATGATATAGGAAGGTAAGGTCTATAGGTCTCAAGTTCTGTAACTTTAGGCATTTCCGGAGAAAAACCTAGTGGGCTACATTAAAGCATAAGTGAGCTCACCTATCATTACTAGGTAGGGGTAAAGATCTCAACGACTAGAAGGTTACACAATGGCAACTCACCCTAACTTCATAAGGTAGCTCAAGCCTAACCACATTTAAATACACGAATGATTTTTTTAAATAAAGGCCTCTCGAATCCCTAGTAATGAACCTATTAGGCTAGGTTTTTCTTAAAGGCCTGCATTACTATAACCTTATTCGTACAACTATATTACAATATATAGATAAAAAGAAATAAAAAATGAAAGCTCATTAATTAATTTTTTATTTTTACATGACTAGCATATTAGGATCTCTAGTGGAGTCACTAATTCTATTGAGCTCTATTTTGGTTTTTCTTAATTCAATCTATATTAAGCACAGCCTACTTAATATAAATTACTTGACATTAAATTAAGGGAAAAAAATTTTTTTTTAAATATTTTAAAATAAATTGGAGTTGTCAACTAGTTAAATTAGGAAAAATAAAATTAGGATTTTCAAGTGAGAAAACCTTAATTTAGCTACTAGTCTACAAATATTCTAAAAAATTACTCTTTAGAAAATTAAACCAGAAAACCTAAGTTCGAGACTTGACCTGTTAAGATTAAGTCACCATGTAAAAGTAAAAAAAAAAAATTACTGAGCTTTATTTTATATAATTTTTCTAAAAATACCAAAATATATATAGATATGAAAAAATGTAGTTAAAATGAATTTTTAATATTTTTTTATTAAGAATTTTTTAAAGAAAAAAATTATATTTTTTATGGTTGCTTCGAAGGCACCTACGTACTTACAAGTCAAGATTAAACCAACATAGTTCTTTTTTTAGAAAAGATTTAGTGGATTAATTTTTTTTTCAAAGAAGTCGAACTAGATTTATGTTAGTTATCAATTTATTATTATTTTTTAAAAAAGCCTAAAAAAATCTATCTTCACGAATCTATTTTTAAAAAACCATAACTAGTTAAATCTTTTGAAAAAGACTCCAATTAAGGTTTTTATTTTTATAAAAAATTCACGTCAAAAATTAATTTTTTCTAAACCCTAAATGCATAATCTACTAAAATACGCGATCTAGATACATATTTTTTCCAAAAATATGAATCTCAAAATTAGATATGCAACTTTTCCTAAAAATTGCAATTTTGATTAAAAAAATGCAATTTAACTAAAAAATATGAAATTTGTCTAAAAAAAATTATCTAAGAAATTACAAATTTATCATTTATGTTAAAAAATATTAAATAACCTGCACTAAAAAATAAGTTAGTAAAATATAGTGATTAATTAATTATAAATAAATAAATAAATAACAAAAATAATTTACGTAATTACCTAAGCTAATCGGATCAGACCAATTGACGTTAAGGAGTCTGTTATGTTGTTCGATGCTAGGTGTGCGATTGTGTGGTGAAGTGTAGTTCTGATCATGTGAGAGTAGACTAGAGTGATCGAATGTGCAGTGTATGGGCACGTGAACAGTACTGGATGTGAATGTATGGGTTGTGGATAATAGATTGTGTAGGGATATGAAGCTGACATGAATAGTAAGAGAGCACAGCTGATGTATGGAGTTTGTGAATGAAAAAAAAAAAACTCAAAAAACTTTACAGCCAAAACTACTATTTATAAACCAATAAATAGAATCTTTTTAGATCTTTTTAGACATAGATTCAAATCTCGATTTAAATTTATTAAATTCATTCAAGATTAATCGAGTTTCTAAAAACCTTATATTAATATGGGCTTTCTATCTTAAGCTCAATTTAGTCCATCTTAATTTAGCCTAATATACATGCTAGCCCATTCAATAATTCCTAAATCTATTTAACCCAATATAGATTAGATAAAAATCTACTTTATATTTCATTGGACTAAAAAATATTTTTTTATGAAGCCCAACTATTTAATAACTTAAAATTTATTAAATTGAATGTACATCTTTAACTATTATCCAATTTGACCCTAAACAATTGACTCGACTCGACTCAACTCAACTTGATACTTTTATTATCATCATTTTTCTTTTCAATTTTTGTTTTTTTTTTAATTTTCGTTTTTATTATTATTTTTTTCATCATTTTTTTTAATATGGCTCTATAAAAAAGAATCCTAAGTGTAGAAAAAATAAGGTGTCTACACCCATCTTTTACAAACTAAGTAACTTTGAAGATGGTCGTATACTAAATGGGGCCGTTTCCATTCTTTTGTATTGGGTTTGCATACATCTAGAGACTAATCAAGGATCTGATTAGTCCTTCGTCATTTAGTGGTCAAGGAAGGCATTCATTTCTTAATTATATTTCATTTATGCCTTTATGGGATTGATCAAGAAATCCTTCTCTTGTGACTTATATTTAAGCCATGGAGAATATTACATTTGATTCCCTTGGCTAACCAGAAGGTCAATCTTCTTAGGATTATGTTGGTTCTAGAATGACTATATTTCATTTGGTTCTCTTAGGTGATCGTGGGATTGGTTCTCTCGTGAGGTTAGGAAGAATGTCACCCATTTGGTTCTCTTAACATTGATCAAGGTGCATTATCTCTTAATCACTATGATGACATGGATAAGTGTTTAGCCGAGAATTGTGATTCTGTGGCTATTTTGTTAAGGTAGCTAAGAATGTTATGCTAAAAGATTTTTATGCTAAATTTGGATAATTGGGCACTGGTGGAACTATGAATTCGTAACCTAAGGTCAAGAGGGAAAAATACCCTAATGCATGCCAGATATCGGTTGGTCACATGTATTAATGCATATGTTTGATTGATTGGCTACATATAATGTGTATGATAACTTGCTTGTTTTGCTTGAAAGGTGGTATGAGTAGATTATTCACTAAACTAGTTGTAGCTTATACCCTTATAGTTCAAACTTTTTGTGAGAACCTTACTAGCTGTATCCAGGAAGGTTTAAGCTGCTAGTAAGTAATTAGGAAGATAGAAGCGACCCGTGGGATAATGCGAAGAAATTATAAATTTTATAACTAGTACATATTTTAAGTACTTTATCTACAAGTGGGTTGTAATATTTAGTATTTAGAAAGACTTATTAACTTCTTATATTAAGTTATGTAATTTAGATTTTATAATAAGGTTTGAACTTTTAATCCTATGTCATATTATCTGTTATACTCAATGGTTGTTCTAGGAATGACACTTCATATACTCTTTAGAAGTAATTAACGAGTAAGAAGGTGCTAATTGATTACTTTTAACTAATAAATTACGATCTATCACTACTAAACTATCATATGGGTTGCAACAAAGGCAAAACCAATGTGGTCACTAATGCCCTATTAAGAAGACATATACTTCTTATCGAGATGCAAACTAGGCTTTTAGGGTTTGCAAGCATCAAAGAGTAGTAACCTTAAGACCCCCATTTTAGTCCCATATTTAGATGATGTGAAGAAGGAAGAATAGTAGATAAATATCATGTAAAGGATGGATATCTATTTTGAAGTGGCAAGCTGTATGTGTCGACTTG
The DNA here is from genome assembly GCA_024138015.1 of Lumnitzera littorea. Lineage (NCBI taxonomy): Eukaryota > Viridiplantae > Streptophyta > Magnoliopsida > Myrtales > Combretaceae > Lumnitzera > Lumnitzera littorea. The sequence goes on from JAMXBB010000004.1 coordinate 69,900,035, forward strand.
TTTTATGAGAGAGCTACTAGTGAGAGAAGCTCATACTGGAGGACATTTTGGGTACTTTGGAGAGAAAAAGACATATGAGCTATTGAATGCAAGGTTTTATTGGCTTTAGATGAGACGAAATGTGCACCGTGTGGTCAAGAGCTATATAACCCACAAGAAGGCAAAGAGCTTAATTGAGCAAAAAAAAGTAATGTCTCTACTTGTCTCAATAAGACCATGGGTTGATTTGAACATAGAATTTGTCCTTAGTTACCTCAAAGTGCCTGAGGCAAAGAGTCAGTAATGATCATTGTGGATAGATTCATAAGATGGCACACTTTGTGCCTTGCATTAAAACTAATGACACTTCAGCTATTGCTTCTTTGTTTTTACAGGAAATTGTTTGCTTGCATGGAGTACTAAGGAGTGTGGTGTCAGATCATAACTTGAAATTCCTAAACCATTTATGGCAAACTCTTTGGTATTGAATGGGAATGAAGTTACTTTTCAGCACCTCTTATCATCTTCAAACCAATGGTCAAATAAAGGTCATTAACCATACCTTGGGTTTACTACTCCAAGCTATAATGGGGAAGAACTTAACTGACTGGGATGTTTGCCTACCTATGATAGAATTTGCTTACAACAGGATAGTATACACCACTACTGGGTATGCACCATTCAAGGTCATCTACTGTTTTAACCTCGAGCTTCCTCTTAATTACACCCTAATGCCATCACCTAACTAAGAAGACCTAAAAGCAAGAACACTAGCTCAGTCCCTTCAACAGATTTACTAGCGTATTGCCCAGTACATTGACCGAGCTACTATAAAACTAAAAGAGAAAGGTAAAGAAAGGAAGGCCAATCAATTTCAACCCTGCGATTAAGTATGGCTACACATAAGCAAAGACCCTTCAGGATACTCCAAAAGATAAACAACAATGCATATTAATTGGAGTTGCCAAAAGACTTCAGAGTATCTGACATATTCAATATTGCCGACATCAGCCCTTATTGACCAGAAGAAGAACAGAGTGAGGACTAAGCAAATTTGATCCTAAATCTCAATCAGTCGTAAGGGGATGATAAGAATCTAGCCATTTAACCTCTGACTTAAGCTCAAGCTTGAGGGCTTAAGAGTATGGCCAAGCATATTCTCTCATTTCGACTTACGCTTAAAGAGTTCGAGCTACTCCAAAATTATCAACCTATTGCCATATCTGAGCTAAACTCCCCTATGCTTACCAATTGTCTCTGAATGCCAACCTAAAGAGCACTCAGATGATAGCTTAGCTTGCTTGACCATTAGCTCACCCGATGTTCTTTCGAGCCACCCAAATCATACTCGAGCTGATCTCACCCTTGAAGGAGCTATAGCTTAGCTCAACATCATCAGAACCTGATCTTGCCTTTTTGTCTAATTTTATAAAAGCACATCCAATAATCGCCAACCATGTATCCTTACCATCCACAAGACGAAATCTGCAAGAGAAGTTTCTATTCTTTAATTTTTATTTTATACCCTTATTGATTTTTTGTATTTCACTTAATTTAGACAATACCCTTTTAGTCTTTTATATTTTTAGTAGGTTGCCTTAGAATCACGAGTATAAATACCCTTATACTTTGTAGCCACAGATCATCTTACCCACTATTGAATATACAGAATCCCTTTTGTGAGCTCTTTGTGCTTATTTTTTCAACTCTTATTTTAACCCTTAAGTAAGGTTAAGTGATAAGTAACCTCATTGAACTCACTCGTGCATCATATTGAGCTAGTTCATAAGACTACGAATGTTCCTTTGTGTGCCATATCCTTGGGATCGTTCATAGGATTTTTCATGTTTCTTCGTTTTTCTTTTTTCTTTTTTTTGCACATTCCATCTTCATTTCAAGCCTTTATCCATCCTTAACGTGGCATATCATGTTCGATAATTTATTTTATTCCAAACACTTACAAAATGTTACTTCTTGCTAATAGTCACATCCTATCATCATTTTGAGGACAATCTCATCAACATAAAACACATATCATTTCAAGAAATTAGAGGAGCCCGAAGTAGAAAAGAAAGGAAATTACAATAGATACCAAGTTTAACTACAAAAGGTACTCTTCCTTTTACACAATCGAGAGAAACAATTTCTCTTCAACATAATTAATTAAATACATTTATTATGCATATTAAGTTGAGGAAGTGCCTTGTCATTCATTAAAATACAATATCTCAAAATGCATATAGAATTCAAAGATCTTCTTACCTTCCTAAAATCTCATAAATGCTCCAAATAAAAAGTAGGTTTGAATTGAAAAGAAATCTAAAATAAAAAAGTTAAGAGAGAGAGAATATTATGTTTCCTAGTATGAACACAACAAATGGAGGAATGACCATAAATTCACTAAAATGTAATATCTCAAAATGTACACAAAATTACATGATTTATTTTACCATCCTAAAGTGATTGCACTGAATGAAAAATCATTCAAAACTAAAAATAAATCCATTATAAAAAAAGTTAAGACGGAGTGATTAGTATGTTTCCTATTCTTAGTATGAAAGGAAGTGCCATGACTTTACTAAAATGCAATACCTCAAAATGTATATAGAGTTAAATTATTTCTTACTTTCCTAAAGTCTCGCAATTGCATTGGATAAAAAATCAGACAAAATTGAAAACAAATCTTCTAGAAAAAAAAAAAGAAAAGAAAAGAAATTGAAAACAAATCCAAAATCACATCTGTGAGAGAGAGAGAGAGAGAGAGAGAGAGATTGATATGTTTGTTGGTATGATTAACTATGTTTCTCATCTCTTACACACATTACAATTTGATAGAGCTACTCACAACTTTCACAAACATGGATTAATATGTCTTGTACATCATGAAAAAAAAAAACAACATTTTTTGCTAGTTTTTCTCATTTTATAGCTAAAAAAAGAGGACTTTTTATTGATGTCTAGATCAAAGTATAGTGAATGAAAGGGAAATTATATGAGGTTGCCAAATCCATAAAATCTAGAAAGAGAAAGGTATTATTATATTTTTTTTTTACTATTACAAAAGGTTGAAGGAAAAAAAACGAAAAAGAGAGCCCAACAAAATGTTTTTCGATTTACAATCAATTGCAAACCATCATTTATTCGACAATTTGCAATTATTTTTTCAAGTATAAGTGGAAAAATGGCATAAAGTATACAAAATGTAAGAACATTCCTAAAGACAACTCGTTATAGGCTATTACAAAAGAGAGTCGGATAAAAGTTGATTATAAATGAGAGTCAAATGAATTATTGTTCCTTTAATAGTAATAGATAGATTAATTAGAAATGAAAAATCAACTTTTATTAACTTCATATAATTAATTTGCTATGTTGCATTTATATAAATACATATCGAATTGAGAAATATTTCATTTAATACAAGTAGTTGGTTTCTCGATAATTTGTTTTCATATTGTATATTACTTATACAATGTGAGAAAATGACGAGTTTAACACAAAAGGAAAATAATCAATCCAGAAAAAATTAGATGGAAGAGAACATAGAAAAAATACTCATTCAAATATGAAAAAAGTGAAGGAAGGTGAAATGAAAGTTTCGAGAAAGACATGTTAGAAAGGAAGCTAATTAGATACCTTTTAGATATATTAAAATACAATAAAGTTGTTCAAATTTGAAACTATTTTTATTTAGTTAATTTTATTAAATTTTCTCCTATATACTCTTGACGTGTAAAGAAAATCATTATTGTGAGAGTTTAAGAATTAACTTTCCTTCACTTCCTTTATCCGTACTTTCCCTAACAAGAAGTGGAAAAAAGAAATTTTCCTCTCTCCAATTACAATTTTAAGTCTTCAAACTTTCTTTTTCCTATTTCAATCCTTAAAGTTTTTAAATGTTTATAAAAAAGTCTTCTGTTAATAGAAAAACTAATCTTTAATTTGTTAACCATTAGCTTTTCCATTAATAGGAGACTCTTTTGCAAACTTTTAAAAACTTTAAGGACTGAAGTAGGAAAAAAAAAAAAAAGAAGAATGAGGACCTAATTTGTAAAATGTTGTCACGTTTGAAGGCTAAAAGTGTAATTTTTCCTTTTTTTTTCATCATTTGTTAATTTTTTCTAACCAAAAATATAAGTTACAACTTAAAGAATTAGAACGTCTAATTGTGTTATTAGATAAAATGTCGATAAAACAATTATTTATCTGATTACAAATATAATCATTATTTATGTTTTTCAATTCACATATGTATGATAATATACTAACTAATTTTACATAATATTATTAAATTAAATGGAGTAGTTAATTATATTCCCTATTATTTATTTAATTTAATAATTAGAGTAAGTATCAAATAAGTTATATAATTACTTAACTAATACTAGTCTCTTTAAAAGGATGGATCAGGTTTAGATTTCTCCTTCCCTAAATTGACATAATACACAATAAATCTAGTAGAAAAAATATTATTATATGTAAATAAAAAAATTAATAAAATTAAATGCAATTTTATTCTATTAAGAATGCCAAATCGAATTATTGGCTATTTGAAGTATTTTTCAACCAAAATGGAAAGAGTACATCAAAAAGACCTTGAGTCTTTTTTTTTCCCTTACCTTCTCGTTTTAGGATTTTTTTTTTTCATTTTTTTCTCTCTTTTAAGACCTAAGTTCATAAAAATGAGCAAAACTATGATATTTGTTTCTTTGAGAAAAGTGTTAAAATTTGAGGATGAAAAGTATAATTTTCCCTTAATTTTATTGAATTTTCTCCTATACTTTTTTCATGTGTAGAGAGAATCATTTTTGCAGGAGTTTAAGGATTAACTTTCCTTCCCTCCATTTTTTCATACTTTTCCTAGCAAGGGATAATTAGAAAAAAAAAAAAAGATTCCTCTCTCCAATTCTATTATAATTAGATAAAACCCTAAAAAGCTATAAAAAGATAAATTAGAATAATGAATTAGAGAAACTAAACCATAGATTTTAATTATAAAAGGAATTTATTTAGGTTTAATTATTAACATTTTATAAAGAAAGTAAAAAAATATAAAAAGAACCTATAAAAATTTAGAATAAAATAAGATAAATATCTAAGAGAGACCCCTAAAAGAAAGAAAGGCTAACTCTCATATAAGTTGGTCGATTGCCCCTTCATCAATATCCATCACCATAGACATCCCATTTTCGCACCTCCTCATCCCCATATTTTTTAAAAAAATTTAAAATAGAGTAAATGGTCTTAATTTAGAAAAAAGCAAAAAAAAAAAAAAATAGAAGAAAGAAAATGAAAATAAAAAATTTAGAATAGTTTAAAAAAATAGAAAAATCTAAAAAGAAAAAGAAAATGGAAAGATAGAATTTTTAGGAAAAGTAAACTTTTTATTTTTAGTAGTTTTTGAGAAAAATAAGGTTTTAAAGTAATATTCGGGTCATTAGGTTTGGTTTAGTTAATTTCATAATTGGGTTTTAGGTGGCTTGATAGATTAAATAGAATTTATTTGCAATAAATAATAGGGTATAAGCCAACAACTCATTTGATTACACACTTAGTTTTGAAAATGAGCATAAATCAAAGGTTTAAGGTTCAAATTTCATTACAGGAATTTTATGCTTTTTTTTTTTTCATCTATGTAAGCTACGTACTCATATCTAATTGGGGCCACATGTTTGACATGACACATAGCAGAACTCGATTTGGAGATGCAATTTTTCTTCACAATTTCACCAAACTAACAATGAAATCATGAAGTAGACTTAGAATATTATGGATTCATACTAAATTCATGTCTAGATTCAATTGTTTACGAGATCAAATCAACTCTTGAAAATCCAAAAAAAGTTTGGATTCGAAATTAAAGCTCAGTCTTGATTGAGCTTGATTCAAGCTGTTGACTTGAAAATCAAAGCTTCTAATGTTGTCTTTAGAAGGATTTAAAGTGTGATCATTTCATCAAATCAACATGAATTCACATTCAAAACTTGTCAAATACCTGTTAAATTGAAAATTATGAATTAATTAGCTTTTTTGAACTTTCCAATCGAAACCAAGCTAGGATTACTGTAAATGGAGATCTCTGAACTTGTTCTAGGTAAGGGGGAAATGACCAAAAACCATCCAAACACACTTCCACTTCTTTCTCTCTCTAACTGATCATCTATCTCTCTCTCTCTCTAGAAAATTAGTCAAGCTCGAAGCTTATTGAGTAAGACTAATCACATAAGAAGACTCTTTAGGCCTTGAACTCACAAACCTAACCTTTCCCATACTCCATCGTGCCTCTTAGTGCCCCCCAACCAATCCACCACCATGAAGCCCTAACCCTAACCATAACCACCACTTCAAACACACATCACCACTCTACCCCACATGAAATCACCATTATAGCTAGCTTCTCCATAAAACCCAAGACCACACCTTACTCGAACTTACGATAATCACCACCACTGACCATTCCTTCTCTAACCACCTTAAACCACCACCAAATGGCAAAGTGCTTTGCCTTACCCTCACTAAACGCAATAAAGTTCTCATAAAACCACCATCTCCTGCTCATTTTGGTGCTCAAATCGTCTCGAACCATTCCTCATAGCCACTGCTTCCTTCTTCATTGGGTGACCTGACGTAAGGCCTAATTCGAACCGATTGCCCAACTCACTCTATGCCTAGGTCCGACCCAAGTCTGCAATCCAGCCTACCTTCTCTTTATTTTGTATCCATATTTTTTTTATTATTTTATCTCATTTATTTGTTTATTGTATGTCATTATATAAATCATGTGTAAAAAATGGAAGAAAATAAGAATCGAAAAAAAAGAAGAAAGAAGAGCAAAAAAGAAAAAACAAAAAGAAAAGAAAAGAAAGAAGAAAGAGAGAAGAGCTTAGTTTTTATTTTATTTTTATTTTCTTTTTTTCTTCGGTCCCTCTAAAAAGGTAAAAATAATAATAAAATAAAAAGTTTTATCACTTAGAAAAATCAATTTTCCAAATAAATAAAAATAAATCAACCATTTTTCAAAATTAGGACTTTTCCTTAGAATTTTTTAAAAATATATATAATAAATCAAGTTTATGACCCTTTTAGAAAATTTTCTTAAATAAACTTAAACTGGATAAAAAATGTAAACCGATCTTTTTCAGAAGTTAAAATTAACTCACCCATCTAAAGTTTTCATTAACGAGCTACGAAAGTCTTATTCTGAATAATGAATATATAGGCACTTATAACAATTACGAGGCAACTTAAAATATAAAAATTTTTCTTTTTTCATCTTTTGTAAATAATTGTTCGATTTATCCTTTTATAGAATTAACTTAGTTGCATATGAATAAATATTATTTTTAATGGGAATTTTAAAGATAAAATTAAAGTTAGATAGTAAAAATGGTATCCGTTTAGGATTTAATAGGTTAGCCCATGAATTCAAATCTTTAGTTTTCAAAACTTTTTCTTAAAATTGATTTTTCAGTAAACCAGTGGCTAAGTTAAATTGATTCATCCAATCGATTTAACCTAATCCGTTTTTTTTCTTGACTCTAATTGGGTGATAACTCCAAGGTTTTTTTTTTTTTAAATAGAAAATTAAGTTTTTCTTAACTCTTAATCAAAGGTTAGTATTAAACAAATTAAGGTTTAATACTAACCAAGTTAAGGAAAATAATAAAAATTGGAAAAAATCAGTCTCGACAATTGCCCCTTCATCTTAGTCAACTAACACCTAAGTCCTTAGGTTGACTTCTTTTAACCGATTGATATATTGTTAATTAATTTATACCAAGGGGAATTCATAGGATATGAAAGTATAAATTTTGATAAATTTATGATTTAGATAACTTAGTTTATTTTTATAGGATAATAAGAGGATGAGGAATCAAAGAATAACTTTTTAAGGAGATAGAAGGTAGATAGCTATAGTATATGTTTGAAGAAAATTATTAATAACTATTTAGCTATTATTGTGTTGCTTTTACTTAATTTTGTTGAAATCTATAGACAACAACCTCATAATAGGTTTTTGTAACCTTAAAAAAGATGGTTTACTAGGATAATGCAGTAGTTAGACACCTAAGCCAAAATTATGGCTCAACAAGTAGTCAATATGAGGGAACTATGGTCATTTCAAGTTATTAAGTAAGGAGAATTTACAACAATAAACCGATGGTTATGGGATGCTAGTCCAAATGTTACATATGATCTATGTTTGTTGTGGCATGATAAAGATAATGAACTCAGTATGAGACTATTTATTATCTTCATTGTTGGTGGTGTGGACTTAAATCATTCTTTGCATTCATTATTGTTGTTGTTGTTTAGGTTTGGTTAATATGATGGAGTGGCATGAGCTACTTTAGATCGTAAGGCATTAGGACTATGCTATTGGGTGCTTTTGTATTAAATTTTAGTATGTGTGTATGATAAAGATCAAGTCCTTGGTCCTATTATTCATAATCGAACTCAAGGCCTCCAAAACCTTACCTAATGAATTCTAACTAAGTAGCCAATTAAGGACATGATCCCTTGCTATGTTTAAGGCCTTTATCACTTCTCTGAGCCATGAAACTCAACTCTCATACAGGCAAGGACATTTCTTACTCTAGCCTAAGTGTTTCCTAACCTATTTATACCACATCTAAGCTATTTCACACCTTCACCAAGCTGTTCTACTCTTGGCCAACTTGATCTAATCAATCCATCTAAATAATCTATCATTCTCCACCTTTCTGACTTTACCTACCATCTGTCAAGCATAACATACTTTGACCTCTTCTATTGGGAATAGTATGGACACTTTACTTTTACTTTTGTGAGATGAAGTTGGCCTAGAGCTAACACATGTCTCTATAATGATCTTAAGGATGATTCTTTTCTATCATTTTCACCCCTTGTAGCATATTTTTAAACATGTATCATTACTTTATTTAGATTTTCACCCCCTTTATAATTTCCCTTTATGTTTAAGCCTTAGAGATACCATACAAATAATCTCATATGTAAGCTTGCTCAAAAAGTCAATGAATATTCTACCTTTACATCTCCTCTTAAGAAATCCTCTCAAGCTTTATTCTTATCTACTCCTTTGACAGGAGTAGTGGCAAGTCACCATAGTGAGCAATATCAAATACATATTAGGCCATATAGGGCTTAATGATATGTGATATCTATTGTATAGCTGATGTAGATTTTGCTAAATCCTAATTTTTTTTCCTTTGTTTTATCTACACTTTCCTTCGACCCACCACCATTTAAGTATGTTTCGATTGACCCCTCATGTATAATCCCAAGGAAAATCTATGTACGATTCATGATGTATGGCACTCTTATGTGTTTGATAGTACAGTTATTCATTGGACATTGTGATATTGTGGATTCTTGAAACCACTAAATTTAGGGTTCTTAGAAAATACTCTCCATTTTCATTTGAATTTTATGACGGGGCACTATTTTAGAGAAAGTGAACTTTAAGATCCGTTTACCAAATGAAAATTATAAAAGCTTTCTTTAATTGTAAATGAATATTTTATCAATATACGATGATGTTGATTAGAAACTTGAAATTCAAGTTTCAACATATAATGAGTTGCTAGAGATGAACTATGAGACTTATGAAATCTTAACTTTGGAACAAAAGTACAATAAATGAACATAAAAATGCACTAAATACATACAATAATTTACACATGTATCCGTATATTAATATAATTACTAAATATAGGTAATAATCACACCCTAACTATTATTCTAGGTAACTAACTTACAAACCCAGGCAACAATCTATTCTCATGATTGCAACCTAAGAAATCAGAAGAATATATTCCCTTTTCACGGTATTAGGACAGATGGCCTCAGTTGTCAAACATGCATAAAGTTTAGGACCAGTGGCATGTCTATAAGTCTTACGACACTTGTCAAACTAACTAGAAGTCTAGAAGAAGCCTTTAGCGTCTGACATAGTATAAATATGACTCAATGGAGTAAATCAAACTACTAAATAACTTAGACAATAAGCACTTTATTCCTAAATCAAGCGAATTGAAATAAATTAAGAAATGAGTAGCAAACCCTGAACCAGTGATGTTATACCGAGACCTACGCCGCCGCCGCCCACCACACCCCGTCACCCCCCTCCTCACTCCTAGTTCAGCAGAAACCTACCATGAGAATGGGCTAATTCGTCAACAATACAATTTGAACATCGACTAGGTATAACTTGAATAATCTGGGTAGCAGGCAACTCGCTCGAGTATACCAAGCTCCAACAACCAAAGCGTTCAGCATGGGTTCGTAACGTAGCTCGGAGTTGGTCTGTCATGGTGTTAGCTCGAGTACGTTCGCGAATCTGCTCGGCGAGTAGTCTTTGGACTAGCTCGGATACGGCATCCATAGGAGGGTTGAGGACGGTGCATGATAGTTCACTGCAATTTGATCATAAGTGTCCACTTTAAAAGCTCGGCATCGACGTTAACAGCACAACAAAACTGGATGAGTTAATTCAACATACTACCGTACTCTGAAGCACTAGCTCGACCCAATAGCACCCACTTGTACACTACACGGGTCACGCTTGACACTAACGCCTTTCACAGCTCAGCACTATGGGTCATTAGTTCACTGTACACTCAATAACACGCCTATAAGGACAGCTCGGCTATTAAGTTCAATTGTGCTGACTAAGTTCACATGACAGCAAGCTCGGGAAGTCTTGGATTATAGTAGCTCCGCAAATCCATAAAAAACACATGAACTTAGTATTTTGCGCAGACTTCAATAGTAAACTCGGCAACGATAAACGCAGCCAGGAGCTGACGGAGTCGGAGTGCAGCGTAGACTCAATTTTTTGCTCAGAAATTGGCTATGGACTGAACATTAGGATAGCTTTGAAAAACAAAATTTGCCGCTCCTCTGGTGAATTAGTTGGGCACATATTTTCCAAGCTTTTCGATAAGTCGACGTCCTTATCGGGGAATTCCAATCAGATGATGCTTGGGAGCTAAAACAAAAAAACTTGGTAAAGGAGGTCAGAGAAGAGACTTAAAAGAGCTTGGCTTGGCCATGGGCTACCCGAATCGGATTTGTTGCGGATCAACGGAGCTAGGTGCAGGTCGATTAGGCCATAAAAAATCTTGGACAATTCAGTGCAGCTACCGTTCCTTGTGCTCAACTCGATTCAAAGAAAAGCTCGACATAGTCTGTGAGAGGGTGCTTGCGTAATTAGCATGAACTTCAGCTCGGACTTCAAACTAAAAAGCTATTCGACATTTCTTTTTTATGCAGACTCAATTCCTTGCCAACTTCATCCGTGAGCCCCCTGTCTATTGTTTCAGGCGATATCAATTCTTCCCAAGGGTGATCTAGAGGAAACTCGAAAGTAAGCCCAAATCTATCGATTGTGGGACCTTCATGTAATGCCATCACACGACTAACATAGTCAACAAAGCTCACTAGATTTCTCATGTCATATTCATAGGGCAACGGAAGCATTTTCTAAACAATCATAATAAAGGCACCAATTGAAGTCTAAATTATAAATGGAAGTATGACTGCAGATATTAAAATGTTCTTGGTTCGAGTGTCTTGAAGTTTGAAGCTTGGGGAATCATCGCAGTAAACGCAGCTTGGTGTGTTCAGTCACTGCAGTAAATGCGGCACGGCAACTAGATTGGTTGTATTTGCAAGCTGACCTAAATGCTTATAAGCTCGGACACCCACATTCACGACCATCACTGGCCGCTTTGCGGCTCGGGTATGTGAAGCTTAGTACTTAATGAGATCGAATTTTTGCTATTGCCAAAATATACAAGTGCTAGTGTAGGGATGATTTTCAAACACTCCTGAGAGAAAACATAAGGCACGTCCTTCTCTAATAGCTGAGTCAAAGGGCGGCCAATTTTCGAGAAATCCTTGATAAATCGCCTGTAAAAACATATGTCCTAAAAAGCTTTTTATGGCCTTAACGGAAGTTGGGGATGGGAGTCTTGCAATCGCGTCTACTTTGGCAGTATCTACCTCAATTCCTTGATAAGAGATCTTATGGCCCAGCACAATACTTTCTTGTACCATGAAGTGGCACTTCTCCCAGTTGAGGACAAGATTGGTCTCTTCACACTTGGTGAGTACCCTGTCCAAATTATTCAAACAAAGGTCAAATGAGTTGCCAAAAACTAAAAAATCATCCATAAATACCTCCATTATGTCCTCAATCAAATCATCAAAAATAGCTAACATGCATCGCTGGAATATAGCCGGTGCATTGCAAAGACCAAAAGGCATCCTGCGATAAGCAAAGGTGCCATAAGGACAAGTGAAAGTGGTCTTCTCTTGATCTTCCGGTGCAATAGGTATCTAAAAATAACCAGATAAGCCATCCAGAAAACAATAAAACATATGTCCAGCTAGTCGTTCTATCATTTGATCAATAAAAGGTAAGGGGAAATGGTCCTTACGTATAGCATCATTTAACTTTCGATAATCAATACATACACGCCAACTTGTTACCATTCTCATTGGGATCAATTCATTCTTTTCATTAGGGACTATTGTCATTCCACTTTTTTTTTGAATTACTTGCACTGGACTCACCTATGAACTATTAGAGATAGGATATATCATACCTGCATCAAGGAGTTTAATAACTTCCTTTTTTACTATCTCTTTCATGTTTGGATTCAAGCGTCTCTAGGGCTGCACAACCGGCTTGTGGTTTTCTTCCATTAAAATCTTATGAATACAAAAGGAGGGATTGATATCTCGAATATCGGATATTTTCCAAGCAATGGCCCTCTTATGCTCCTTGAGTACTTTCAGCAACCTTTCTCTCTGTTCTTGTTCCAAATTGGATGTTATAATTATCGGTAATTTGGAGTCTTTCTCTAAGAAGGCATATTCCAAGTAGTCAGGTAATTGCTTTAGCTCCAATACCGGTGGCTCCTCAATTGAAGGTTTTAACTATGCTTCCTTCCTCTTTTCAAATTCTTCAAACCCTTTCTCAATAGAGATAGGTTTATTTGCCTCCAGTTGGGCTACCACCTCGGATTTGACAGGATCTTCCGAAGCTTCCTCCATACTTAATTGCAAGCAACTCTCCAACGGATCCTTAAAAAGAACTTCCTGCATATAACTTGAAACAAAAGTGTCAGTAATATCTAGAAGGTAGTAAGTATCATCCTGATCGACAAATTTTTTCATAGCCTCCGAAATTTTAAACGTGATCTCTTCATCTCCTACTCGAAGAATGAGCTTGCCACCACTAACATCAATGATAGCCCTAGCGGTAACTAAGAATGGTCTTCCTAGGATAAGGGGTAACTCAAAATCGTCATCTATATCCAGTATCACAAAATCAACTGGAAAAATGAATTTACCCACTCGGACTAATACATCCTCAAATATACCTCTAAGATACGTCACATATCTATCAGCTAATTGCAAACTCATGCGTGTAAGCTTAGGTTCCCCTAATCCTAGTTTCTTAAAAAATTTATAAGGCATTAAATTGATGCTAGCACCTAAATCAGCTAAAGCTTTGTCAATTAACAGATTACCAATATGACAAGGAATTGTAAAACTTCCTGAGTCTTTTAGCTTCTTGGGCAACTTGTTTTGCACAATCGCTAAAGATGACTGTAGAAAGCTCCTCAAGCTTCCTCTTGTTGGATAACAAATCTTTCAAGAATTTAGCGTACTTCGGCATCTGTGACATAGCATCAACAAGAGGTAAGTTAATATGCAGTTGTTTAAAGAGGTCAAGGAACTTACTGAATTGTTGGTCATTGCGATCTTTCTTGAGTCTTTGGGGATATGGGATAGGTGGTTGATATTCCTTCACCTTTGATGACTCTACATCTTCCGTTGCTTTCGTCTCCTCCTTGCTCTTGCTAGTCTCCTCGCTAACCTTCCTCTCAGCATGCAACTCCTTCCCATTTCGAAGTGTCACTGCCTTAACATGTTCCTTTGGATTGGGTTCTGTATTTCCCGGTAGCATTCCCTGCGGTCTTTCAGAGATTGACCAATTTGGTTCTCAAGGTTGCGATTTGAAGCCTCTTGATTCCTCAACGAGGATTCAATGTTGGATAAGCGAGCCTCATTGCCTTGAATGTATTTTGTGAGAAGTTCTTCCACACTGGACTTCTTTTCTTGAGGGAGAGGAGGTAGGAATAGTCTTTGAAATCCAGGTGGGCCAAAGTTGGTCTTCTACTGGCCTTAGTTTTGGTTTCCCCATGAGAAATTGGGGTGATTCCTCCATCCTGGATTGTAAGTGTTGTTGTAGGGGTTATTTTGTTGCTTAGGTGGATCTCCTAGATAATCTACCTGTTCCAGTTGTTCTTGTGCTCCATACCCCTGCATACAAAAATCACTTATATCCGATTGCACTTGTTGAGGGCCAACTGAGAGTGCATCAATCTTCTTACTCAATAGGTCTACCTTGGCTGCCAGAGCAGTGGTCAAGTCCACCTCATAAATTCCCATGGCCTTTTGCTTGGCTCTAGTGGTTTCCCATTGATAATTATTCATTGCTATTCCTTCAATCAGGTTTTGTGCTTGCTCAGGTGTCTTTGTGTTCAAAGTACCTCCTGCGGATGTATCAATCATCTATCTAGTAGATAAATTGAGACCATTGTAGAAGGTCTGAATCTGCATCCATAATGGAAGGCCATGATGTGGGCACCTTCTGAGCAAGTCCTTAAACCACTCCCAAGTGTCATATAGCGTCTCCGCTTCTAATTGAGCAAAACAAGAAATATCATTCCGAAGTTTTACGGTCTTTGCAGGTAGGAAATACTTCTCCAAAAATTTCTCTACCAATTCATTCCAAGTTGTGATTGAATTTCTTGGTAGGGAGTTCAACTACTGTTTTGCTCTACCCCTCAAGGAGAAAGGAAATAGCCGCAGTCGAATGGCATCATCCGTGGCTCCGTTGATTTTAAACGTATCACAAATCTCTAGAAAACTAGAGATGTGGGCATTAGGATCTTCATCTTGGAGACCATCAAACTAAACATATTGTTGCACCATTTGTATGATGTTAGGTGCAATTTGGAAGTTATTAGCTGTGACGGTTGGCCTTGCGATACTAGAGTCAGCTTCAATAAGTGTAGGCCTTGAATAATCGGACATGGTCTGATTTGCTTCATTCCTGTTGTTAGCCATGTGTGGTGGATTTTCCTGCTCCATGAATTGAGTGTTGGCCTCTTCACCTTCTTCCTTGATTTCAACGATTGACTCGTCGTCTATGGTCGCCATAATTTGTCTAGGTCGCGATCTCAAATTTTGAAGGGCAGTTCTCTCAATTTCAGGATCAAGTTCTACCAAATCTTTCAAGTTGCTTTAGGTCATGCACTACAAGAGCAAGAAATATAAAATCAATTGCAGCTCTAGGTAATAAAAATAAACAATGAAAACAAAAGAAAATAAAGAAAAAATGGTCAAAGTAATAAAGCAACTAGCGTTCTTAATATCGAAAATCCCCGACAACGATGCCAAAAACTTAATATGAGGCAAGTACATCTATCAATTTTAATATAGCAGATGTGAGTCTGAGTCGATCCCTCAGAGATTTTGAATACTAATATTAACCTTAACTTTATTATCTAACCGGAAAATTGTGATAAATTGAATGAATTAAAAATACTAAAATTAACCATCTAAACTAATTATGAGACTTGATTAAGCAAATTAGAAAGCAATAAAACTACGAACAACTTTAAGAAATTAATAACGTATTTAGGAATTTTTTCCCCTAGTGTTTAACATGTGACCACTTAAAATATATTCAATTCAGTTTCTATTATTCTTGACCGGAGGGATTCACAATTAAAGCTAATATCTTTCTCAAGCATATTAACCCTAATCCTAAATTATTTATCGGAATCTCTTCACTTAGTAATATAACTTAAAATTGCATTAATGTATAATGAATTCTCATACAAACAATCAACTTTCCGGAAGAAACATGTATCTTATCTCTAAGTATACATGTAATTCTCTCCAATTATGTTAAGATCTAATTACATATGCAATTTCTCAATCATCATGCATAATATCATAAATTGATACTCTAGAATTATCAATCAACAATTAAACAACATAATTGAATCAAGAAAAGATAGAAACTTTATTGAAAATTATAATTCAACCCAAAAGTCACATGAAACCTTAGGTTCCATAATCCTAAATACTCGAATTCTAAGCTATCATAATAAATCTAAAAACGAGTTCCATCAAAAACGTAAAATAAAATATGGAAAACCCCTTTAATTGATGAACAATCTTTCTAATCTTGAAGTCGATGTTGCTCTCGCCTTTTTCTTCTCTTTCTCCTCAAGTTTCTTGTCTTCTCTCGTGTCTCGTCTGTTTCTCTAATGTCTCCCTCCTTTTGAAACCCTAAGATATCCTTTTATATATAGGTATTACAAGGATTCTATTTTCGTCACCAGACACGGCCTGGGACATGGCCATGTCCCCAGGTCGTGTAACTTTCTGCACCTAAGCAAATTTTTCTGCATAACTTCAAAACTTCTTAACTTCTTCATTTGAACTCCCATTTGAGTGAAACTTGATTCCTTTTCTTCGTTTTCGATCTTAGAATGCGTTCAAACCCTGAAATCAAAATTTTACTCAATTAAATATCAATTTCTTTAAAGAAAACCAAAAATGTAAGGGAAATACTATAAAATCACCATATGAAATATGTTTAAAATCAGAGTTATCATCTATCCTATTATTTTTCTTGTTTTGTTCGGCTCGAATATCATCAACATCCCTCTCTATGGTTGTTACTTGGTTTTCGATGTTTCATACACTTCCTCATATCTCTATGAAGGTTCCCATCATTTATTGTTGGTTGGTCCTCATTGTTCCAAATCAACAAAATAGTTCTTCCATGGTGAAAGGTCCGAGGTCCTATT
This sequence comes from Lumnitzera littorea, assembly GCA_024138015.1. NCBI lineage: Eukaryota > Viridiplantae > Streptophyta > Magnoliopsida > Myrtales > Combretaceae > Lumnitzera > Lumnitzera littorea. The sequence goes on from JAMXBB010000004.1 coordinate 69,916,918, forward strand.
GTTGTCCTTATTGTCCTTAGCCTCTTGCTCCCTAATCTTAACCCCACAAGACAAGGTCATAATTGTCAACATCTAATTGCCCCCCTTGGCCTTCACCCCTATTCATATGTTGTTGGTGCTACCCTTACCTTATCCATTAACCAGTTTTCTCATCACGATGGAAGGGTAGTCTGTTTTTCACCTCCACTAAGTTAAAGATAGATTTTGTCTTATGTGGTACATGATTGTCCATGTTGAACCTGTTGGAGAGAAGAATAAACCTAATGAGTCAACCATAACTTAAATGCTTATCCCTTTGTGAAAGCGTACAAAGGAAGCAGTGATTAATAAAATGGCCAATGTTGATCGATCTCCTTTCCACCATGCAAAAGATTAAGAAAAGATCTTCCTCGCTAAAGAAATTTGTGTTTGATGGTGAGACAATTGAATCAATGATTATGTAGTGTAGGATTCGAGTTTATAGTAGAAGATTGCCAGCAATGAGATGCTTTAAATGTTAGGCCTATGTCTCATTTAGACATATCGGCTGCTTAAAAACACGTCAAAATGTGGCAAACATATCCTAAGCTGCTAGCATATGTGCAGCATCCCCATCAAGCCAATTGAATAAATCGTTGATGAAGTCTAGAGTGATTTCTAGGATTTAGTTGAACATGAAAGTGGTGAGGAAGCTAGCATCCTGATTCGTTTCACACTAGGGTAGGATGTTATCATCAAGATCAATGACATTAGAGGTTACGTTGGAGTAAAACAATCGAACCAAATCCACGTACGTCCTATTCTCCAACTCCACCAATTCAAAAAATCCAATCGCTTTAAGAGTATCCCAGAAGTCATAGATCTCGTTGAGCTCTTCAAAGTCATATGACTAGGTGGGGAGAACACTTCAAGTGCGGAATCCATCCATAAAGCGACTCTACATTTAGGGAGTAACTAGATACATGGAGTAAGCCTCAGCTGGACCACTTAGAGGGGCTAGTTAAGTAGATGAGTGAGCTCAAGGACGCTTACCCCTAACTTGTGTTTAAGATTGGGTAGTGCGGTGACATGATGAGCCTTCCATAATGAATCTTTAGGTAAAAAAAGACTTAAAAAATAATGTAGAGTGGCGTTGGAAGGAGTAAGTATGTGAAAGAAAGTGAGGAGGTGGAAGTAGTTTGCCCAAAATTTTACAGAGCACCCCTAAATTTACCTAAGTGCTCTGCTACTTTCCCGACTCTCCATTTGAATTCCTTAAAACTATTATTTCTTCTTAAAAAAATGGTTAAACGAGGAAATCCATCAAACATTCCTAACCCTAATGAATTTGAGGATTGGATATTTACTAATTCGTACAGCGAGCAACCTTACCCCATACATCCCACCACAGGATTTACCAATTTAATGAATCAAGTGGGGAACCCGACCTATTCTACATCTATGTCTAGGGGTTGCGATATTAACCTACTAAGGCTACAACAAATATACAATCTACCTACAATTCTTATTAACAACTCATAACAATGCAATATACCTACAGCGCCATACCATAGTGTTTCTTATTGTGGACAAGCGAGTCAAATGCAGAATATACGACCACCTTCCATAACTAGTGGTAATTTCAGTCAAAGTTAGTTGCGTAATAAATATTTCCTTCAAGCTTATTGTTAAAGTAAGTGGATTAAGAAACAATGCCTAATTGTTCGTTTGCATTTTTTTTACTAGGGAACAATAACTCCAATGCAAACTCGATCCATAGATGCTTGTATAGATTTTGGTTCCACCTAGCCTACAGTCAGATCCTCTTATAGAAGAAGGAAATGTAGAAAGTGTATTGCTAGATGTTGGTAGTACATGCTAATATAGGAAGATTGGAAAAACCACTTATTGCATGACCAGTAAAAATACTTTATCCGATAAATCCAAGTTCGGTATGAGTCATTTGAGACAACATCTAGAAATGCATGAGAAGTAAGGTTTGACATTAGTGAAGGTTGATGGAATACGGGATGAGACAACATCTGGTTCCAACAACCTTAATGACTTCATTTTCAATAATGCAGATGTACGAGAGGATCTCGTGCAAAAGATGGATGTTACAGGTATATCCTTCCACGTAGCTGGACATCCTCACTTTGGAAGGTAGGTGACACAAAAGTTATAGCCTCAGTATCAACATGCCAGTCAACAGACCTTGAAAACAGACATAATCATAGTTTATAAAAGAATACGACAAGCTTTAATAGAAGAATTCTCAAGCCTTCCAAGCAGGTATGTAATCCACTCGCTTGCCTTCATAATCTTAAATTATATTTTTCTATTTCTTGTAAAATATATGATCACATTGGTTCTTTGCCTTTCTATAGCATCTTCTTTACTTTTAACATTTGGAAGTAACTAATGACCGCCATCAACGATAGTTATATATGCGTCACTACACACTGGATCAACAACAAGTGGTTGGTCAAAAAATGAATAATAGCATTCATTCTTTTCCTCGAGTCTCAGATAGGGCAAGCGATTGCCAGCAACATCATTGACACTGCACAATCATATAACATCCAAAGAGTTTTTAGCCTCAGTTTCAACAATGCCTCTAATAATACAACTTCAGTTCGATACTTGAAGAGTACCTTCAATTCGATCTGTGATGGCAACTTATTCTACGTTTAATGTGTCTGCTACATGTTCAACTTAGCAATGAATGTCGATCTTAAGGTTTGTAGTTTGAACCCTCACCTAGCACGGATTCAATGTGCAATAAATGCCATTCATGCTTCTAAGAGAAACCTCACAAAGTTTTTTACAGATTTGCATGGCCAATGGAGACAACAATGATCAACGACTTCCACCTCTGGACAGTACAATAAGGTAGAATTCGACTTACAATATGTATTCACATGCATACAAGATGAGGGTCAGTTTGTCGACATTCTATAACTATATGATAATTAGCAATCCTGATGTCACCCTAGGTTTGATGATAGACCATGATTAGAAGCTATGCAAGAGGATGAAGGCACTATTAAGGGCCTTCTTTATGGCAACAAAAAAACCGTTTGGATCATACTACTTGACGAGCAATCTCATTCTCCTTAACTTGGTTGACATTTTGGACATGTTGCAGCAACATCAAAGTGTTCGCATCTTACGCTCTACTATTCGGGTATGGTTTAGAAACTCAAGGATCATTTTGTACCATTTCCTTACCTCTTCTATGCATCTACTACGTTAGATCTAAGGTATAAATTTTCTACCACTTGTGGTCTCTACGAGGAGTTCCATCGAAATATTGGGGTTTAGAATGTTAAGTTCATGTAGTTGCGCTTGATTCAGAAGGGCAAACCATGCTCAAAACTTTGTACACCTTTCATAAGCAAAGGATACATAATTCACCCTAGCCAGTGTGGCCTAGCAGTCATGTACCTGATAAGTAAAGCAAACAAATTGTAAGAAGCAATAGAGATTCGGGGAGCACCTCTGATTTTAGCGGTGAATTCAGAGAGCTACTAGTTTATGAGGTACAACGATTGGTGGAAACCAAAGAAGAAGATTATAATGTTCTCTCTTGGTGGTTCAACCAAGCATACATGATACCAATCCTTTCCTTAGTGGTTCGTGACATTCTAGCAACTTCAACTTCAACAGTCCCTTCCGAATCAACTTGCAATTTGGGTAAGCGACTCCTTACTCCCCAATGCCTTTTGATGCATTCGAAAATCATTGAAGCCTGCGTATACTTAAAGGATTAGGCTAATGCCCAAACTTGCGATCAAGGAGATCATCCATATACATGGCTTCATAGTAGTGAGAGTAACACAAGGTCAAGTAATTCGAATGAAGCATTAGGTATTGTCTCAAGTGAGGATAAAGGTAAGGTTGGCAGTAATGATGTTGAGGATGATGAAGACAGTTACAATTGACTTTGTTGAGTCTAAATTTTCGGTTTTTTATTTTAATTTGACTTCCTACTTTTCGATTAATATTAGACCTAAACTCATTTAATATTAATTCTCGACTAAAGAAATTAGGAAATTTCGGTTTTTTACTTAGAAAAATTTTTGAACTCACCAATCGATTAGAGTCGAGAAAAAGAAAAAGAAATTGTAATCAATTGGATAAATTAACTACGATTTGGCTACCGATTTTCAATACTAATTTAATATAAATCAGAGGATTCTGAATTCGAGGACTAACCTATTAAACTCTAACGAGTACTACTATCTATTTACCTAAATTAGGTTTATTTCTCAAAATTATCGTTTTTTTTTTCATATTTTTTAAGAAAAGAAAAAAAAAAACCTAAGTTTCTATAGATTTTATTATCACCCCAAAGGTGCCTACGTATCCGCTAATCAGATCAGACGATCATAGTTCCTTTCGAAAACTTTAGTATGTTGATTAATTTTAAATTTTAAAAATCGACCAAATTTACATTTTAATTGATTTAGTTTATCCTAATAAAAACTAAAGAGTCCGAACTCTTGGGTGATTTAAAAAAAAAAAAAAACTCTCTAAAGCGTTATAATCTTTTTGTAAAAAGTTCCTTTTGTTAATTTTTATTTACAAAAGTAATTTTCTATGTGAAGATTTTCAAAAAAACCTTATCCTAAAAAATTTCTAAGCTAATATATACATATATATATCTATATCACCACTGTTAAACGACTATCTAAATAAATAAATAAAACATAATATACTTAATATATATATATATATATATATATATATAAAGAAAAGAATCCACTAAGTTGATATATGTAACTACTTATAACTAACTAAGGATCTAATATAATATAATAAATACATAAAAAGAAGCAGCCGAACCTTATGTTATTCAGTTATGGCGTACAAGTGAATCCAACCAGTGACATGCAGTTGAATCGTTGGCTGCGTACGATGGGGATGTGTAGGTGTTAGTCATAATAGTGCAGGATCATCGGCTGCTGACTGTACTGCAGTGATTCGCAACCGAAGTTATTGTTCAGTAGAGGAACGTGGATGTGAGGTCACTGATCAGANAATAATTTATCGATATTTAAATGTTTTCTTTACCACAATAACCTAGTGTATTGTTTAGTAAATACCATATTTACTTATTAAATAATTTATTTTCCATTGCATAATTTATTATTTACTAAATGTTTTACTATTCATTGAACAATTTATTATTAACTAAATAATTTCTTATTTATTGACTAATTTAGTATTTAAAGAATTTATATTATCTACAATAAATATAAGCTTACAAGTGCTACTCGTATGCTTATGTGCTCATGCATGGGCAGCCTAACTAATAATCGTGGCTAGCCCTCTCATGCTCGTGCTTCCAGATTTTTTCGCATGCTCGTGCTTAGGCAACCCAAGCATGCAAGCATACGTGCTTGCTTCGTATACTTAAGCCCACTTACCACCCCTGCTTGGATTTGATTTATTGTTCAGGAATTGGTTATCACACTTTATTCAAACATATTCGTACGCTTAATTTAACTTCGCGATTTACGTCTCTATAGATTAATTCAAGCATGTTGTTGTTCTACTTGGCGAATGGCTCAATATACTCATACTTTTATTAGCCGCATATAGAAAATCTTGAACTTGAACCAGGCAACAGTTTATGGTAGCCTAACCCATACTCTGTTGAAGAAAAGTTTTGCCTAGTTTCTCCATTGTCTCCACGTATAAGGTCTTTCTAATAGCAATTAAAACATCAAGTGCCACCAAATAGAGTACGTAGCTAGATTGACAGGAAATAGGAGGTGCAATTAATGTTCATGAGTGTTACTTCCTTCGCAACTCCAGGAGAAATATGGGTGGAAACTAAGAATATAACCACCTCTGCTTCATGACTTTTCTTTCCTTTTTTTTTTTTCATAAGATCTGCAGACTGCTTTTCCACACACTTAACTGAGGAGTGAAAATCGATTTTAATTATTCACTATATATTTGCACAAAATGCATCCATAGCAAGCACGTGCTAAAAATTCTCACAAAATATCTGTTAAATTAAAAACTTATTCTCATTAAAGAGCACATCTTGCTAGAAGCTAAACTCTTTACCAATGTTAGTATATGTACATGTGTCATTTAATTATTTGTATAGCTAGTTGTTAGCTAGAAATATAGCTAGTATGTAAGGCATGTAACTATCTCTTTACTTTCATTTTCTACTCTTGTCTATAACTCTTCCTTGCATAGCTTCCTCTATTGTTCATATTTGGAGATCAATAGAAGAACATCGATCCTTCTAATTCTGGTAATTGTTGTTCATTTCATAAGGTATCAGAGCATGGCTCAAGTATTTAGTTTTTGATTCAATTCACATTTGGATAGTTTTGATTGTTCAATCCTAAATCATCAACAAGTTGTTAATCTTATTGTTGTACATGGTGATGCTACTATTTCTGATTTGCTTTATATCTCGAATTCGAATAATCCTTCTATGGTGATTGGGAATATTATTTTTATTGGACTCGATTTTCTATCTTAGAGTTGAGCTTTAAAGGTGGTTTAGGAGCAAAACTTAAAATCAAGTTCATTGAAGGAATTATACCTAAGCTTAATGATGATTCACCAAATTTAATTTGTTGGATTAGAAATGATTATATGATGAGATGTTGGTTGTTCAATTCAATGTCAAAGGAAATTTTGCAAAATTTTCTATATGCTACCTTTGCACATCAATTGTGTAATAAGATTTGTAAGCAATATGGCCAAGGGAATACTCCAATCATTTATCAATTGCAATATGAGATTGTCAATTTGAAGCAAAGGAATGAAATAGTAGGTGTAGATTATAATAAGCTTTGTAGATTATGGGATAAATTACATGCTTTGAATGCATATCTTAGTTTTGTGTGTGGATGTATGAACTATTGCACTTGTGCTTTAAGTGAACGTATATCAGTGTTTGAATCACAAGGGAAGCTACTCTAATTCCTAATGGGGTTAAATGAAGGTTTAGACTCAATGAGAAGTCAAATTTTAACTATGGAACCTTTGCCATCTATTAATAGAGCTTTTTACCTTATGCAACAAGTTGAAAAACAAAAACCTATTACTAATATGCATTTCGTTGATATTGAGGTTGCTGCATATTATAGTAATAAGGAAATAGTTGGTTTTGCTAATAGACGTCGATTTAAAGCTATTCAAGGATGCAAGATAGTGTGCAAATATTGTAAAGGAGAAAGACACATTATAGAAAATTACTTTCAAATAAAAGGATATCTAGATTGGTATAAGGGTAGAAGAGTTGTGAGAATTCTAAGTCTGCTATGAATGCTACTATTGTTGTAAAAAATAAAGACTATGCTGCATATGATACTCCATTTGATTTGGATAATGATCTTGCCTTAGGTTCATTTGTTCAAGACTAGCAGCTGATATACAATATATGCTTGGAGTTGAAACATATTTTAAAACTGATGAAAGGCCAATCTTGTGTAAGGGACAATTCAGGAAGTATAACAACTATCAATGTAGCAGTTCATTATGCAAGTACTTCTTACACTTGTTCTTATTCTAGCACTTTTAATAACAATTTGTGTACTTAGGTAGTTGATACAGGTGCAACTAATCATATGACCCCTTTTAAAACTTTACTTACGAATATTACTTCCTTATAAAACCTAATTTTAGTTTATTTACCAAATGGATCCTTGACGAAAGTTCATCTCATTGGTACCAATAAGATAATTAAGCACTTTATTCTTCATCAGGTGCTCTATGTCCCTAAATTTAATCATAATCTACTATCAATTCATAAAACCCTTTTGGACAATAGTCTAATAGCAAAAATTGATACTTCCTCTATTTCTTTCCAAGACTAGAACAATAGGAATTTAGTTGCTTCTACCTTAGCGACAAATGGATTGTATCTCCTCAAGCAATTAGCAAGAGAATGTTTTAAGAATAGTGAAGCTTGTGTACAGCTAGTTTCTTCTTCTAATAAATCAATTTCCTTACATTTGCTTTATGCAAGGCTTAAACATACTTCTATTTCTAAGCTTTAGCATATCATGCCTTGTAATAATGTTGATATGTCTCAATTGTTCTATGAAACTTGTTAAAGGTTGAAATTTCATCGCATACCTTTTACTAGAAGTATTTCACATTTAGATTCTTTGTTTCACTTACTTCAGTTGATATTTGGGGACTATATAGAGATCCTTCTATTATTGGTGCCACCTTTTTTGTAACCATTGTTAATGATTGTTCTAGAAGGACATGGACCAATTTAATGAGTCATAAGTCACAATCGGTTACTATTCTTCACAAGTTTCTTACTTATGTCTTTAATCATTTCTCTATTCATCCTAAATTCATTAGATCAGATAATGGAGTTGAATTTTTATAATATCATTGTTGTCGAGCCTGATATTTGGGTTTCTATTTAAAATTGATTTCCCCATTTCCAATTAATTGATTTCCCCATTTCCAATTAATATTAAACCCTAACCCATTTAATATTAATTTTCGACTAAAGAAATTGAGAAATTCCGATTTCTTGTTTAGGAAAAAATTTTGGAGCCGCCACCCGACCAAAATCGGGAAAAGAAAAAAAAACCATAATCAATTAGGTAGATTGATTATGATTTGATTACCAATCTTTGATTTCAATTTGAATAAAGAACTAGAGGGTTTCAAGTTCAGGGGCTAACCTATTAAACCCTAACGGGTATCACTATCTATTTACTGAAATTAAGATTATTCTTCTAATTATAATATTTTAAAAGAAAAAATAAATAAATCAAAAATAAAAAAACACTTAAGTTTATACAAATTTTATTGTCGCCCCGAAAGTGTCTACATACCCGCTAGCCGGAATTAGACGATTGTAGTTCTTTTCGAAAACTTTAGTGTGTTGGTTTGTTTAAATTTAAAAACAAAAAACCAACTGAGTTTACGTTTTAGTTGATTTGGTTTTTTTTTTTTTCTAAAAAAAAAAATCTTAAGGCTCCTAACTCTTGAATGTTGTTATTTTATAAAAATTCACTAAAGGTCCTAAAAATTTTTTTAAAAAGGATTTTTTATTAATTTTTATTTAAAAAAAAAACAACTTTTTATATGATAAATCCTTAAACAAGATCAAATCCTAACAAAAATAACCAATCCTAACAACCCCTGTAACTATCTACCAAAATAAAACAATTCCATATAATACTCTTATATAAGAACTAATACTAAAACTCTTAAACTAACATATTCATATATTATGTGAACTAATAGATAATAATAAGATAAAACTAATCTTAACAATCCCTTATCTAATATCTTTATATCTATATTACTACTTATTAAATAAACATTCACTTGAATCAATATAATATACCTAATCTATATAATAGAGAAAACTAATGCTAAAAGCATATCCTATTATTATACATATAAACTATGCTAAATCACTAAGGATCCAATAAAATAATAATACAATACAATATAATAATAATAATAATAAATATATAAAGAATTAAAAGAAACCAAACTTGGCTGTGTCCTCTGTACAGTGAGTCTTCGTAGCCAATGGCAAAACACAGCTTAAAGGGTTTCGTCATTGATTAGCTCGTGTTGTGTGGCTGATTGGAATTGCAACTCGACCTGGTCAGATTGGTCCTCGTGTGGTCTATAATGGAGTAGCGATCAGTGCAGTAGCTGCCGTGTTAGAATTATAGGCATGTTGGAGCTGGAGTTGCGGCTGTAGTTGCGTCTGTTTCAGTTCTCATGTGTGAGTCTAGTTGATGGAGTTGTATGCTACGTGTACTATTGCTGCTGATCAGTGAACTACAATACACACAGAGTTGCTGCAGTGGAGTGTAGCCGTTCAATTGAATCATGTAGCGTGGTGTGTGATTCAATGTACTTGGGCGCGATTAGTGAAGTGGACAGCAATTGGAGTGGCGTCTTGGTGATCAGTTATTGTCTACAGCTGCTATTCGCTTGCCGTAGTCGTTCTTCATAAGTGAAGACAGTGAGCGACGTTAGTGAGGTCTGATCATAAGAACATCCTATAGTATACTATTGTGGGGTCGTGTGAGGAGAGAGTGGGTCTTCAGAATTATGACCAATGAGTGAATTCGTAATTACTATGCGTGGTGGGACATTGTGCTCGTACAGCAGGGTCGAACGTGGCTTAGGAGAGAGTCGTGGTGTTGCTGTTTTTTCTTTTCGAATGTACATATGCGTGTATTTATAAAGTCCAAATCAAATCATATCTATTGTATCTAATTAAACTAGATCCGACTCCTTTATATCAATCCAAATCTATTCAAACTAGATTCAAATAATTTTGATTAGATATGAATTCCGTGCATTTATCTCGCTTTTGTAAAAAATAGAAAAATAAAAGACATGGGTACCTAGTGAGACTCGAACCTAAGACCTCAAATTAAATCCAATCCAATACTCTAATACTTATTCGTTGACCTGTGCCTTGACATTCAGTACAATTAAATTGTACTTAAAATACGTAACTGCCTAAAATAATTTTTTGTACTAAGTTAAACTAAAACAATTGACTCTAAAATAATTTACTTCCTAAAAAAAATCTAAAAGATCTTTTTAATTTTTCTTTTTCTCATCATCATTCATTTTTTTCATTTTTTTTTAATTTTCATCATTTGTCAATTTTTATTATTTTTATCTTTTATTAAAAAAATTTTATTTTATTTTTGAATTAGGACCCTTTTTATAAAATAAAAATTAGGACTATAGAGGGATAAAAATTAGGTGTCTACAATTGTCAACACTTGTTTGATGAATTAGGTATTATGCATCAAAAGACAACCATTTATACCCTACAACAAAATAAAAGAGTTGAACGGAAGCATAGGCATATCTTAGATATAGCTAAAGCCTTGAGAATTCATGTGAATTTACCAAAGTGTTTTTGAGGAAAGTGTATATTTTTAGCAACATACTTGATTACTAAGATGCCAATGAAGTTGTTAGGATGGAAATCACCCCATGAAGTATTGCTTGGTCAACAACCTTATCTTGATCATCTTCATGTAGTTGGATGCTTATGTTTTATAACACAACATTCTATTTCCATGGATAAATTCGAACCTCGAGGAGTTAAAGTGGTATTTCTCATATATGCGCATAGAGTCAAAGGATGTCACATTTATGCTTTGGAATCTAAGAAGTTGTTGATTAGCAGAGATATGGTGTTTTATGAATATGTGTTTCCTTACTTAAATGATTCAGCTCTATTATCTGATTCTTCTACCATTCCTGTTACACATTCATTTCCTCATGTTCCATTTGGTTGTAATGATTCTATGCTACCAATTTCTATTACTGATTCTTCTCTTACTCCTTTTGCTGGTGTCTCTATCACTCCTTCTTCCGATACTAATATTACTTTTCATACTATCATTCTCTTGATAATTTTATAGTTGTGCGCAAGTCTTCACAAATTTCTAAGCCTCCCACTTTGTTAAAAGATTATGTTGCTAATGTTTTGTTACACACTAATGCTGCTCCTTCCAGTTCATTCCTTATTGTTTCCCATCCTTTCTTTCATCTAAATAGCTTTGATCATTACCTACCAGACTTTGTCCAATCATTTGCATCTTTGTTAACATTTAAGAACCTTTTTGTTATTTATAAGCTGCTAAAATAGATGAATGGGTGCATGTTATGCATAAAGAACTAGAAACTTTAGAACATAATGATACTTAAGAGCTTACTAATCTTCCTAAAGGCAAGAGGGCTATAGGAAGCAAATAGGTGTATAAAATCAAATATCGATTAGATGGTAGCATAGAAAGATATAAAGCTAGATTAGTTGCTAAGTGGTATACCCAAGTTGAGGGTATTGATTATTATGACACATTTTCCCCAGTTGTCAATTTCTAATTCATCATGATTTTATTCAATCCAAAGATGATTGTTCATTGTTTATTAAGCATGGTGTTGATGATTTTACTATTGTTTTGGTATATATTGATGAATTACTTTTTACTGGCACATTTGTTGCAGCAATTCAACAACTCAAGAGTGATCTTCATATTGCTTTCACCATTAAGGACTTAGGTGAAGCACATTTTTTCTTGAGCCTAGAGTTATGTCGAACTCCATATGGAATGATGATTAATCAACGTAAATCTCTTTTAGATATTCTGATAGATGCACATTTGAGTGCTTGTAAGCTAGCTGTTGTTCCCTTGCTTATTGGTGTTAATCTTTTTCATGACACTAGTCTTGAGCTTGAGGATCCTTTGCCGTATAGGAGATTGGTTGGGCACCTTTTTACCTCACACTTACACACCTTGACTTATCATTTTCAGCTCATCATTTGAGCCAATTTTTATCAAAGCCTCGAGTTGCTCATTTTCATGCTGCCCAGCATGATTTACAATATTTGAAAGGTACCTCTTCTCTTAGGTTGTTTTATTCCATAGGTACTTCTTTAGACCTTCATTATTATAGTGATGTGAATTAAGGTTCTTCTTTGTATGATTGGAAATTGTTGAGTAGCTTTTGTGTTCTTCTCGGTAATTCTTTACTTTCTTAGAAAACTAAGAAACAACGATAGTTAGTACATCTAGCACTAAAGCTGAGCATCGTAGCATGAGTACTACAACCAAAGAATTGATTTAGGTTACTTTTATTATTTGTGATATGCATGTGGAGATTCAATTACCTATTTCACTTCATTGTAATAATAAATCTACTATTCAAATTGCTCTTAATCCATGCTCTCATCATCGCACCTAGCACATTGAGGTCGATGTTCATTTAATTAGGGATTACATTGCCAATGGTTTTCTAAAGCTCGTTCATGTTCATTCTCAAGCTCAGTTAGCTTATTTATTAACAAAGTCTATCTATACTATCAAACTTGAGGATTTTTGCTTCAAGATGGGCCTTCATTCAGCTCCACCTTGAGGTAGGGGAGAGATGTTAGTACATGTGCACGTATCATTTAATTATTTGTACAATCAGTTGTCAGTTAGAAATATAGCTAATATATAAGGCATGTAACTAACTCTAGTATTGATACTTTCATTTTCTACAACTTTTCATTTTTTATTTTTGTCTACAACTCTTCCTCGCATAGCTTCCTCTGTTGTTCGTATTTGGAGATTAGTAGAAGAACATCAATCCTTCTAATTCTGGTAATTGTAGTTCATTTCATAGTCAACTCAAGAATTGGAAACTAATTCACATAATACATTGTAGAACTCCATCAACTTTCATGATGTAAGTAGTGACGTGTGCACAAGAACTAAGAATTGACACCAAATATTAAAGATCGTGAAGATGTTGGAAAAAGAAATACCAATACTAGATTTGAAACAAGGAGAAAAGAAAAATCTAACGACAAACTATGAATATATTTTCATAGATTTCAAAAAGAATTGGAGAAAGTTGAGTATAGCAAACCAAATTAGGAAGAACTCGTCAAAGAAAGAACTATCTCCCTGCATCCTTTCGAAGAATCGTTAAAGATTAAGATTGTGTCTTGTTTTTTCTTCTCATTCCTATAGAAAGTCCCACTTATTGATAGTAGATTTTCATTTCGGTACATAGATACCTACAAAACAACAAACGGTTACAGGAGGCACGGAAGGTACCGAAGGGTACTACAACACAGCTACTCCGATAAATAAGTCAACCCTTTTGCATTGAATGGAACTATAAAGTAACATGAAAATAATGAGAATAAGAAGTAAGTTCCCTTAACCGAGGATCTTCTCTCTTATTTATAGTAGGCTAGTAGATACTTATTCTTAGACTGGGCTCCATATTGAGTCTTTGGAGTTGGGCTTAAGTTGTGGGTCAATTAATAGAAGCCTGTGATTTATTCATCAAAAAGGTTATATCAACAAAGATGACATAGGAATGATGGAAGATGATCTAACCAACTTCCATGAAGCTATGGAAAGTTCCAATTCTCAAAAGTGGATAGATGCCATGAATGAAGAGAAGAAGTCCATGAAGGATAATGACGTATAAGACCTTGTTCCCTTGCTTAAAGATATGAAACTCATTAGTTATAAATGGATATTTAAAACCAAGAGGGATTTGAAAAGTATATAGAAAGATACAAGGTACATCTTGTTGTTAAAGGCTTTACACAAAAGGAAGATATTGATTATAAAGAGACTTTCTTTCTGGTTTCATCAAAAAACTCTTTAAAGGTTATAATGGCACTAATAGCTCATTTTAATCTCAAGTTACATCAAATGGATGTTAAAACAATGTTTCTCAATGGAGATATTGATGAGACAATTAATATGATGCAAGTAGAGAACTTTGATTTGGGAGATCTAAAACAAGTGGTGTACAAATTAAAGAAATCCATTTGTAAGCTTAAGCAAGCATCTCACCAATGGTATAAAAAATTTCATCAAGTCATTATCTCATCAGGATTTGAGATGAATGCTATTGATGATTGAGTATACCATAAGATTAGTAAGTGTAAGTTTATTTTCCTAATTTATATGTGGATGATATACTACTTGTCATTAATGATATGGGTTTACTATATGAAACCAAGAGATTTCTATCAAAGAATTTTGTAATGAAAGATCTTGGTGAAACCTCTTTTATATTAAGAATCCAAGTTTATTAAGATAGTTCTCAAGCTATTCTTGAGTTATCACAAAAGATCTATATTAAAAAGGTACTCAAAAGGTTTAGCATACAAAACTACGAACCAAGTGATACCCCTATAGCTAAAGGAGATAAATTTAGTCTTGACCAATGTCCTAAGAACAACCTTGAAAGTAAAGGAATGGAAAAGGTCTCTTATGCTTCAGCTATTAGAAGTCTTATGTATGCTCAAGTGTATATACGTCCAGATATTGCTTACATTGTTGGCATATTAGGAAGGCATTTGAGCAATCTAAGGATGGATCATTTGTAAACAGTGAAGTGAGTCATGCGATATTTACATAGAACAAAGAATTACATGCTTACATATAGGAAATCAGATCAATTGGAGGTCATTGGTTACTCTGATTCTGATTTTCCTAGATTGTAAGATAGTAAGAGATCCACTTCAGGTTACATCTATATGCTTGCTAGTGGAGTTGTTTCTTGGAAGAGTACTAAGCATACATTCATTGCTTCTTCTACAATGGTAATAAAGCTTATAGCATGTTATGAGGCATCCAATCATGGAATATGGCCACAAAATTTTGTCATTAGGCTATGTGTTGTAGATAGTATTGAAAGACCATTAAGAATAGTTTGTGATAGTAAATCAATAGTGTTATATTTCAATAACAATAGGAGCTCAATGAAGTTAAGGCACATAGACATCGAGTTTCTGATTATGAAGGAAAGAGTTCAAAATCAACAAGTATCTATAAAGCATATTAGGACAAACTCCATAATTATGGATTCGCTTACTAAATGATTAATTCCCAAGGTCTTTCATGAGCATACTACCTATTGGGGTATTGTTTACATTTAAGATGTTTAGTTCCAGTAGGAGTTTGTATTATATATTTAATGCTTATTAAATTAGACACATCATTTCAATAGAGTTTATGGTACAGTTATAGTTAAAGATAATTTTAGTATTAAGGTTATTTTCAGTTATAAGGTGACATAATTGAAATTTATAATTCTAAACTCTTAAAGTAGGATTAGTTGGAGGTAGGCATGTTAGATCACATTGCAAGTAATTTTCATAATATACATACATGCTTGATCCATGTCATTTATTTATATAATGTATGTAATCATTAAAGGGTCAGTTACGACATATGTAACTAAACCCACTTTGTTCTTATATTAATATGATTGATGGAACAGACTACTATAGCAAAATTTTTGAGTACTCATAAGGTTTATACGGAATTATAAAGTCACATATACAGCCCAAGTAAGAGATTGTTGAGTTTATTTTAATAATAAACTATATGGGCTTGTATGTGTTATTAAATAATAATTGTGTAATAAGGCTATCATATTATAAAAAGTCAAAATGAAGTGATCTAATATTTGTAGACTCTACTACATCATGTGAAGTGTGGATTTATATGTGTAGAGATCGGAGATATTATTTTTATGAAACCTAAAATTTTATGAAATCATTTCAATCAAGTAATGTAGGACACATACGAAAGTAGCCTGAGATAAGGACACCCAGTAGGTCCAAATTGTTGAGATATAATAAAATAATAATATTATAGCCAATAATAGTTAATTTTACTGATGTAAACTATAATATATTTTACTCGCAATAAACACATGATTTAGGTAATAAAAATTTACAAAACCTTAGAGATAAAATATTTGGATTGTAAAATTATATAATGACATAAATTAATATGTAAAAATAATATATGTACCTCAGTTATAATTGTTATATATAAATATTTGTTACATCTTGGCATAGTATAGGATGGACCATCATAGAGAAATATTTGTTTATATTCAACAAAAGTTTCATTTATAACAAAAGAATACTATAATGAAGTTTAGCTTTACACTTATTTATACAAGAGTACATCCGTCAAACTTAACCAAACCTAAAATATAGTACCTGTTTTTTTTTTCTTTTTATTTCATATGTACAGATCCTCCATGGAACGAAGATCAAAATACAACAAGGCTTCTTAAAAAGTAGCTAACTCTATCCTATGCGCACTTAAAAGACTTTTCCCCTAATTGATGTTGATGCCCAATCAATTCCCTTCATAACCTAAGAATACACAACTATCCACTCAACTCTTTGTGAGCTAAGTAAGAGTAGATAAAACAAAGTATAGAATAGGCATAATACGCATTCACAAGGATCAATACTATAAGACATTCAATTTCATAACCTGAGTTATCAATACAAATTGTCTATATAGGAAATTCATGCCATGCTCATACACGTAACATACATTGGTACTAATATCCTATACTTTTCCAATCCCTCATCCAATTAGTCAACATACCCAAGCATTTAAATACAACTGCTAGGAACTTAAGGCAATAAAGAGTTGCCTGAGAGTAAGACCTCCCAACAAAAACCACCTACTATGGTTTGAAAATCCAACACTCAAAATCCAACTTAGCAATGTTTAAGCTTTCAAAAACTTGACCCGTAGGTCCTTTAATACCATGCCATGAATGCAGTAAATAATACAATAACCTAGGACTAGGCATGAATCTCAACTTTCATATCACAAACAATTTGACTATCTTGACTTTAGCTTTGTTTCTCAACTTTATAATACATTCCTTTATATAGAGTTCACTTAAGTGAACACCCTAAAGGACTGTTCAGTTTTCAAGTTTCCCAAATAAAAATACTCGTTGAAGAATCAATTATACATGAGGAAACATTTCATTTAATCAATACACATTTAACAAAACCATGTATCCAATTAATCCAACACATCATTACAATTTATGACATAACTAACTTCAAGTTAAGTAGACATAGATCTACTTGCATAAAAATAGAAATAACCACTTACTAAGGTTTAATAGTAGCGTAAAATGTTAAGCTTCATGATGTGGTCCTTCCTCACCTATTATACCTAGGAAAATACACACAGACCCCAAATCAACCACAGGTCGATACCAAACTCTTATAAGCTTTTACTATCTTTACTATCACATTTCCAAAACTAATCAATATTTTCAAAAGTTCAAAACTACCCTTTTCATATTACTAATTTGACTGTACATTATTGTAACTTTTTAGTTAACTCGAGTAGGCTTTAATTCTATATTAGAAGTCCTAAAAATTATACTTTTCAACCGTGCTCAATATCAATTGCATATCATAGTTACCAATCTTACATTATGAGTAATCACTTTAATAGTATTATTCACTATTTCAGATATTAAGCTAATATATAGGTTAATATAAGGAAAATACATAATAAATAGTATATGAGCTTGATTAATTGTACGAAAAATACTATGAACTCACAAAAATATACACTTTAGATATTAACCATCATTTGTACTAAACTAGCTTATCATCTATATTTCTAAAAATAGCATTTTAGCTTAAAATTGGTCAAAAATTAAGCAAATAAGTGAATTTAATTACAAGATAAAAAATTAATTGTTCCAAACATCATTATAAACTTTCACAAATCAAAATACATAGGGCTCATATTTTGATTTTGTCAAAAGCTAATTAATTCAACAAAACAGCAAAATTGCCAATTTTATCCAATATAATTACAATAAATAATAAACTTGCTTATTTTCAAAATTTCTTATTATGCAATTAAATACATATATTAAGTATATTATGTACAAAAATTCAAATTGAAAGGATATTATTTAATATTTATAAAATTTAATTTAATTTTCGTCCAAATAAAGCATTTTCTTAAAGACCCTATATTTTCAATAATTATTTAACTAAAATAAAATTATCATGTTAATCTAAACATAAAATAACTTTAGAAAACCAGATTTCATAATTAAATATGACTTTTTGCTATTTTTAGAAAATTTAGAAAGTTTTGATTAGAAATTTAGTTCACTTAAACCAATCGTTGAAAAAGCTTGCCACACCATCCTCTTTTTAACCCCAAAAGGCCACCACAGCTAGACATTAATAACCTATTGAATCAGTATAAACCAGAACCATGCTCTATTTTTGTTCTGTTTTTCTCTTTTCTTTTCTTTTTCTAAATTTTTCCTATTCGAATTTGGTTCACTAAAAGGTCTAACATCTAATGTTGAGAGTCTATTTATAATTTTGGAGTTGGTTGGGTTGATGAGTTTCGAGTCTAATTTTCGATTTCTTTTATTTAAAATTAATTTCCCTATTTCTGGTTAATACTAAATCTTAACCCATTTAATATTAATCCTCGACTAAAAAAATTAGGAAATTTTGATTTTTTTTTTTTTAAAAAAAAAGAATTTAGAGTCGCCACCTGATCGAAGTCAGGAAAAAAAAAAAGAAACCGTAATCAATTGGGTGGATTGATTATGATTTGACTACCGATCTTTAATTTCAATTTAAATGAAGAACTAGAGGGTTCCGAGTTCAAGAGCTAATCTATTAAACTCTAACGGATACTACTATTTATTTACCAAAATTAGGATTATTTTTTCATTATAATATTTTTTTTAAAAAAATAAATAAGTAAAAGTCAAAAAGAAAAAAAAAAAGAACCTAAATTTCTATAAATTTTATCGTCACCCCGAAGGTGCTTACGTACCCGCTAGCTGGAATTAGACGATCGTAGTTCTTTTTGAAAACTTTAATGTGTTGATTGATTTTAATTTTGAAAAACCGACCAAGTTTACGTTGTTAATCAATTTAATTTATTCAAAAAATCTAAAGGACCGTAATTCGTAAGTAATTAAAAAACTATCTAAGACACTTTTGTGAATTTCTATTTCTAAAAATGATTTTCTATGTGAGGATTTCTATGAAAAGAACCTAATCCTAAAAAATCCTAAGCTAATATATATATATATATATATATATCCATACATATACTTTTACTATTAACAACTATTTATAAAATCATATACTACTAAAACTCCTAAAACTAGTATATCCATATATATCTATACACAGGAACTAATAATATAACAATAATAATAATAATAATAAAGCTATAATAAATAAGATAAAGAAATCATAACATAAAGAAGAAAAAAATCTTTAACCGAACAAAAAAGAAAAAAAAAATTTAACTAAACCTAATTGTGAAAGCTAATTTACGCAACAATGGCTAGGATGTACTCATGCTGATTGGCACGTCTGATCGTCGACAAGAGGGCGACTGTGGTTCAGTGTGCGTGATGCACTATTGCTACTCGAAGTGTGCTCACATAGGGGAGCAAACATTTTGATGGCGTAACCGTTGATTGGAATTGGCTTGTTGTTGTCGTTTGTGTACAGTAACGTAGCGTAACCGCTGATTAGAATTGGCTTGCTGTTGTTGTCCGTATGCAGTAGCACGGTGTGGATCGTGGCGATCAGTAATGGCGAAGCATCGCAGCATCATAGCCTGCGTGGAGTATAGCAGTGGTTGTCAGTCATGATCGGAGTGTGCTACTACGGGCCGTCACGGCATCGACATCGGCAAAGAGGAGAGTAAGTGCAGTGACGGTAGTGCTGCAGTAGTGGTTAACAGTGCAAGCGTAGACAGTAACTATGTGTGACTGATGCTATTTAGTGTCAGGTTAAGTTGCTAGTTGGTCCGCTGTTCGTACTCGTGCAACGAAAGTTGGTTATGGACTTGTTGCTAGAGTTTCATTAGAGTTTGCTTCGCTGTTGCTTATCAGATCGGGCTTAGCTTGTGTGGACTATATGATCTTTAGGTGTACTGATCTGATGGACATCCGTCGGTCGTATATGGATTAGAGCTCCTAGACGTGCTTAGATGAGGAGTTGTTAGGTGTAGATGGAGCTCATCACTGATCCAACGTATATTGGAGAAAGGCTCGTGGCTTGGGAATTACCACACCATAGCGAGTTGTGATGGAGTTTGTGTTAAGCAGGGACGTGTGGCAGGGGCGTATGTGGTGCAGTAGTGATCATAGTGTTTACTATCCAGTGCAGATGTGAGTCGTCAAGGGTTACAGCTATCAATTGCAAGTTTGCTATTATAGTCACTACTGCTACAGTTACCGTAAGGGATTGGATTCGGTTGGCAATGTCCTTTAGTGAAGAAACGTGAGTATGGCTTGCTGTTCGTGCTTTTCGTGGATGGATTGAGTGATCATGGACAGTACGGTAGTCGTTCTGATCAATGGCTAGTCATTGACAACAATTCAGTGGAGAGCTGCGGCATGTCGATTGTTTAATCGAGTGCTACTCTGGATGTGATTTAGTGAAGTGTTGTTTAGACGAGGATGCAATTTGGGGGCTGTTCGTCGACAAAGAGGTTGTGGTAGCTGCGGCATGTAACAAAAATTGTTGTTAGCATGAACTGCGATCGTGTGTGAGTGGCCTACTGGACGTGTATGTTTCTATGAAGGATGGACGTACTGTTTGCGACACCGCTGTTCGTTGGTGATCTTATGGCGTTAGACTACTATGGACTAAAGAAGAAATAGTGCAGTTGAGGGATGGTAGTGGTGTTTGATTTGAGAACAACGAGAGCAAGTTGGATAGGGGAAATCGTGAAAGTTAACTACCACACCTTTTTCAATTGTATGTGTATATATGTATTTATAAAATCTAAACCAAATCATATCAAATTGTATCTAATTTGATAAAAATTAAATTAGATCCAAATCCTTTATATCAATCCAAATCTAATTTAATAAAAGTCAAACTAAATTCAAATGATTTTGATTAAATATGAATCTCATATGTTCAACTTACTTTTTTTTTTTTTGTAAAAAATAAAAAGTATAGAAAAATAAAAAACACATAAGTGTCTAGTGAGATTTTGAACCTATGACCTTAAACTAATTCCATATTAATTACCCCAATGCTTATCCGTTAGACTATTGGTCTATGTCTTGTTTTTTATTATAATTAAATTGTACTTAAATCATATAACTTCCTAAAATATTTATTTGAACTAAGCTAAAACTAAAACAATTGATCATAAAATAATTTACTTTCTAAAAATTCTAAAATAATTTTTTATAATAATTTTTCCATTTCTAATTTTTTTGTATTTTCATCATATTTTCAATTTTTTTCATTTTATTTATTTATTTATTTTAATTTTTTGTTTTGTTTTGAATTAAAGCCCTTTTAAAAATTAAAAAAAAAATAAAAAATTAGGATTATGAGAGGTAAAAATTAGGTGTCTACAATGAATCATCGTGCCATGTATAAATTTCTTAGCTTATATGTCATTTTTTTTGTTAATTCAACATACTAGGTGTCAATTTCTTATATTTTAGCTTTTGACTCATCATTTCTAATCAATCTTAGGCTGCCACATTATTTGATGACTTATTTATTCATTATTTATTAATTTCCCATTATTTTATACTAATTTATCTTATTTTTTTATAATTTATTATTATTATATATATGTATTTAATACATATAATGTATATTCTATGTTAATACATGTATATTATATATAATTCAACTTCATTGATTATTTTTGAAAGTTAATTAACTTATCTCTAATATTTCGTTATATTTAAAAGCTCGAATTTCACATTTTTTATATTTATCAACATTATCGATAAATTGACGTTTTTATCAAATTAATTCTTTTATATAACTTATTTTAAAAAATTGATTATATAGCTTATTTTAAAAAATTGACTTTACTAATATACTTTATCTAACTTTTATAATGTTATTGTGAAGTTTGAACTAAAATAGTTATCATCACTAAGCGCCCTATGAGTCATAAGGTTATCGTATGAGCTCGAAACCCTAGGATATTATATCCTACCCTCTTTACAAAAAGTTTCGTCTTCGAAACTTAACTACGAGTGGCAAAAATATAAGTCCCATATAGCTTCCTTAGTAATGTGTCGACTCTACAAGACTTTCACAAACTCAATGTCTCGATTTCTCAATCTCTGAACCTGAGTATATAAAATATGAATTGGATGCTCTACATACATAAAGTTTTCCTTTAATTCCACTGGAGGCACATACAATATCTTCGTGGGATTAATTACAAATTTCCTTAAATTTGAGACAAGAAATATGCTATGAATTCCTACCATATCATTGGGTAACTCAAGTTCATAAGCAACTTTTCCAATCATTTTCTCAATTTGAAATGGTCCAACATACCAAAGGCTTAACTTTCCCTTAATGCTGAATCATCTTACAACCTTCATTAGTGATATCTTCAAAAATATCCAATCACTTACTTGGAACTCTAATAGCTTTTTTCTAATATCCACGTAACTTTTCTAACGACTCTAGGCAGTTTGTATTTGTTCCCTTATTGTATGTACTTCTCCTTTAGATCTTGTAACATTGACGATCCAATGACTTATTTGTTCCCTACTTCATCCCAACTCACCGAGGATTTACATTTACGTCCATACAATGCTTCATATGGAGCCATCTAGATGGTACTATGATAGTTATTATTGTAAGCCAATTCTACTAATGGAAAATGGTCATCCCAATTACTTCGAAAATCCATCACACATGCCCTCAGTATATCCTCTAGAGTTTAGATTGTTTACTCTGATTGCCCATCACTTTGGGGATGATAAGCAGTACCAAAGTTCAGCTTGGTTCCCATTTTTGCTTGTAAGGATTGCCAAAATCGAGACATAAAACAAAAATCACGATCAGATATTATTGATGCCGGAACACCATGCAAACAAACTATCTCTTTGACATAAGCTTTTGCTAGTTGAGAGAATGTCATTGTTTGCCTTATAGTTAAGAAATGCGCTGATTTCGTGAGCCTATCTACTATAACCCTTCTCATATTATGTTGTCTCCTTGTCCTTGGTAAACTACTCTCAAAATCCATTATTATATGCTCCCATTTAGACTCAAGTATAGGTAAAGGTTATAATAATCCTCTTGGTCTTTGATGTTCGGCCTTCACCTTTTGGCAAGTCATATAATGTGATATATACCATGCCACATCTCTTTTCATCCCTATTCACTAAAACTTTTGCTTCAAGTCCTTTTACATCTTATTATTTCTAAGGTGTAGGGAATATCTTGCACTATGTGCTTCATCCAGAATCACCTTTTTAACTTCCAAATCCTTCATTATACAAAGCTTTTCTTTAAATCTTAACATCCCTGCATCATCAATTCTAAAGTTAGGGTGTTGTTCAATATCATTCTTGATCCTTTATAGCTCTACATCTCTCTTCTAAGCTTCTTTAATTTTCTTAAGTAATGTAGTTCTACCCTCAAATTAGTCAACATACTTTCTTTTATTACAACTTCCAAGCTCAATTTCTCCATTTCTTCGATCAACTCTTGTTGATCCGTAATGAGTGTAGCAATACTACTAAACTTCTTTCTACTTAATGCATCAACCACTATATTTGCTTTCCCAAGGTGATAATGAATCATAAGATCATAATCTTCAATAATTCCAACCACTGTCTTTGCCTCAAATTCAATTCCTTTTGGTAAATATATACTTTAAACTTTTGTGATCAATATATACCTTACATTTCTTCTCATATAGGTAATGCCTCCAAATTTTTAAAGTAAATGTCACAATTATGAGCTCCAAATCATGAGTCGAGTAGTTTCACTTGTATGGTCTAAGTTCTCTTGAAGCATAGGCAATCACCTTATCATTTTGCATTAATATACATCCCAATCCACTTCTAAAAGCATCACAATAGATTGCATACTCTTCAAATCTATCCGATACCATTAACATTGGAGAGGTTAACAACCTTCTTTTAAGCTTCCGAAAACTCTCTTTATACCTATCATTCCATTGAAATCTAATACCTTTTCATGTCAATTGAGTCAATGGCATAGTTATTTTAGAGAAGTCCTATACAAACCTCCTATAATAACTAACCATTCTTAAGAAACTCCTTACTTCTATTATAATGGTTGGCCTTATCCATTCTATTACTGCTTTCACTTTTGTAGGGTCAACTACTATTCTTACATTAGATACTATGTGTCCATGAAACCCTACTTAATCTAACCATAACTCACACTTCTTTAGCTTCGCATAGAGTTTGTTGTCTTTAAGAGTCTGAAGCACAATCCTTAAGCGATCCACATGCTCCTCTTTACTCCTTGAGTATATTAAGATATCATCAATAAACATAACTACGAACTCATCGAGGTACTTTTTAAGTATACGATTCATCATATCCATGAATGCAGTAGGAGCATTTGTTAACTCAAATGACATCACTAAAAATTCATAATGCCCGTACCTAGTCCTAAAGGCACTCTTATGTATGTCTTCTTCCTTAATTTTCAACTCATGGTAATTGAATTGTAAATCTATTTTTGGGAATACTATGGATCCCTTCAACTGATCAAATAATTCATCAATCCTAATAAGTGGGTATTTGTTCTTAATGGTTACTTTGTTCAATTCTTGATAATCTATACACAAATGATCAAATAAGTCTTGTTTTTCTTAAGACAAATCAGGGTTTGAAAGACTATATTTAATCTACTTTATACTAAGTGTTAGGGTTCTAGGAAAATTATGGAAAAGAAGAGAAAATTAAAAGAAAAATTCTAGAAAAATTAGAAGGAAAAAGGCACAAATAGAGTTAGGTTGTGGAACTAGGGTCCAAGGAGCTGTTGGGTGCAAGCCACCACTACCAACCAATAGTAAGGGCAATGCCTAAGTAGGCCAACACTACAATGGTGGTCGAACAATTGATTTCCAATGCGTCCAAAAATTATACCTAATTTTTGTCCTCCTTTCTAAAAACACCAAATTAATTCCAAAAATTATGAAAATTTTTAATCTAGAATAATTTTGAATGTATTATTTAAGAAAATATTAGTTTGAAAAAATTTTAAGTAGATATATAACGTTCTTAAAAAATCTCCTGAAACCGCATCATTTTCGAAGTTGTTTAGAATCACTTTATTGTTATAGTTTTGAAACCAAAATTTTTCTAGAACATCCCTATATCATATATGAGAATTCAATGTAGAGATTTCGGATATAGATGTTTTCTATAAATTTTATGAACTTTTGAATTTCTAAATTAGGAGAAAAATGCTATTTTTCGAAGAATTTGTACAATTAGCTTTGAGGAAAACCATTTGTATCTATTTCGGAGTTCATATATCTTATAGGAGAGTGATCTGGAGTTGGGTAGATTAAATTAGAGTTGAAATATGCACAAATTCCTAGTTATGGGCTTAATGCACTAAAATGAGAATATGAGAATTCATGAAGTTTTAATGATATAATGTTAATTAGTGTAATGACCCTATTGAATGATCATGTATTAACATGTTTATAACTAGAAACATGATGCTGAAGTGAGTTACTTAGTGTGAACTTATGAATGGAATCTGTTTAGAGGACTCTTCGAAATGAAGGACTCAAGCCTTAGTTCAAAGATTTGATCATAAGGTTAGCTGATAAAAAGAACTTAACTACAATCACGTCTGAGACTTGTTTAGGGAGTTCTTTGATGAAGGAAGCATAGTTGAAATAGTTTCAGAGACTTGACCAAAGGGTTGATTGATGTAGAAGGCTTAGATGAAATAATTTCAAAGATATGTTTAGAGTGTTGATTGAAGTAAGAATCTTAGTTGGAATAACATCAGAGGCTTGGTTAGAGGGTTATCAATTTAAGAACACTCGTATCAAAGACTTTATCATAAGGTTCTTAGACCAAAACTTGGTATTTCGTAAGTTTTCAGAACCTTGTTCAGAGACTTCAATAGTAAATTAATACTCATTACAAAGCTTATTCAACATACGAAGATAAATTATAACTACACTTAAACTATTAAAAAGAATTCATTTAATTTGTATTTGGTAAAACTAAAGTAAATGTATTAACTACTTAAGGGTAAATTGAAGTGGACGAAACCCACCTTCAAGATTGTCGAGCATCATATGTCCAGGTAAGTGGGATTACTACTTCACCGTACCCTGAAGTTTTATTTCAAATTACTTGGAAGCCTTAGTATGTATTTGTTTATGGTTGTAAGTTAGTTAACTATGCGAATGTGCTTGAATATTGTTTGTTATTGTGGAATGTTAGGCTTTATGTATTGTTGTTCTATGATTGCTATTTGATTGGACTATCTAAAATTGCTTGATCATCTTAAAAGCAAACTAACTCAAACTTGACTTGACTACTAATCGGACATGCATCACAACTTACTTGGAGAATGATTAGAATTCTTGGGCCAAACACAGAACTTTTGATGAGGATAGTTGAAATGGTCTTTTCCCCACCATAAATTAAACTAAGTGATAGGAGAAGAGATTGTCGTAAGGTTAGGGGTAGTGGTTTGAAGATAGTCTTTGGTGGATAGTGTTCTCCATTACACAAGCCTTGGTTTGATTTTAATTTGTGTGTGAAACATCAAACTCAACCTGGATTAGAGTGGAAATAATTTCTCTAATCTCACAATTGACTGGATAATGTTGTATGATGGCATTTGCTTGAATATGCATTGCATTTAACTAAGCTACTTGAAAACCTTGGTTACTCTATATTAAATATGTACTACCATCTTCGTCCCACTTATTGAGCAAGTTTTTGCTCATTCCTCTATAGTTGTTTTGCAAGTTCAAAGTAAAATATCAACACATCTCCAAATCCTTAAAGATTTGATAAGGTGGTTGGGGAGTGACATTCACGACAAATTGGTTTAGTTTTATTTATTTATTTTTATCGACTTTACTAACTTTTAAGAAAACAAATAGGGTTTCCTTAGATGGCCCTTTAGTTTTCAATTACTGATATGTATTCTTTGATTTATAAACTTATGGACTTCTACAAATCCTTTACTAGTCACACTATCTTTTCTTATCAATATAATTTCTTGAAATTTCCTATTAGTTTTAAGATTTTGCACACCATATGATTCATAAAACTCAATTCTTCTTAGACACTTTATCTACCAGTTAGCTTTTATAGTTATTTTGAAAGATTATACTATAGATTTATATCAAATAGGTACTAAATTGGATATTTTAAAGTAGTGCAATTGCGAACACCTTTTGTAAACTATACCTATTTTAGTAGCTAAGGTGGCTAGCTCTTACCTTAGATTAGTTTACACGATAGGGTTCTTATGACTTTTCGGTTTGGGGCATGACAATTTCCTATTTTATGATGGGTATAATAAGAAATAATGATAAAAGGGATAATAGATAGTTGATCCTAATATATATACTATATAAGGTCATGGTCCCCCAATCATATGCATAATTCTATTCTCTCTAGCTTCCCATCAACAAAAAGGATAAAAGAGACAAAATCATAAGGAATTGCAAAGTTGACTTGAAAGGCTAACAATTAGTCAATTACACAATTAACACTATAGATTTAGGTATACTTCTACATCTTTTATTTTACTTTGTGCCCTAATTTTACACACAAATTATTCCTGATGATTTCAATTTATATAAGATCAAAATCTTTAATCTTATCAAGAAATGTTTAATACAAAGAAAGGCCTCAATGACTCTCCTATATCTCCATAAGCTACTAATGGCTCTCAACACTTGATTAAAGGCAAATTTTGAATCCATTTCTAGTATTATGTTCTTCTACTGTCTTTACTTGGTAATATGCATTCCTTCATGCGAGGCTAAAGCTTCTACCATTTCACGATCATTAGCAATCACATAAATGGTTATTGCTTGAATGAGCTTACCATTTACATAGCCTTCCTTTCCCGTTCATGACATTGAATGATCAATCTCAATTAGTCTTCATAAGATGTCATTATGGTGGACTCTATCTATCTTTCCTTTTTTTTTTTTTTTGGCCTAACATTCTAAGTAACATCTTTTAGAGAATTCACCTCATATCCATTGCTTTTTGATATCTTACTACACGTTTTGATAAAAAAAAAATAGAAATATCTTTTCTACCTATTTATTAACTCTCACTATTACAACATTTAATTTAGTTGTTAAGTTCAAAGAAACAAGAATTCCTATGTTTCCATATGTTCCACAATATAATCATGAGTTTGGAACATAGTTGCTAACTCGTATTTAGAGAACAAACTTCTTGTAACAGCATGCCTTTTAACCATTTTATCTACTCTTGCAATTTTCATTTCCTCAATATGCATCTATGCATAAACAAACCAAATATATCTAGCTCTATTGCAATGGGAAAAAATGCACTCAATTGACTGTTCCATTTTGATATTGCTCGGTGACCTTTGCTAACTAGAGGAAGTGTCTGTTATTGGCAACCTTTGTAAGATAAAGGAAGTGCCACTTCTTTATGTACCCTATGGGTTGATCCAAGAGTTGCATAAGGACTACTATGCAATGTAGTCATGGTACTGGTACTAGTGCATATCATGCGTATTATTATAACTTTTCATTTGCATTACTATTTACAATGTTGATGATTTATTAATCATGTATTTTAGATGCTTGTGTAATTTGTTGTTATTTACTTATTTAGATTGAATTAGTCAATCATTAGTGTTTTCTAACCATAAATATGAAAAACAAAGTTTGAAGTTACAACTCAAAGTTTGGGATGGGGATAAGAGCAAGATAAAATAGCAAGCTTTTACTTATATGTAACAATACAATATCGCCATGTAACATTATGTCTTCATATAGATATGAGTTATAGTTAGATTTTGGTATTTAGAATGACTATAGTAATAGCTATAAGTT
Organism: Lumnitzera littorea; assembly: GCA_024138015.1. Classification (NCBI taxonomy): domain Eukaryota; kingdom Viridiplantae; phylum Streptophyta; class Magnoliopsida; order Myrtales; family Combretaceae; genus Lumnitzera; species Lumnitzera littorea. Next base: position 69,946,080 of record JAMXBB010000004.1, read on the forward strand.
GAGCATAAACACATAAATTTAACTATTCTATAGTATGCTTTTGCTATATATTGTATAATATTGGTAATTTGAAGTTTAGTTTTATGCACAATTCCAATTTTTACTTATCCTCAATTTAGGGTAGTATAATGACTCATCCCTTAGGCATATAATCATCGATTTAAGAGCAATAAGAGGCAAGCGTTACAAGCATTTGCTTACCCCATTTAGAGAAATTATTTTCAAGTGCTTATATTTGGACTTAGAGTGTGTAGAAGACAATCCTTACATGCTCTTATCCAGGTAAGATACATGTTGAACTAGCCATGTCCCTTGGATTTAGGGTGTGATGCCTCTCTTTACTTCACTACATGTATACACTCACATTTTATCTCCATTTAGTCTAATTAAACCATATCCATCACTTCCCTCCTTAAGACATTTTTGCTACACTAGTTTCGAAAGGTAACCATTACTTGTTTTCTTGTTACTACTTCACCTTAAACCAATACTCTTTTTTTCAACAAACATCCTTTTCTGATAGTTAAAGGGTATGATTTTTAACTAATACTATCATAAAATGTTTCTCAAAGACTCTAAAATAATGCTTAGTATTTGTAATAGTGGAAGCCAATTTATAAGATGTTGTCTTCTTATATTTTCCTTATTTATATATTTTGTTGTGTTTTCATATGTCCAATGTTGAGAATGCTTTTATTTAAAATGATTGCAGTTGGATTGTTAAAGAGATCTTTAGACTTGATACTCTTTGTTACTAAGGAGAGTGCTCTTAAAAGTTCAAATTGAATGTCTGAATTTCATCTCTTGAGTTTATCCCATGAGGAATTATTATGGTATTTTGCTATAGATCAATTTGTAAAATTAAATTGAGAATCAAACTAGTCAAAATAGAACTAAATATATATATATATATATATATATAT